>OY293418.1:33649136-33679136 GCA_958502065.1 Chrysolina americana
GTTTCGGGGTTACATGGCGTATATGTTAAAAATAATCATGAAATATGGACAGCACTGGGAGTAAAACATCATTGATAACAACCAAGAGTAACGTGGATGCACACTCATTACTGATGATACATTATGACATGGATTTTAAAATTGTTAAAATTCTATAAAAGCACGTGTTGTCCTTGAAGAGGCAAACAACCGCGGCGAGTAATTTTATTCGACTGACTAGCCAAGACCACTGACAAATGACTATGTCATTCAGTTCAGTGTCGAATACGAGACCGAGTTCTTTGGCTGTACGGGTTGCTGCAATCCCTGCTTTTTCATGATTGCATATACTGAGCAGAGAAAGGGATCTGAACTCCTAATGACTTCATAGGCTCCATCCAGTACCATTCTGCTGTGTAGACACTCCAAATCAAACGTCCACGGCCTACACGTTGTTTGTGGAAATATAACTTTGAAACGGATGATTTAGGATGCTAGCTCCTATAAAGATGCATCAGTAGGCAAGTTTTTATATCGGGTTGTAGCAGCTCTTTTTAAGTCCATTTCAATACTTTGAAGTAGTAAAGTAAAATCGGAACGGCAAGCATATTATTTGCAGCAAATTTGTTCTTCCCCTACAGTTGTGATGACCAGATCTGTCGAAGTTTCTACTGATACTTGCCACAGATAGAATTTTTAACAGTATGTTCGTCCAGAAGATTTTTACCCGATCAGCCCCTGGCAGGTTATCCACAACATGTAAAGGCTCTTGGAATAGGCCAGAACGTATTCCGCGATGCTTCACGCCCGCTTCACTAGTGACTTTTTGCAGCCACTAGCATTCGAATCCTAGCAAGACAATGGTTTGATGGAGTATTATTATTATTATCATTAGTATGGTATTTGCAACCCACTTAAAATAACATTCAAAATGCAATAATACATTATTTTTAGTGATTTTTTTGTAAAATTTGAGTTTACGAATCTCACAGATTTTCAGTGAAACCCTTTTATAAGTTGAGCTTGTGCGAGAAAAAAAGGTCCGGGACAAACAGTTCACTTACAAGTGGATTCCGAACCACTTTAGATCATTGGCAGACGGTGGAAACCGAACCCAGTCCGCCTAGGTGAGATACAAACGCTCTAGTACCACGACTATTTTGCTTCCGCTATTGAAAAGCAGATTATCAAGTACCCTATTTTTGTGTTTAAAATTACAAATGAACTCAAAATCTTGCTCTAACAGGGGCAAGGTGGTTGTTCATCCCAGTTCAGAGGGGGTAATCTCTACAGGAAAAGCGTTAAACTAATCAATATCCAATAGGTACCTGTCGTTTGACGTTACTATGATGATTCAAGCAAAACTCTTGAATTATACTTTCCTTGGAAATGTGAAATTCATTTTAATTTTCATTGTCTACCTGACCATCAATTTCATTTGGCATTCTAGAACCATATCAAATATGTTTTTTTTGGAAGGTGAACAAATATTTCGTAAAACCGAAAAATTCCTGTCTCTCCACGAAGTGGAAATCGAGGCAAATATCTGACAGAAAACAACTACTTCCCCCTACAAACACTGAATTATATCTGTCGTCCATTTGTGCAACGTTCCTCACGGACACATAATTGCAAGTGCTTATTGTTATAAAGCCATGGAATATTATCTTTCATTTTGTTGGAAATGACCACCTGCGTACATGCATGTTTCGGGGTTTTTTCCTCTCAATAGTGTAAGCATAGATCAAACTATGAATTATATCATTCAAAAGCCTTATAGTATCCGACTACGAATGAAGCTGCGACTTATAAATAATAAATGAATAAATAAATAATGTCATTCAGAGTATGGTTGGATTCAGAATGGAATAAAATATTCGATTAATGACAAAAATTGGATGCATTTCATTTGAATTTCAAAAGGTTATATCACTACCTGTAAAACCGGAAGTACTAATCCAGATTCAATAATGGATAATACATAGGCACAACACATCTAAAATTCAAATTTTAATCTTTGAAAATAATGAGATGGTTTGACGAAGAAACAAATTCCATTGTCACTCGATAAGTTGTTCTATTGCGTTTGATACACAAGTTACGGTGACAAGATGATGTTGCAAAGGACAGCTGTTACTTGAAAACCACAAAAAGACCAAAAAAAGTTTATAGGTATTTACGATTTCTGTGAATGAGGTAAGGATGGCTGAAGATAAATTTAACAACTGCAGAAGATCATTTGGGTGGTTGTCACAACGAAATACCAAAGGATCGAGGGTGTTGAATTTTTAATTTGGGAAGACGTCAATTCGGAAAGGGGCCAAAATCATCTTTCAATATGCTTTTTTATACGGCATAAAATATCGTATAAAAGTATATAAATTTATACCTGGGCGCCATAATTCCCTTTGTACGTTGTACGTTGTGTAACATTATTATTTTTCCACTATCAGCTACTCAGAGTTTTAGTTATAAAATTGAATTCGATGTATATTATTAGACTGATTCTTGAATTTGCCTTCCTTAATAAAACTAATTGTCATTGAAATATTATTTCTTCCGTAATTTGTTTACTTTGGATATATTACAGTAATTTTGTATCTTTAGTGCTGTCTATTGTCAGAGAACAGCTGTTCAGTTAAGTGACTGTCGCTGGGGCATAGATCACTTTTCCAGGTAGATACGACTTCTCTGTGATGTATCGGTGGAAATGGGCTTCAAAGGCCGTCGGTGACATGCATTTAGAAAGACTCCACATATCGTGATAATAGTTATCTGTCTCGACGAATTCCCGTATGTTTGAGTATTAGATAATGTTAGGTAATGAAATTTTGCACGGAACATTTTAGAATCCTTTGTTGACATTTGGACACTTCGAGGAGTGAAGTTACATGGCAACTCCGCTAAGGTTCTTGATTTCGGTCTTAATAAAGAAGAAGAGAAGGTCTTTTCCTTCTGTGCCATATGTGGGAGTGATGGAAAGTTTCAGTTGAATATTGATTATTGATTTCTGCAATAATCCAGTTAATGGGATTATTCTTTCAACTAAATTAATGGTTTCCTTAATTATTCACGTTGGTGATTTGATGGGAAGTTGATTAATTTTTGGAAAACATACCCATAACCTCACTTTCCAACCACATATTCTTCGGGTAAGCAGAACCCCCCAACTTTATCCTTTGAGCCTTTGGCAATTTGGTTTATTTTGTAGGTATAAATTTTGGAAAAGCGTGTAAATCAAGCCTGACGTCGTTGACCCTTTGACTAGGACTATGATATGAAATAACATCTGTAGAGGAGCCTTCTAACAGGACCTTTCTCGCAGTTAGCACCAGTCCTTCCTAGGCAAAGGTATGAGGTCTAGTCAAGTTGGTATCAGACAGTCAATGATTTCATTTCAGAGTCTTTTGTCTCGGTGTACTTATCGTCATCCCAGAGCACTAGCCGTCTGGGAGAAAACTCATCTTAGTGTCAGCGTACTCATACGTTTGACTGAGAAGCTCATCTAGGTGTTATCATATTTATCGTTGGACTGGAGAACTCACCTTTCATTCAGGTGCCACTACCCTGAAGGCTGACCTGTACCTCGCACCTTCTCTACTGGTATCCTTCCACCTGGTAGATTCCACCATAAATGCCTGGCTGAAACCAATCTAACGTGGCACGCAAGTTAACCAGTTCACTCATTATATAAAATTCTCGTGTCACAGTTTTTGTTGCCATACTCCTCCGAAACGGCTTGACCGATTTTGATAAAAATTTTTGTGCTTATCCGGTATCTATGAGAATCGGCCAACATCTATTTTTCATCCCCCTAAATGTTAGGGGTAGTCCACCCCTTTTTTTTTATTTTTTAGACAAAATTTTTAATTTCTATTTTTTTATGATACAACATACAAAAATACATACAATCCTCAATTTTCACCCTTCTACGATCAACCCTTATTTTTTAATAGCCATTTTGGTAATTTAATCATTTTTCCTCTCTGGTCGAAAACTGATCAATCGTCATTTAATTATTTATCCCCGCCAGATGTCTACAGGTGTCACTTCTGACCCAGTAAACAGCACAGTTGTCGGCCATCAAAATTATTTATATGGCAAAATAACGTTTGCCGGGTCAGCTAGTAACAGTAAACAGTTTAATTATAACTCTGAATTTATGTAAACGCTACAGGTAAGGTGCACCTAATTCAAGCGGCTTTATTTCAAATCCTACCCTGAAGGGGTATATTGTGTTGAGTAAGATAACTGTGGGTAACTACACTTAGATATTTTGAGCCTTGGGCTATTCTACAGTTCATGTTATATACATTTTGTTTGTTATAATTCACCATGATAGTGTCCCTGATACTTCCTAATAAGCCTTCAGCTACTTTGACTTTGATGTGATCGTAAAAACCTGGTCACCTTATATAATATATGACTCCAATCATAAGCTGATTATCATTTGGGTGTGTGGCATTTGCCTAAATTATTACTATTCGTGTTATATGGGAATTGGTAAAATTATCTATACAGGGGGCTCAGCATTCATATGACTGGCGCCCGCATTCTATTTTAATATCACATGACATTTTGTTTTGTTCAACCCACTCCCTATTCACCGGAGCTTAGCCGCGAGCCTACCCTGTCACTCTAACAGCCTTTGGACACTTGTCAAAAGCGTAAGTGGTGATCTTGCCTACTAGATTACTTCAATTGTATGACGGTGGCTTGACAGGTTAAAATCTCCTACTGGTCGACTGGCTCGTTGGGCTTTACATCTTCAGCAGTTTGACTATACCATTATTCATCGAAAGGGGAAAGAACACGTCGTACCAGACATGTTATCTCGTGCTGTTCCTATTGTTGATGCTCTCAATTCTTCTTGTCCAGATGAAAACACCTCATCTTCTGTTGGTGATGGCAATAAATGGTATTAAAGAATGTGCGAGAGAATATTTAAGTCACCACAAAAATTTCCTTCTTGCCAATTTTTCCAAGGGAAACTTTTTAAAAATATAACACCTCGTATCCCAGAACTTGCTACCATTTCTGATCATTGGAAGGAAGTGGTGCCTCGTCCTCAGAGGAAATCATTGATTGAGCAAATCCATTCTGTACTGCTTCATGTTGGCGTTTTTAAAACTTCTATTAAACTTGCTGAACAAAGATGCGTTTACTAGTATCCTTCCACCTGGTAGATTCCACCATATAATATATATATATATATATATATATATATATAACTTTTAGTTTTCAAATATCTGACCGCGGAAACCTATCTGAACACATATATATATATATATATATATATATATATATATATATATATATATATATATATATATATATATATATATATATATATATATATATATATATATATATATATATATATATATATATATATATATATATATATATATATATATATATATATATATATATATATATATATATATATATATATATATATATATATATATATATATATATATATATATATATATATATATATATATATATATATATATATATATATATATATATATATATATATATATAGTAGGGATGTATTCTCGACCGAACTTTACAAAATCAGCTGGGGACTTCTCGGGTTTGCGGTCTGTTTACCCATAAAACTCATTCGTTCTATATCTCAATATTTCGCTAATCTTTATTAGCTTCTTCAGGAGAGAAAAGCTGCAAAAACATGTTAGAAATTTTGAAAAATCAAAACAAAAATTATACAACTGTTCCACTTACAATCATAGAGTCAGTAATCCTATTGTGTTCATTAGTGTTTTGGAGAGCTGCGAAATATTCATCAACACACATGAATATTTCCTCTATTTGTCCTTAGGTGCCTTCTGTACCTCCTAGAGCGGGGAAGTGTTCTCTTAGGGCTTTTGTCTGTTGGTTAAGTTGAGCACGCGTTCTCCAAAGTTGTACTTGTCCTGTCAGCATTGCGTTGCCTGGTTGGAGCGATCCAAGTTTCCTCATAATCATGGTTAGTTGTGCCATGATCCCGTGGGTTGCATCTAGGATGGCTGTTTGGTCGGCCTTCGAGATTTTTCCGTGGTTCTCTCTTGCCACTCCCTCGTTTATTCGTTCTATTGCTACAATCACGTCTTCCATATCTTTTTCTTCTTCCTCCTGATCCTGTTCTATCCCTGTGTTCGGTTCTTCCTGTGTTATTTTGCTGGTACTTGCTGCTCCTTCTTCCTGTTCGCTCTCGTTGTCCATGCCCGTGTCTGTGATTATGTTCCCGAGTGTTTTGTCCAGGATTGTGTATGGTTGTTCCTCTTCTCTTTTCTGTTTTTTATTGGCGTTGTTCAGCTCCTGTGGGGGTGAGCGCGGCGTGCGTGAGCTTCTGAACATGAATGCTTCCTCTTCGTCTAGTTCCTGTTGTGTTCTGTTTCGTATTCCTGTGTCTGGATTCGGCCTATCCATGGTTACTCCCGTTAGTTTTCGCTAACGGAAAGTGATGCGGACGGTTTGTATATAAAGGTCGTTGTTTTCAAATGTCTTAAATGGGTCGAATTCACTGTTTGTCAGTGTACTTTTAAGCAAAAAATTTCACAAAAAGGGGGTATAAAACTGTGTAACTGTGTCTGTCTCACTTGTGTTGTGTCTGTTTCAATAATTTCTAACCTAACCTAATATTTACCAAAAGTTTCCAGTGATGCACTTTTCGTTGCACTCACTGCACTTGTTTGTGTCTCTGTCACTATCAGTCTGTCTCTATCAGTTGGTTATTGTGTCTGTCTCACTTTCACTTGTGTCTATTGTCACTCTTTCCTTGTTTTGCGAACCGTTTCACTTTTCAAACTATATTGGAAAGTGTCGCGAACGTATAAAGGTGCATAAAAAAGCCAATGCACTTGCACTGGCTAAAAATGATCACCGTCTTAACACTGTTTAGTAGCACAACTTCACCGTGTGAGCTCTAGCGACCGAATAGTATGTTGGTACACTTGGTATACTAAATCAAACGAGCAGCCGCCATAATTTTTTCTCTCATAAATGATATATTGATACACCTGGTATACTAAATTCGACGAGCACCCACCATGTTATTTTCTCTCAAATATGTTGGTATATCTAGTATACTAAATCTAACCAAATCGAACGAGCAGCCGCCATGTTTTTTTTCTCACATAAATGATATATTGATACACCTGGTATACTAAACTTGACAAGCAGTCGCCATGTTTCTTCTCTTAAATAATATGTAAGACATCCTATATGTATTTTTACTGAATACTTTGCTTATCCCCATTGCCCCAATGACCCATTTTCCACATGTCATCTGATACACATGCGGCAGTCACGTTTATTCTCTCAAATTACGAATTCTGAAACACCCTGTATATACTATGTCTGAATACTTCGCTATCCCCTTTACCCCAATAACTAATTTTCCATCTAGTATTTGACACATACATGAAGTTTTTTTCTCTCGAATGATGTGTTTTGAGACGTTCTGTAAATTTTTATATACACTATTTTCTCACTACCTAATACGAACGCTCAGTGGAGCCATGGCTAAGTTTGAAGACTACCAAACAACAGGACGATGGTTCAAACCTCGTTCTCGGAAATCTTTTTTCATTTTCAATTCCATTAATTGAAAAATATTCATACTGCGTGCTCTATTGGCAAAACGTTATCTTTCAAACGGATCTATAGCGATGAACGCGGAGCAGCGACGGCTGACTCCCTATCCGACTTCTACCGATCTCCTCTATCCAACTCCGAGTATTCCCCCGATGTCGTTTGGCATGCTTGACCGTACTGCGCATGCTGTCCTGGAATCCGCATAGGTGATCCACTGGTGTTTTCTCCGAAAACCTGGGTGATTTGTAAAACCAAATTCAACAATTTAGAAATTTTACAAAAATTCATCTCTTCTTGATGTAACTTATAAATCTGAATACAACCGCTGTACTTATCAATTCTTATCTTCTTTTTATGTAGTATGAAAATCTTATGATATCAGGTAAATATACGATATTTTTTGAAGTAGACATTAACAAAATGTATTCTTGTTCAATTTCGAATCTTTCCTTTCATTTCTCTATTTTTCCTTTCCTTTGGTCATAACTCCTGATTTTAATATAAAAATCTTGGACCTTGAAACTATGTGCTATGATTAAATCCAATGTCACTCAAAAATTTTGGTATTTTCCTGTATTTCCCCTATTCTGTGTGTGACGAATGTCTTAAATATCCTTCGTAAATCTGTTCAAGAGAAGAACTGATCTATTTGAAGTGAACGTTCGTTTCTTATCTTCTTTGCCGACCTTGAACCCATTACTACAGCCTGTAGTTCCTGCCGAAGAATTGTCATTGGTTTCAGAGAAGCTACTTGTATTCTGGCCATAACAAGAGATACTCAGATTCTTCCTTCTTCCTCTGTCCAAAAATATCCCACAGCTGCAAAGGCTTATTCACTTGAATCGGTGAAAATGTGAAGTTGTAAATTGAACTTTGATGAAAATTACAAAGCATAACATCTGGGGATCTTAATTTTTTCTATATTGTGAGCAATCTATTGTTTTCACTTCATATCTTAGTTTTCGGTCGCTTCATCATTCCAACCTACACCTTCATATATCTTGTAGTAATACTTTCACTATGATAACAAAGTGTGCAAGAAGTCCTAGAGGATCATAAAGGGTAAAGAGTACTTTCCTCTTTGTTTGCCTATTTTTTCCAACGTCTGCCTTACTTATCCTGTCGTCTTGCATGGAGTGCTTCAGATGGTCAATAGACGGAATCCACTTGAGTCCAAGAATTCGATAGATCATTACTTCCTTCCAAGAGTTTTTCGTCACCTCTCAATTCGTCAATTCTTTGCTAATATTTCCTTGTTTATGAATGTGGATTACTTCATTCATCATCTGAATAGCCTCTTCTTCTGTATCCATAAAATGTCTGTTGACAATTCATTCAACAGCCTTAGGATACTCTCCTTGAAATTCTAAAGCATTTAAATTTTTTATATACTGTGCGGAAAAAAGTGAACAAACGGAACCAAAAATCATCACCTTTATTTTATAAATACCTATATTTGCATCCGGGGTGTTACTCCAAAGGAATCGTTGTCCAGACCGATCTTTTTTTTATTGTTATCTGGTGAAACATTTCACGGATATCTGCTGGAAAGGCTATGTCTTTCTCACTAAATTTAGAAATATACTCCTACTAGAGATTTGAACAAATCGGGTTCTCTGAGCAAAAAAATTATTCAGACACATACCATCTACTTTGGCAGTTGCATTGGAGACGAATCTTAACTTTCCTGGTTTATTTTCATTTACAACTCCAAAATGTGGCAAATGCCATTTTCTTTTCAATTCTTCTTCTTGTTCCACTTTTTTTGCATCATAGTTCTTGTTCAGATATTCTTGTATCTTTTGTATGTAAGCCTTTGAAAAATCCGAATGTCGAGCCATTCTTTCTTTTGTGCTTTCTAATTGAACAGCTCTGAGATCACTTTCTGGTAAAACCAATTCATCTTTTCCCACAATACACCAGTTTCCCATTGTTTTTCATTATCCATTCGTCTTGTTACTGTTTCAATCATATCCGTGGCCCTCTCATCTTCCAAACTCATCACTCCAAATACTTCTGTGGAAAAATATCTCTTTACTTCTTCATGTAATTCTTCGTCACAGCTTCTCTAATGAGAAACGTGGAGAAAAATGTTGTCGTCCACCCTACCTTGAAATTGTAGTAGATTACCATGTGCTATCCAACCCAATTTTATTCTTGATAATAATGAAGAGTTTTTTGGGATTTCAATAACCCCGTGAGTTGTGATAAGTTCCCAATTGTCTTGTCCTATCAATAATTGTGGTTTGGCTTGGAGCATGTTCGCAAAATCTATCAGCTTCAGATGATTCCACCTTTTCTTGATTTTTTTACCATCAACTGTTTGTCTAGGTGAATCAAAATTTTTCACAGTATATATATTTTCCATCCTATAAAATGTAGATTTGTTTCTGTCGCCTATTTCAGAATTAACTTCTCTCAGTTAGACCCAGTTTGTCCACCAACAAATCATCTAGAAGGGTAACAGTTGAAGCTCCATCCATTTATATCTGGAACCGGAAGTACTACTTAGAATCTGTAACATACTTTGAAACCAACTTGAAACTCACATTTCAGTTTCATAGTCTCCATGATCTAATTAACAATACATTATGGCAAACATTTTTTCAAGTAAATCAACTGGGTGCTTGTTGTTCTTTTCAGTGTTGTTAGATCACCCAAAAAATATTAATTTTCTGTAGAAAAAAATTGCACAAAAGAGAAATAGGTATCTCCACTATTACATAACATTAACAGTTTTCAAAATAGTGCAAGAACATTGTAATACACAACTCATCACACATACCTCTTCGGAAAAGCATTTAAAAACTTAAAAATACCACAAAATTATTACGTGAAGAACTTTTTGAAAAAAAAATCGGATAGTTGCGCAGATACTTGCTCATGCGCATGCTTGGGCAGATAATATCAGATAGGCACACGATTGAGAGGTTCTAATGGTAAATTTCCATGCAGCTGAATTTAAATTCTTTTATGTGAAATGTGTTATCACCTAGAATCCACTGAGAAAGCTCCGTCATCTTCACATTGATGCAAATTACCTACCTCCAAGTCATATTTCTCACCGATTTTTCAAGTGTCAACCCATTTTCAGCCATAGGCCTCTAAATTTCTATTTGTTTGAATAACAATTTGTTCATCACCTCTTACCCTTCATGACCGCAGTGCGGCGAATTGCCGCAAATTTGAAACGAGCTCACCACACACTAAATCAATGCATGCTGTTCACCATCAAACAGCACTCTCTTGGTAGGAAACGAATGCTAGTGGCTGCAAAAATGTCACTAGTGAGGCGGTCGAGAAGCATCGCGGAAAACATGAAATTCCGCGGTAAACCTTCTCGTCTATTCCAAGAGCCTCCACGTGTTGTGGATAACCCGCCGGCGACTGATCGGGTGGAAATCTTCTGAAAGAACATTTATGAGTTTCCGTAACGACTCAACGTAAATACCCCAGCCCTAGCGCAGTTCAAAGCATTCTGCAGAAGACTTCGTCAGCATGAGCTCGAAGAACTTTGCTGCTCCAGACTCTGATGGCCTGAATAACTATTGGTGGAAAAAATGTCCATGTTTCTACCACCATATAGCAAAAGTTTTTAACTCATGGCTAGATGGAGAGCAACATATTCCGAAGTGGTTTGTCGTGTTATATATGTTACCTTATGTGTTGAGCACTTATTATATTGAGAGAGGCGAATGTCAACTTGTCAAATAAATAAGCAGAGACTTGTCATAAGTTATTGTAGAAATATTATAAATTTCTTATAGAAGAGTTACATGGTGTCAGGTGGACAACAAGAACTCAAAGTAATAGAATTCAAGCCACCTTCTGAAATGAGATTGAACGGAAATCTAGAGGAGAATTGGAAAAAATGGTATAAAAATTTAGATAATTATCTACTAGCTCCGGAGAAATCTAAGAAATCAGTTGAAATAAAAAAAGCGATACTTCTCAATCTGATCGGAGATGAAGCACAAGAATTTTATGAAACATTCAAATTGGGAACTGAATCCAAGTTTGATGAAATAGTAAAGAAGTTTAAAGAATACTGCAAGGTACGGAAAAATGTTGTTTTTGAGAGGCATACATTTTTCAAATGTAAACGACAATTAGGGCAACCCTTTGAGAACTATTTGACCAATTCGAGAAAATTAGCAGCTGGATGTAAATTTGATTCTCAGGAAGATTCTCTCATAAGGGATTAAATTGTACTACATCTGGAAGATGAAGGATTACAGGAACGAATTCTTCGGGAAACGGAGATTCCTCTTGAAAAAGTCGGTGAGTTCATCAATGCAGCAGAAATAACAAGAGAACAAATGAAATCTATACAGTCTCATTGTCGTTCTGAGGTCGACAGTGTTGATGGTGAAAATAAATTCAATTTCAAGTCTGATAAGGGTGTTAGAGGTTAATTTTATTCATCTAATTGGTTGAAATCAAAAAATATTCCAAATACATCTTCTAATAGGTATTCTAGTGAGAATTCCAGACATTTTGAAAAATTTTACATGAAAAATGACAATAGCAATATCTGTAAATTTTGTTTAAGAATACATGATTAAGGAAACTGTCTAGCTTATGGAAAAATTTGTGTAACTTGCTAAGGTTGAAATCATTTTGCTATTGCCTGTGCAGTCAGAAATGTTAGAGAGTTGGTAGGTAGAAATCATGAAAAAATTTAAACATCAAATGATCAAGATGAAAATGTAAATATTAATTATAGTGATGATGATGAAATTCTTTTCGTAGATTATCTCAGGAGTTTCAGGAATAACAAAGAATGGACCCAGGTAATTAAATTAGGAAATTTTCCTGTTGAGTTCAAACTCGATACAGGGTCTAATGTAAATATAGTTCCATATTATATTTTTGAAATTTAAAAAAATGTAAAGTTGACTTAAACAAGAGTAATCTTGGAAGCATATGATGGTGAAAAAATTAAACCAGTAGGAGAGATCAGTATGGAATGCACTTTGGATGACAATGAAAATAAAAAACTTTCCTGACATTTGTTGTTTTGAGAATGAGTAATGAACACTGCAAGCCCATATTGGGTTGAGTGGTTGTAATAGTCTGGGTTTGATTTGCAGGGTACAATCTATTACAACAGATGAGTTGATATTCTAAAATATGGATATTTTCTCAGGATTGGGTTTGTTGAAAGACTATGTTTGTCATATCAATGTAAATGAAAATCTTTTACCATCTGTACGAACTCCAAGAAGAGTTCCGATGGCTATTAAAGATCGTCTTAAAGATAAATTAGATAAACTTGTGTCATGTAAAGCTATAAAAAAAGTTGACATGGAAACTGTTACTTGGGTCAGTGATTTAGTGATAATTAAAAAAACTGATGGATCGCTTAGGCTTTGTTTAGATCCAACGGATTTGAACAAAGCGATTATAAGACAACCTACTCTTTCATCATCAGTTTCTGAAGTATGTTCTCAATTGAGTGGAAAATCAGTATTCAGCGTGCTTGATTTGAAGGATGGATTTTATAATATGGGTTTATATGAAGATGCATCGAAACATTGTAGTTTCTCGACGCCATTTGGTGTATATCGTTTTCTGATATTACCTTTTGGAATTTCTAATGCCCCAGAAGAATTTCAGAAAGTGAATATGTCAGTCTTTGGGGACATCTCAAATGTTATAGTTTATTTTGATGACTTATTGATTAGTGGAAAAACAGAAAAAGAGCATGATGAGGCACTACAGACAATATTTGAAAGGGCACGTGAAGAAAATTTAAGATTCAATACGACGAAAACGCAATATAAATGTGGGGAGGTCAAATTCCTAGGATTTATTTTTGACAAAAACGGCATTTCAGTTGATGATAGAAGAGTAGAAGCAATTCAGTCCTTGAAAGAACCCTCCAATGTTAGAGAATTGCAGAGGTTCACGGGTATCATAAATTATTTACGCCCTTTCATTCCCAGTTTAACTAATATGATAAGCCCTCTGAGAGATTTATTGAAAAAACAGTCGGTGTGGCTATGGCATAAGGAACATTCGAAAATAATGAATGATTTGAAAAAAAAAATTACATGTCTACCTATCTTGGCAAATTTTGATTGTAATAAAGGAATAATCATAGAGTGTGATGCTTCCCAAAATGCCTTAGGTTGTTGTCTTCTTCAGGAAGGACAACCGGTAGCATATGCTTCTAGATCTTTGTCTGACACAGAACAAAGATATGCTCAAATTCAAAAAGAGCTGCTTGCATTGATTTTTGCAACAAAAAAATTCCATTTGTACATATATGGTAAAAAAATCAAGGTTCAAACAAATCATTTGCCTTTGGTATCTTTAATGAAGAAAAATATCTCTAACATTGGATCCAACAGATTACAAAGAATGGTTCTCAAATTAATCAAATATGATTTGAGTTTAAAACATATTCCTGGAAAATATATGTACATATCTGACTTGCTATCTAGGAATTGTGTAATCCATTCTACTGAAAATATGGATGATCTTCTGTTAGAAAATATTCATAGTGTTGTGACCAATGATAAATACTTACAAATGACTGATCAAAGGAAAGAACAATTTATCAAGAAAACTAAATCAGATCCTATTTTGCAAGTATCATTTTATCAGTTGGGGTGGCCAGAAAAAAATAGTCTTTCAGGTGACTTGAAAATGTATTACAAATTGAGAAGCTATATCCATAGTTCTAATGATCTTGTTTTCTTGAACGATAAATTGATAGTCCCAAAAACTTTGCAAAAATTGATAGTTGAAAAAGTACACACTGGGCATTTTGGATTAAATAAAACAAAAGCTCGTGCAAGACAGCTTCTCTATTGGCATAAAATGTCATGTGATATTGATGATTATATCGGTGTATTGACGGATATATGAGCAAAGGGGGTCGCTGGCTGCAAGAAGAGCCTGCTGATCGAAAGATGTATCACGCAAGACTCCGTGCAGTATAAACGCAACCTTTCAATGGCCTGGATCGATTATCGCAGGGCATTTGATATAACATCGCATGAGCTCATCATGCATTTGCTCAGATGTCTTGCGGTACCCAATCAAATAGTAAGATGCATTGAACAGCAGATGTCGCTCTGGAGGACTCGCTTCATCATAACATCTGGTCAAGTCAGAGTCCAAACAGAGCAGGTTATCTTCAGATGGGGCGTGTTTCAGGGTGACTCCCTCAGCCCTCTTCTCTTCTGTATCTCACTACTGCCATTTTCTGTTGCACTACGGAAAACCTACGGATACAACTGTGGCCCCCCCAACAACCGGAGGCATAAGGTCACCCATCTGTTTTACATGGATGAACTCAAATTATATGCCTCTGGAGAAAAGGATCTTCATCAGTTCTTAAGGGTGGTGCAAGAGTACACGCTTGCTATCGGAATAGAAATTGGGATCGACAAATGTGCCACGGTTCATCTCAAAAGAGGACGATGCGAGCAATACGGTGAGAACGTTCAGGTCGTAGATGGAAGAATCCTACATCATCTGGATGCCGGAGAGACGTATACCTACCTAGGGGTGAAACAACGCCACACCCAAGAGGTAACTACTATCAAAAACTCTCTCCGCGGCAAGTATCAGCATAAACTCCGACATATCTGGTCATCAGAACTGTCAGAAAAGAACAAAGTTGCTGCAACTAATATGCTTGCCGTTCCGATTCTACTTTTATCCTTTTGATTAATGAGATGGACTCAGGAAAAGCTGCGACAACTCGACTCAAAAAGATACAAAATTATGAATTTTCATAGGAGCTTGCATCCTAAGGCAGCAGGCACACTGAGCAACTATGACCGACCGTCCGCGACCGTCCAACTACGACCAAAATTTTCAACACGTGTATTCTTATCGGAAAACGAACACTGAATGATCGTCTTCAATCGGTTTTCGAAAACCATGTTTAAAATTGCAATCTGCTGAAAATTTTGGTCGATTAGTGTGAGTTCGAAAGTTTTTATTGTTCCGTTTCAATTGTTTCGTCAAGTAACTGTTCACCAATCATTAATATGATCAAAACATCAAACAATTTTCTACTACTGTCAGATCACAACTATGTTCTCCCCCCAAAACAAATTTATGTTATTCTAAAAACCTTAGTTTAAAATTTCGAATAAATTTTATTTTTATCTTTTATGCTTTCCATTTACATATGTGTGGTAGCGCGTTAAAATATTACTGTATTTACATGTAGATATTAGAACCCTTATAAATTACTGTTGGACTGTAGTCACATTTGTTATAAGAAATATGATTTTCATGTAATAAGGTTTTTTACCTGTTTGAAAATAAATAAATAAATAAAAGAAAATGTCACGTTTCTGGATAAGCCAAGGTCTTCAATGTTCTTGAAGAAGAACCCCAGGCATTGGCTTATCCTTATGTAGCTGTAGGAGCCTTTCACTTCTTGCTGAACGGGTTCCAACTTGGTGACAGAGTTTAGATTCGTACATTCAGAGTCGAATACGAGACCAAGTTCATCGGCTGCACGGGTTGCTGCCTTGAAAAGAAATGTTCCAATCCCTGCTTTTTCATGGTCCCATACTAAGCAGAGAAGGGGATCTGAACTCCTGATGACTTAACAGACTCCATAGAGTTCTGTTATGGAGACCCTCCAAACTCAAAAGTCCACGGCCTCCCCGTTGTCAGGGGAAGTAATAATAGTAATAATTTATTTGTTCCTCCGATCATTTACATGATATGGAATAAGTCTAGAGTTATACAATAAAAAAATATCACATAAAAATTATTGTTAACTAAAATAGATACAATGTACAAATTGAAAAGATATTACACACAAGGCATCACAAGTCACAATAGAATCCTACATAAGCCGCAGTGGTCATGATGGTAGAGCGCTAGTTTATCAGTCAGAGGGACGTGGGTTCGATTCCCAGCATGTTCGCTGGGCTCGTGCTAGGAATCGCAGGTTAAAAGGTAAGACCTCGTTAATCCTTAGCTCGCACAAGTTTAGACTTCTGAGGGCTGTCGTTCGTAGGGGGATGACAGCTGGTTAACGGAGAAAACAAATTTAAACAATTTTAAAACAATTTAAACATATCTTGGATACAATGGATGAAGATCTTAAATATCTATAAAGTGATAAGAAGTTAAAATCTAGAAATTTACAAATATAGCACGAAAGTGGTATAAGTCAGTCAATCACCTATGATAATATTCAAGAATATAATTGAAAATATAAAAAGAAACAAAAACAGAAAAATCACAAAATATACTTCAGCCGTGGAACAGGAATCACACTGACCGATCAGCATCGAACGTCTGCGACCGTTCAGCAACGACCAAAAATTGAAACGGAACAATAATAACTTTCGAACTCACACTAATCGATCAAAATTTTCAGCAGATTGCAATTTTAAACATGGTTTTCGAAAACCGATTGAAGACGATCATTCAGTGTGCGTTTTCCGATAAGAATACACGTGTTGGAAATTTTGGTCGTAGTTGGACGGTCGCGGACGGTCGGTCATAGTTACTCAGTGTGCCTGCTGCCTTAGGATGCAAGCTCCTATGAACTTTTTGAGTCGAGTTGTCGCAGCTTTTCCTGAGTCCATCTCATTAATCAAAAGGATTAAAGTAGAATCGGAACGGCAAGCATATTAGTTTCAGCAACTTTGTTCTTTCCTGACAGTTCTGATGACCAGATATGTCGGAGTTTATGCTGATACTTGCCGCGGAGAGAGTTTCTGATAGTAGTTACCTCTTGGGTGTGGCGTTGTTTCACCCATGGGTAGGTATACGTCTCTCCGGCATCCAGATGATGTAGGATGCTTCCATCTACGACCTGAACGTTCTCACCGTATTGCTCGCATCGTCCTCTTTTGAGATGAACCGTGGCACATTTGTCGATCCCAATCTCTATTCCGATAGCAAGCGTGTACTCTTGCACAACCCTTAAGAACTGATGAAGATCCTCTTCTCCAGAGGCATATAATTTAAGTTCATCCATGTAAAACAGATGGGAGACCTTATGCTTCCGGTTGCTGAGGGTGCCGCAGTTGTATCCGCGGGTTTTCCGTAGTGCAACAGACAATGGCAGTAGTGAGAAACAGAAGAGAAGAGGGCTGAGGGAGTCTCCCTGAAACACTCCCCTTCTGAAGATAGCGTGCTCTGTTTGACTCTGACTTGACCAGATGTTATGGTGAAGCGAGTCCTCCAGAGCGACATTTGCTGTTCAATGCATCTCACTATTTGATTGGGTACCGCAAGGCATCTGAGCAAATGCATGATGAGCTCATGCGATGTTATATCAAATGCTTTGCGATAATCGATCCAGGCCATTGAAAGGTTACGTTTATACTGCACGGAGTCTTGCGTGATACATCTGTCGATCAGCAGGCTCTTCTTGCAGCCAGCGACCCCCTTTGCTCATATATCCGTCAATACACCGGCATGTATAAGATGCAAACATCTTAAAACATGCGTTCAAGCATGTTATCGCGGTCTGTAGTTCTTCGGATCAGACAAATCTCCGTTTCTGGGGATGAGCACGGTTCGCCCATCGACTGTAAGTCTTTTATAAGAAATTTATAATATTTCTTCAATAACTTATTATTTGACAAGTTGACATTCGCCTCTCTCAATATAATAAGTGTTCAACACATACGGTAACATATATAACATCTTTCCCTTCCAAAGAAGGAATTTTCACAAAATATTCCGAATTAATGAATGAATTGACTAAAAAAAATGTCACATTTGAAAATCACTGTACTTCTTGGGGGTAACGATGTTACGTCCTCTTCTCGTACTCTTAGTCTGCTCATTATCTTCTTTTTCGTAACTATTCCCATTATCTGTGATAGTTTGACTTCGACTCTCGCTATTTTCTCTGTCAATTCCTTCATTTTCGAAACCTACTCGTTCTAGGTCAATTCCTTGGACTGCTGCTCCATTTCCCTCACTGTCTTCTTCCCACAAAAATTTGTTGTATGATGAAAAATTTGTATTTATTTTTTATTTTTTTAAATGAATAGTATTTCTTCTTACTGTTCTTCCATTTTCCATTAACACCGAAAATTATCTTGGAGAACTATGACGACATGTGATTTGTCCAGGTTGCCTTACAACTACGCTGTCACCTTCGTTGAATTCCCTAATCGAAACTCTTGCAGATCTATCATGAATTCTTTTTGATGAAACTTGTTTAGCAACTTTCTCTGATCTGATATCCACTATTTTTGGCTTTAAACTTTCATTAGTGGCTGGTAAACTTGATCTCAATTATCTACTCATCAAAATTTGAGCTGGACTAGCAAATAATCCAGAAACTGGCGTATTGTGATGTTCTAATAATGCTATCTCAAGTGGTATGGAGGAAGTTTCAGATTTCAGTAGTATTTTCTTTGCAATACCAACTGCTTTTTCTGCCATTCCATTTGATTGTAAATGAAATGGACTAGAGTCAGAATCTGAATATCCTACTCCATAGTAAATTCACGAAATTCATGAGATCCAAACGGCACATTATCAGCAACTATGATCAATGGTATTTCATGGATACTGAAGAGAAGTTTTATTGCATCAACCACGGATGCAGTACTTGTATCTTCAAGCCGTTTAATGTCGATCCAGGTTGATAGGTAATCCAACTAAATAAATCGCGCCACCATAATGAAAAATATCCATACCCACTTTTTCGTATGGTAATTCTGGTATAGGATGCGGAATTAGAGTTTCTTTTATGTTTCTATGAAAACGTTCACATACAGCATATCTAGAGATATAATAATCAATATAACATGACATTTTATGCCAATAGAAAAGCTGTCTTGCACGAGCTTTTGTTTTATTTAATCCAAAATGCCCAGTGTGTACTTTTTCAACTATCATTTTTTGCAAAGTTTTTGGGACTATCAATATATCGTTATATTTCTTCATTACAATCAAAATTTGCCAAGACAGGAAGACATGTAATTTTTTTTTAAATCATTCACTATTTTCGAATGTTCCTTATGCCATAGCCACACCGACTGTTTTTTCAATAAATACAAGCCTACTTGCTAGTTCAGATACGTTGACGACATTTTCGTCATATGGCCTCATGGTTACGAAATCTTAAACACGTTCTTAGATCACCTAAACGATATCCATCCCAACATGAAATTCACAATGGATACCGAAATGAACAACTCCCTAGCTTTCCTGGACGTTCTCATCACGAAATCCAACAACTCTTTCACCCACACAGTACACAGGAAACAGACCCACACCAACCGATACCTACACGCAAACTCTCATCACCATCCAGCACAAACAAACTCCGTATTGAACTCCCTGATATACAGATCAATTCAGCTTACCGACAACCAGAATAGACCACAAGAGCTGGACAAACTGAAATCAGCCTTACTCCAAAATGGTTACAACAATTCGCTAATCGACAAGTCTATCCGCCATCAACTGACCCGTCCTCCAAAAACGAACGATCCACTAGAGAGTATTCAGCCACACAAAGCTTTCCTACCATACATCAAAGGTGTGACAGACAAAATCAGTAATATCTTGAGAAAACACTACCTCATTGATAGTAGTGACATTTTGGGAAATATTTCTATTATTAATTGTATCATGTAAGTCAATGGTTGAAGTACTAAAAAGGATCTTTTTTAATAATGTAGGAGGGTATGAATTATCAATGAAAAGATTATATAAAATTTTGAGGTTTTTTTGATGAAAAGAAGAATCAGAAATACAAAATACTCGATGTTTCATTTGTTTTACCAAATTAACTTTCATGGACTGCTTATGATATGAGTGGTAGTTCATATATCTACCACTACTTATAGGTTTCCTATACCAATCAATGATTAAGGTATTCTCACCTGTAAGACGAAATTTAGTGTCCAAGAAGGGAACACTACGTTCCTCATCTTCACGTTCTATGGTAAACTGTATGAACGGATCATAACTATTGAATACATCAACTATCTCTGTAGTTCCTTCTTGTGGTAACGCTATAATGAAGTCGTCCACATATTTTTTTTATAAAAAATAATTTGAAAGGTAATACCTGCAAGACCATGTCTAGTATATTATCCATGACATACATTGCCAGTATTGGACTGATTTTGGCCCCCATGGGGGTTCCAAAAGTCTGCTGGTAAAATTTGTTATCAAAAGAAAAATAAGTATTGTTGAATAAAAAGGTAATTAATCGAAAAAAGGTTTCTTTATTGATACTACAATGACTGCTGATACGATCCCATCTTTTATCAATGGCTCGTAAGCAAGCATCTAGGTAAACATTACTAAACAAGGAAACAACATCCAAACTGGCTAGAACATAGCCCTCAGGGAGTTTCATTTTATTAAAAATTGATGAGACTTCAAAAGAATCTTTAATATACTATTCATTACTATAATCATAAGAAGCAGTCAAAATATCTGTCAAGAAGGATGCCAATGCTTCTGTTGGTATACCAACGGAAGAAATAATCGGTCTAGCTGATAAGGTGGGTTTATGGATTTTGGGCAAAGCATAAAATTTGGGGCAAATCCCCTTGTACGTTGTGAGTTTCTTTTTTTGGACTTCATCTATTTGTTTTAATGTGAATAAATTTTTAATTAATTGATTACACTTAGTCTGAATTTTTGCAGTCGGATCTGTAGGAAGTGAAATGTATGAATTATTATTGACTACAAGTTCATAAGATAAATTAATATATTAAGTTTTTTCAAGAATTACTGTGACATTGCCCTTGTCAGACTTAGTGACTACTAAATTAGGATTATTTTTTAAAAAGATTTTTGTTTATTTATATAGAGTATGAAAGAAATTTTGTGCATGTCTTGAGGAATATATGTAATTTGTGATTATATTAGTTGATTGTGCAATTATTGAATTTTTATGAGACTTATCTATTGCTGATACAACATAGTCGACATCTGCTAATAGACTCTTTATGGAAAAATCCTTACCCACTCTAAGTTCAATACTGAATTTTGGACCTAATGCCAGAAAATTGGAAATATCATTAGGGATAACTGTGTTTGAAATATTTTTAATCCAACTCACCTTGGATTTCAACATGTTATGCAAAAAGGAATTGGTAAGTGAATTTATTTTATTTATATTATTGATTTTGGTTTTATGGAAAATTTTGTTATATAGTCGTAATTGAGAACCTGTAAAATTTAAAAAAAACAGCCTCATTTGTGAGGGAAATGATCTCCCTTTTGAGTAGATTCAATTGGTTTTCTAGTTTAGAAATGAGTTTATGATTGATTGAAATTTCGAAAATGAGAAGTTTGAATCCTAACCTGTTAAAGAATTTACTGGATTGGTTGCTAAAACTAATATCTTGTCTCTGGAGAAGTCCATCAACTTGTACTGTAGAATTTGATATGTGATTAGGAAGTAAGCCAATAGTACGGCATCTTAGGAGAAAGCACCTACGGTTATATTCCTTTGCTTATTTAACTTTCGTCTTGTCATTTGTCTGGTTTACTAACCAAATTGTAGGTTCATGGTGTGCACATGGTCCACACTTGAAAAATTTCATATAATTTTAAAATGTTTTTAAATCTTTGACTAAAATTTTAATTGTTTTCAACTTGTTACTTCATCATCAACGTCATGTTGTACACTCGATATTGTTTATATCTCATTTATTACATCATTAGCATTCAACCTCAATAACACAGTAAGTATAGCTTTTATTGGGCTTCACTCCATTTAGTTTACAACCTTGCTTATCAATTGTAGCTTCGCTGAAGATGACAGTAACCACTGTCGAAATATCGGAATTATAGTGTTAAAAGAGTACACGTTTTGCTTGCTGCTTTTACCAAAAAAATCTCCCCCTTTTATATATATATATATATAAACCTACTCCTTGATCTCAAAAGATCTGATGTTGGTTGCACTGCGGTATTTAATGGTACTTGAGTAGGTGAAAGTGGCAATCAGGACGTTTTTCGATGGCTTCTCTGATAAATCTGGAGGTTCTGGAACGTACTGGGGCGATGGTTCTGGTTTTCTCAAAATCTATGGGGTGACCTGTTTGGATGAAATGAAGGGCTAATGCGGAGCTGGTGTCTCGGTTTAACGAAAAGGGAGTGTTGATAAGATCGGAAGTGGATCTGTTTTGAAGTTTCTCCATATATATATACCGGGTGACCACGAGGTGAGGTACGCCCCCCAATTTGTTCTATAGTTTTGAAGTAACAGGTTTCAAATTTGGCACGTCGATATATTACTCAAATACGCATATTTTGACTCCATAACCGAAAATTCAACACTTCCGGTTTAACCGGAAGTGACCCCAAACTTTTATTTTCAAATGACACCCTGTACAATTTTTTTAATTATCAGGAAGAACACGCAATTTGTGATAACACTGTTCTCCAAAATTGAAAATCGGTTGAAAAATGGCGGAGATACAGTTGATTGTTCAATCGAACAAAGTTGGCCGTGAACATCAAACTCAAATCATCACAACTGACGAACGGCGTCAGCATTTAGGAGAGGAAGGTTCGAGGTAAGATACAGCTGAAAATTGAGCTTCCCATGTAATTGCAGCAACCATATTTCCCATCAATTATCAAACATTTCCTCAAAACGGATTAGTACCCATAAAGAAAGGCTCACAACTGCCATTTCTCAAATAGCAACATACTCTTTTCACATTGTTATGTTGAAAGATGATGAATTATCAGATTACTCGAATGAAAAGATTTGAAGAATTCCGAAAGGAATCGAAGATACGGGATGTTTCATTATGAGTGTTCTCAAAATTGACTATTCTTAAACATAGGCGGCTTGAACCTATGAAATGAATAATGGAACATTGTGAGTTGTCGAAAAACATTCTACGGCGATGGAGCGAACTTTTTTCTCATGACTCGTATGCTAATCGTAATTGATGGTGGATTCATACAGCAGTTTTAAGATCGTTGTTGGAATAAATATTCCATTAACGAACATTCTTATGACTTCTTACTAGTGACTAAAAACTCATGAATTGGAACTGCTGTATAAATCCACCATAAGAATATACCTGCAGAGTAAAATTAGATATTTATTCCAATTTCTAACATTTGATACAACTAATTTCTGAACGAAAAAAAAGGTATGAAGTAAATTGTTTATTGGTTCTGGTCACTTATATATATCTAATATATAAAATTCTCGTGTCACGGTGTTCGAACTTGAACTCCTCCGAAACGGCTCGACCGATTTTGATGAAATTTTTTGTGCTTATCCGGTATCTATGAGAATCGGCCAACATCTATTTTTCATCCCCCTAAATGTTAGGGGTAGTCCACCCCTAAATTTTTTATTTTATTTTTTAGACAAAATTTTTAATTTCTATTTTTTTATGATACAACATTCAAAAATACATACAATCCTCAATTTTCACCCTTCTACGATCAACCCTTATTTTTTAATAGCCATTTTAGTAATTTAATCATTTTTCCTCTCCGGTCGAAAACTGATCAATCATCATTTAATTAGTTATCCCCTCCAGATGTCTACAGGTGTCACTTCTGACCCAGTAAACAGCACGGAGTAGGGATGAGAACGAAGCCGGTCTCCTTTCTTTCTCACTCCCTACACAGTTGTCGGCCATCAAAATTATTGATATGGCAAAACAACGTTTGTCGGGTCAGCTAGTATATATATATATATATATATATATATATATATATATATATATATATATATATATATATATATATATATATATATATATATATATATATATATATATATATATATATATATATATATATATATATATATATATATATTACTGGTAACTCTAAATATCAAAAGAAATGATTCACACCATACAAAACACAGTACGATACATGACCACATATATATATATATATATATATATATATATATATATATATATATATATATATATATGAAAACTAAAAGTTCGGGTTGAACCGCGTCTAGAATTTGTTGAAATTCGACGTTTCGGCTCCGATTTTGGAGCCATTTTCAAGAACTGAAAAAGAAAGAAAATTAATAAATGGTTGAAACGTAATTCTACGCTGAGATCTCAATCTGCCTACTCCTCAGGTATAATTACGTTAGGTTTTTGTGACTTGACGTCGGGGTCTCAATCTGCCTACTCCCCATGTCTCGTCACTGGTTCTCTCTAAGGTCTCAATCTGCCTACTCCTTCGAGAGAACTGAGGAATTGTGGGTTGAGGAACTGTATTTATAGTGGACGTGGCTGTAATGGCCGTGTGCAATGTATTGGCGCGAGGTAAACTATGGGCGGGAACTGAATTGGCGCTAGATGAGCTGTGTGCGGGAACTTGGTTGGCGCTAAGTGAGCTGTGTGCGGGAACTGGGTTGGTGGGAAATGAGTTTATGCGTGCAATGAGAGGCTTCCAGGTATTGGGAAGTCTACGTCCGTCGTCGCGAGTGTTGAGGCAATTGGGGCGCTTCTCTATCTCAAGGGCTTCTCGGATGATCCTGGTTTGCAGAGTTTTCTCGGTGGAAATTGTTTTTGTGTTTTTGAAGTCTATTTTGTGACCAGTGTCTTCTCGATGTTTGTGTGGCTGAATACTCTCTAGTGGATCGTTCGTTTTTGGAGGACGGGTCAGTTGATGGCGGATTGACTTGTCGATTAGCGAATTGTTGTAACCATTTTGGAGTAAGGCTGATTTCAGTTTGTCCAGCTCTTGTGGTCTATTCTGGTTGTCGGTAAGCTGAATTGATCTATACATCAGGGAGTTCAATACGGAGTTTGTTTGTGCTGGATGGTGATGAGAGTTTGCGTGTAGGTATCGGTTGGTGTGGGTCTGTTTCCTGTGTACTGTGTGGGTGAAAGAGTTGTTAGATTTCGTGATGAGAACGTCCAGGAAAGCTAGGGAGTTGTTCATTTCGGTCTCCATTGTGAATTTCATGTTGGGATAAATATCGTTTAGGTGATCTAAGAACGTGTTTAAGATTTCGTAACCATGAGGCCATATGACGAAAATGTCGTCAACGTATCTGAACCAGCAAGTAGGCTTGTGGTCAAATGCTTCTACAGCCCTAGTTTCGAAGTCTTCCATGAAAAGGTTTGTAAGGACTGGAGAAAGGGGGGAACCCATGGGAGCACCTTTCACTTGTTTGTAGTAAGTTCCTTGGAAGAGGAAGTACGTGTTGTTCATACAGTGACTGATGAGGTCCAGGGTGTCTTTTGGAATTATGTGTTTAGTTTTAAGGATTTCTAGCGTGTCCGTTAGGGGAATGTTTGTGAAGAGGGAGACAACATCGAAGCTCACTAGGATATCGGTGTTCTGGATTCTATGGGATTTGAGAAGGTCTAAGAAGTGGAATGAATTTTTCACGTAGGATGAAGCTTCTTCTGCTCGTGGCTGGAGAGTACTCGCCAGATACTTGGCCAGGTTCTGGGTTGGTGATCCAAAGGCACTGACAATAGGTCGGAGTGGGATATCAGTCTTGTGTATTTTTGGTAGTCCGTAGATACGAGGGGTGCGAGATGACTTCTCTCTAGGGATAGTGGCTTTCTTGGTTTCGGCTGGTAGTTTAGAATTATTGATCAGATTTTTGGTCTTCTTTTCGAGGTAGGTTGTCGGGTCTCGTTGGGTGATCTGATACTCGGATGAGTTTAACAGTGTGCTCATTTTGTCTACATAATCTGAGGTATTCAGAACTACCGTGGCGTTGCCTTTGTCTGCTGGGAGAATGATTATGTCAGGGTTATTGTGGAGGTTTCTGAGGCAATGTTTTTCGGCAGGTGTTATGTTGGATGAAGGGAGTTTTGCTCTCCTAAGTGTGGTGGCAATATCTTGTCTGGTTTCTTCAGCTGTGTTTTCTGGTAGATGGGTTATAGCGCTTTCTATTTGTGTAATGATGGTTTCTGTTGGGATTCTGTTTGGTGTGATGGAATAATTGAATCCTCTTGATAGTAGTGCAAGGCTAGTTTGATCTAGTAGTGTGTCGGAGAAGTTATGTACTAATACAGGTTTTCAAGAACTGAAAAAGAAAGAAAATTAATAAATGGTTGAAACGTAATTCTACGCTGAGGTCTCAATCTGCCTACTCCTCAGGTATAATTACATCAGGTTTTTGTTACTTGACGTCGGGGTCTCAATCTGCCTACTCCCCATGTCTCGTCACTGGTTCTCTCTAAGGTCTCAATCTGCCTACTCCTTCAAGAGAACTGAGGAATTGTAGGTTTAGGAACTGTATTTATAGTGGACGTGGCTGTAATGGCCGTGTGCAATGTATTGGCGCGAGGTGAACTATGGGCGGGAACTGAGTTGGCGCTAGATGAGCTGGGTGCGGGAACTTGGTTGGCGCTAGGTGAGCTGCGTTGCTCATATTATTGCAAAATATTAATATGACTTGCACATATTTATTTGTTCACTATTTCTTAGTGGAAATCTTAAATATTGTCCAAGAAAGTTCATCACAAAATTACCGATAAAATAAAAAACAATTCATTGGAAATATTTATTGCATCTTGTTAGTCTGTCGCTTTGTTAATATCCATACCTTGTTTATTTACGAGGTGTTTTGACTGAAGCCACAAATGTGCGGTTGGCTTCCTGTTTGTTGACTCCGTTCGTTTGTTGTTTCACCTGCAATCAAGTGTTGCACATCCTTACACTTGCTTTCACCGTACTGATGAGATCCCTAAGATCGAAACACGTGTCTACGGTTGCATTTTTACCAGAGGGCTTAGTCCAATAAAATGTCCTACTTGTTATTCACAATTTCCCTCGAGAGCACATATATATATATATATATACTATATAAACAGGGATGTATAGTTCATCAGGGTCCATTCAATGCATCATAATGTATCCTATCACAACATCAAAGGAGAGAAATTTCAAAGCATCATAATGCTACAGGATCATAACCGTAACATACAGAATACGTAGTGCAGAGAAACGGAAGCCGTCATAATCGTATTAATTCATAAGCTAAAACATCATAACGTACTTTTTCATAACGTAAAAGTTCATAACGTACTGTATAGAAACGAGATCAAATCATATTCGTAAAGCATCACAATCGCATTGTATCACAAAGTCAACGTATCATAACGCTACAGGACAGAAATCGTATTGAACAGAATACATACTCGATCATATCCGTAATGAGTTGAATACGTAATGTTTCAGAACGTAAAGTTCCATAATTTGGATGCGCGCGCATCAAGCCTGTCTCACAATAGCTTACCGGTATTACAGTCGATGCGCTGAACAAATATTTTCGAATCGGAATAACTTCTAGTAGAATATGTACTTGGCGGAAGTTTAGCATACTTCTCTGTAAAATTGAGAAAGATGTAACTACTACGGAAACAACAGAAATTGCGATAAAAATTGCAAGCTTTCTTAAGCCCTATCCATTCGGCAGAAATCATTAAATGCTATAACTCTGCTAATCATATTCAATATTGCAGCATTTACTATAGAATATAATAATCATAATAATAATAATAATATCTAATTATTTCTTCAATTACTGTTTTTTATAGTTCCTCCTAATTTTCAACTATAAACGTTAGATAGCGATCGCGTTTTGCTCTAATACTGATTCAACAGGCAATGACAAACTATCTTTAATTTCTCTTTAAACACTGACCAAACTTAATTTTCAGTCAAAAAATCTATTGGTAATCTGAATAGAGTCAAAATTACTCAAAATATATCGCTTATGGCAAGAAATACCTAATATGCCTTTCATCGCGAATTTTGAGACATTTTTATAACTCAATGAATTCAGATGAACTCATGTGACTGCCATGAGACCTAGTTGAATTATTGCCAGAGAGGGATAATTCATTGTGAGAATTCTAAATTCGAATCAGTATTTTCTAACAAATAATATTTGTGTATTCAGGCGGCTTCTGCAGCTCTCAGGTCAGTTCAACCCCTTGGGTAGTCCTTTAAAGGTCTGGTTAAGGCTTCTTTACATCCTCACGAATTTCGCAAAGTTTCTGCGAATAAAATGGCTCCCAGTCATGTCGAACCAATCGTTGATGCAGAACCATGTCGGCAGCCATTTTATTCGCAGAAAAATTGCGAAGTTCGCGAGGGTATGAACTAAACTTTATGCATTTCATTGAATGCAAGAGTTCAAATCGACCATACTTCCGTGCATGCACCTATCATAGCAGTTGTGCAGTGGGATGTCTAATACACCATTTTAGTACTGACATCAGAGCTGTCAAATTTGTTGAGTTACATCATATGCATTATCCAAACAAACTTGTCTTCTGTTTGATTTTTGTGGATATTTGATTTATTAAGGGGTTTCAAAGCGAATAACTGTTAAGTATCTTATGTGTAAATAATACTATAATAAAGTACCTATAGTAAAATACAAACATAATATATTTTTATATAACTAGAGAATGCAATGTTTTTGATTATTTCACTCATTTCTCTGCACTAATTTCGATAAAAACACAAAAAATATACCATATACACATTCTTTCAATGGTAAATACGGTTTGTTTGGATAATGGTCCGTGATACTCATACGGCGTGACATCACACTAAACTGGTCTATTGGACGGTTATTTTGTCTAAGCTATGCTAGTCAGGTTAGATTAGATTGGCTAATAGTTTTACTCATATTCAACTAAAAATAATTGTAAGTTTCCTGTCTGCCTGTAGACATTGAATAAACGGAGCATTGGGAACTCATCACCCTTACTATGCAACTTTTCTGATTAATTCATGCGTATCGAATTTTGGTCTTTTGGTGTTAGGCTTCAAGCACCGGAGCTTCTCATTTGTACTTGCTAGAAGAGCTGCTACAAACTCTCTAAAAAAAAGCACTGGAATTGTAATTTGGTTGGACACATTTATGCTGATTGTATGAAACCCAGGACTATCTTTTGTTTTGGTTGTGGTACCAAAGGTGTTTACAAGACCAGTTGTAAACGCTGTTCAAAAAACTTGCCAAAGGGTGTCATGAAACTGGACACAGTCACCAGTCCTTCGTTGAGTCCAGATCAAACCGCACAACCCACAAGAAGGAAGAAAGGAAGGTCTCTTCCCCAAAGCAGCTAACAGAAGTAAAACTTCTTCTCGGGGGTGGGATGAGTGGTTGTGTGTTGTATAAAAAAATTGTTCTTCACAAAAGACTGTGCTACCACTACTTCTGAATGGAACTCCTGGTTATCTGTAGTAAATAATTTCTGCAGAAAAGTTATAGTTTCTCTCTTATTTTTGAAAAAAGACAATGACAACCGACCTTATGTTAGTGTCAATATCTTCGGTGAATCTGTAATTTCTCTTGTTGATACTGGATCAAATGCCTCAATTCTTGGATCGTCTGGATTCTCTCTTTTGAAACGACACAAAGTTCCCATTCTCTATGATGACAGCTGATGGAAAACCTCAGGAGTTCTTAGGATATGTTAATATTCCTAATTCGTTAAATGGTGTTAGTAA
>OY293418.1:35479336-35868427 GCA_958502065.1 Chrysolina americana
GGCCGTGCAAGTTTTTACAGCCCAAACTTCCTTGGTGGAACCCTGAGTGAGTGCAGGCAACTCGTGTATGTCCCATTTGCGATACGAAATCACTACAGGAGCGTCTGTTTTGATGGACTGCAGCAATTTCAGACGAATGTCGTCATTGGGCACCACATGTTTGACTCTGAGTACAACGCTCGTGACCGTCAGTGTGGCTGTGGTGGCTTCGACTACTGGATTCGCCACCTCCTCTATCAGCATGCAATTATTATCATTTCTACTTCTCACCAAGCGAATGCACTGTCGTCCAATGGTGGTATATCTATAGTCATGGAATATGCCCAACAAATGCTTAAGCGAGATCCACATGGCGAACGAACCGTCAGGGGCGTTGTGAACCATTCCGCCAGGATAGGTCCAGCCGGCTGTGCTCAAGTGTCGCACATCATTTTCCTCGTAACAAGTATAGCCGCGAAGGGTGCTCACTATACCCGGCGATCGAACAGAGTCCACCTCTTTGCCATTGATTTCATAGTAGATGGCCTCGAAAAGGTATGCGCCGGCATTATTGATAAATCTGACATTGCCCGTTCCTGCGGTACGAGTCAGAGAGCCCTCTATGCACACAAGGGCATCATTCATCAGTATCCACACATCGCTCTGCTGAATGACAATTTCGATGATGTCATTATTTTGAAAGGACTTGACGTACGGGTGGTGCGTTCGAGTCTCAACTCTGTTGATGGATTCGTCGAACTTTGGATGATTGTACACGTCGAACACTTGTCTTGATAACATGATGTACTTGCGATTGGAGAAAGTGTATGCTGGAGTGAGACAGAGTGTGTGCGTCTGCTCTCTTCGACTGCGTCTGCGCGACTGAATTGATGCCAGCACCCTCTGCACTTTTATGCCCAAAGGCATCATGATCATCATTCTGATCAAATACCAACCCCATTTTTATGACAGCTTGCGCAGCACAAGTCGTATAATGATGGTCTCTCCACGGAAATTCACAATGCAACAGTCCTGGTCGGGAATATTCAAGGTTATGTTGTGTATTTCCGTCTTGTTCACAGGCAGGTAAATCAAATTCGAGGGCGTTTCGTCGATGGCAAAGCCGGGGTCTTCTCGAACGGCAAACTCGTATATGGTGTGAGCCGGACGATTGTTGAAGAAGGCACCCGAGGTGATGTTACTATCGATGTGAACAGTTCGAACTTTGATAATGTTCACAGGTAGGTCGGATGAGTGAACGCTTCCAGCCTCCAATAGTCTCGGGGAAAAACCCAGTAATCGTCCTATGGAATCCTTGGGACGAAAATCGATGTTATAGAGCTTGCTGTATATCTCACACTGCAGCGTATTGGTGTTGGGTTTGAGAGAGAACAAAGCCTTGCTTTTGTTGGTACCGTCGTCGTCGTCGTCGACGTTGCCAACGCCACTAGACACTACGGCTCTCTTCTTCTTCTTCTTTGCTTCTTTCAGCATCTCGATGTGTTTATGTATAAACTTGGCAATGTCGCTTATTTAGTAACACCCAGTCGGTATTTGGATGATGCTAACAGATGGCGCTCCTTTGACAGAATAATAGAATCGACCACTCGATATGTTCGGTATGCTGTTGTATGAATGGAAACCAATCAATGCCAAGCCGTAAGTGCTATCTTCGTCCAATTGGAGCGGCGGAGAAAAGTCTGCGGTTAGCGTCGACGTTTGACCTGTCACTGTCAACAGCAAAGACATGACTGACACTGGATGGGGTTATGTAATCAGTTGCTTTACACTAGCCAAAATGGCCCGAATGCAGCAGCAGCCAAGACTATCCGAATCAAACTCGACTGGGACGATGTTATGGATTTGGAATTACACACGTATGCAGAGAGTCAACAAGTGCGAGTTTCCAAGAATGACACCTACTTCTACCTGACGGAAGCGGATGTTCAAGAAATCCTACATCTGATGCTACTGTGATGGCGACCAGATTTGAATATCTATTGAATATGAACTTTAGTCAATATTATCACGATTTATTAAGCAGTGCAAAAACTCTAGCTAAAAACAATGGTTTGTCATTTGATGAGGCTATAAACTTGTGTACTATATCATCAAAAGATGATAAACATCTATGTTTTCGTGAATACCTATGCTATTTGCCGGATAAAGTAATGTTTGATTACGAAACGAAATAAATATATATATTGAGAGCAGAGTTGGCGTTTTAATTCACTATGCAGTGTGCAGTGTGTCTATGTGTATGCCGAGAGAGAGAGAGAGATGCAGCAGTACGAAACAAGACTCGATTCGTATCGAAGCTGGACTTCGACATTTCCTTCAAGTAAGTTAGCCGAAGCAGGCTTTACGTATACCGGTTCGGAAGATGTAGTTGCATGTCTTTCGTGTCAAGTAGAAGGGTTCAGATGGCTGCCCAATGACGATCCTATGGCTGACCATCGTCGATGGAGCCCCCATTGTGATTTCGTTCGCAGTTATTACTCTGAGCGGCACAGACACAGACCGACGACAGATGGCGCTGATGTCCCTCCAGAACCAAGAGTGTCAGATGTCATTAGCAGAGTGACAGATGACACATGGATGACACCGCCACCACCACCGCCACCGACAGATGGCGCTGATGTTGCTCCAGAAGAACGACAAGTGAAAGGTGACATGAGCAGCAAAGTGACCACAGATGTTATATACATAGACTCACAGAACACGGTGATGATGTGTCGTGTATGTCTTGTGAATGAACTAAATGTATTGTTTATGCCATGTAGACACTTGGCGTGCTGCTCACAGTGCGCCATCAGGTGCGACACATGCGTAGTTTGTAGATCACCCATCAATACGTTTATGAAAATATATATATCTTAGAATATTTTTTATTTTAATTTTGCTACTCGAAAATACCCTTCCCCATTTTTTTTGCTTCAAAAACATGCCAATTTTTATGTAAAAAAGTATCACATTTTTGATTGAATTATTCTTCCAATTTTGGTGCAAAAACGTGTTCTTTTTTGATGCAAAAAAGTGACATTTTTTTCTATAAAAAGAAAACACCCAAAATTGACATGGTGGAAGGATTTCAGTGAAGCATTTTCAGTGAATTTTGAGTCACTCAGCTTTTTCCACCATGTCAATTTTCGGTCATTTTTTTTATAAAAAAAATTGCCATTTTCCCATAAGACTACATATATTTTTGAATGAAAAAAAGTGACACCTTTTTGACATGGTGGTAAAAGCTGAGTGAAGCATTTTCAGTGAAAGCTGAGTGGCTGAGTGAATCACTCAGCTTTCACTCAGCTTTTTCCACCATGTCAATAAAAGTGTTACTTTTTTGCATGAAAAAGTGACACTTTTTTGTATGAAAAAGTGAGACTTTTTCGTATAAAAAAATTACACTTTTTTTATACAAAAAAGTTACCCTTTTTTTATGCAAAAGTGATCTCTAAAAATATGTGGGATTTTGGAAGGGTGAAACAAAAAATAATAATATTATCCAGACACGGATTACATATTGATTTCATTCAATCATAAATATAAAACATAATCGACTATTATTAATAATATATGTAGTGTGTGTGTGGAAAGAAACAAACAAGAGCACAATTTCTTGCACTTTCATTTAACATTTTTCTTGAAATTTTGTGTGTGTGTGTTTGGCAATCTCATTCATCGAATTCTGAATCCTCATCTCCTGAGCCTATGAAGCGTTTATATGTGAGATCTAATCCGTAGGGCTCACCATATATATTGTCCATGTGCTTTACACCGAACACCATATGTTGATGATCTCTGATGCTGTGAACCGGATGGTTTTGCATAGCCCTTCTGAATGCTTTATAGCAAGTGTGGCAAAATTGTAAATTATATTTTGGAATACGATATGCATTCGCCCACACACAGTATTGGTCTTCGTGCAAATGACCCTCCCAGTCTTGATTTTTGAGAGCTTCACACCTATCTTCGAAGCTGATTTCTCTCGTGTACTCTAAGTGACTCAAATCATTGAAATTTCGTTTGACGCTCTGAGCCTGCTTATAGATTTGTACCCATTTTTCATCGGCAAACATTTTCAAAATTCGATCAGTGAGCGTCCATGGTAGAGGTGAGGCCTCGATGAATTCAACTATTGATGATGTACATCTGACTACTTGCAGACGGCATACATTTTTCAAAGTGTCTACCATGGTGGTGGTGTGTGTGTGCGTGTGTAGGTATGTGCTCTCTGAAAAAACATTTAAATTCTATTAGATATCTAACTGACTGTAATGGCCCCACGGCAGAGTGTCATGAGAGCCGACAATCAAACAGCGCTTGTCGTCGTGGGGGTTGAGAGCGATCTTTGTTTGCTCTACACTAAAAACTTTGTGTGAAAAGAATCGAATACAGCGTTGCGAAGTTATTTTTTCCACATTGTTTTCAGACATTCCACATAATCTTCAAAAGTGATGTGATTTTCGACAACGCTGTATTTGACCCCTTTGGATTTTTTTACGGTTTTTCCACCTTGTATCTTATAGGTGTACATGTACAACTTTGATCGAAGCCCCACGAAATCTGTCATGATACGACTATTGGCTTCGTCCTTCATCAAGCCGGGTACTTTTTTATTTTCGAGGGGAATGTCAAATGGGTTGTCGCTTGGGTAGTCGCTCGTATCGAATGTTTCAATGTGACTGCTAATCAAATCCTGATAAATATCATCGCACTTAATTTCATAAATGAGCATCAGTATCCGTATAAATCAATTTGCACTGATCGTGCGTGTACTTTTCCATCATGAAGCCGTAATGGAAATCGTACACGCATACCTTGGAGAATCGACATTCCTATGTACAAGGGCTTATTGAATAACACATCCGTCTTTGCCATCTCGATAGCGACGAGGCTCTCGTCGAAAATGGTGCGACTCCTGAAATTTGGACTGGCAATCAGATTTTTTGCGCCATATCGTCCCTCCCACTTGGAGACCATTTTCACCACACGGTGCTTCCGTATGTTTTCCATAGTTTTCCCGAACACTGCGTTATTGGCTAGTTTGTAGTTATTTTTGCCAAAAGTAGTTTTAGCTTGAGAGCGTTATTTCGTATTTAATTCAATGTAGGGACGCAGCCACGCCGACTGATTGAATTGCAACACCTTGTGGATTTTCCTGAGTACAAGGCCGTGTTTGAGTGCTTGTTTCAACACCCTGTAGTGCACAACATATTTTTCCTTGTTGTACAGCGTGGTCATCAATTTTGGTAATTTCGAGCCTGGCGGTGTACGGTGCTCGGCACACAATGGTAAATCTTTGTGTTTGTCATGCAGATGTTCGGGGTACTCCAAATCGACTTCGAGAATCTAGCCGATGGGCGAGGTGTCCGACACTTCCGACACATCGAAATCAGCTGCATTTTCGAGCCATTTAAAGCCATCGTACGGAAGATATTCCATCATGGCTCAACCGTACAGGTTATTCACGTCGAGATATAGCAAATAGGTCGACGGTTTGGAGGCGTCATACCTTTCACCCAAGTGCTTGTTATTGGCCGAGGAGAATCTGCTGCAGCACTGACTGATGCCGCCACGAATTCCTCGCTCGATAAAGAGAAGCATGTCGACGTCTTTCAGTATCTGCAATTTGCACTGGGTGTACTTCATACAGGACCACGTATATCCCGGGAGGGTGTAATACTACGCAGGATCCAACCCATACGTCTCGTGACCGATATTTCGAAAATTTTCGAAAATATCCGCCAAGAGCAATATGTCGGTTTTCATGTATAGGTCAGAGTACTCGCCCAGTGTTGTCAAGTTGAACGACCGCCACACGTTCTGCGCATGCTCGTATTCGGCATCGGTGATGCCACAATCGTTCAACTTGTAGAACTGATCGCGCGCCGGCAAACTTGGGCATTCCAATTTCTCCATCGAACCGATGAAATCGTATGGGAATACCCCTTTTCGAGTGACTAACTCGTACCGGTCGGCATCGAAATGGGCAAATTCGCGCCTTGAAATCTTCAAGTCATGGATGATCAGTGTTTGCACCAAATGCTCCAAGCTCATACCCATGAAGCGAAAAGAGCCAATGAATCGAAATTCAATGTCAGTGTTGCCGTCGTACTGGGTGAAAGAAATGTATTTTTCTTTGTTGACAGGCAACAGGCTGACTCGACCCCTTTTTGCTATATCTCGAATAATAAAATGACTGTCGTATCCGGATAAATTGTGGAAAATGATTGGCACAACGAACGACTTTTTGTAGTTCAAATTGCAATGCGCATGCGAATATCCACGGAACGCTCCCGTGTAGTGATTATGATCTATTACAATTTTGTCGTCAGTTTTCCAAGGTTTTTCGCAGATGTGGCAACATGGCGCTGTCGCTCTATCTGGAAGTGAGACGATCATGGGGACAATATCCAAAGTTTTGGCTTTCACAAATTTGGCTATGGCCCCCATTCTCTCCGCAAACCAATCCATCGAGTCGAGGCCCCGATGACTATCATAAAATGACAAAGTATCGTCATATGCACACTTGAAATAAAATCCAGCGCTGAAATGAATGTGTTTTTGGTACTTTGTCGTATGTGAGGTGCATTCTTCGTCATTAAACTGTTCCAAAATCGACTCAAAATCCGCGTAAATTACAAAGGGCACTATTTCTTTATGTACAAAATCCCGAAATTCTACATGATTATACGAAGGAAATGAAATGTTACTCTCGTTTAATTTTTGACAATCAACAGCATGACTGTCGAGTTTCTCCTCACTCGTAAAATAATTTAAACACCTGTCGCAAATGAATGTTTTATGTTTATTTTTACTGAGTTGGCGACTGAGTAGGCGAGATAAATCCTTTATCCAAACATAATGGAATTTTATGTCATCGCCGATGACGTTGTCGTCATCGGCGATTTCCAGTGGTGGTGCCTCGTAATCATTTAATTTCGGGTGATATTCATTTTGAATGAGGAGAAGATTGGCATGTTGGCCTAATTTTTGTTTCGTGAGTCGGCTCGGAACAGTAACGAAAAATGCCTCCTTGTTGGCCTGCAGCTGAATCAATTCCAAGGTGTACACATTCACAGATATGTTGTTCAATCGCTCAAATTTGGTAATTTGTTTTAATTTCATTGAAAAGTCGATTCCATCCAAGTTCAGTACAATTGAATAGTGAGGGTATGATGATGTTCTAGCACAATTTTTACCCGATTCAACAGGGTACAAGGCCGAAACGACGGCCCAAGCGAAACACGCATCATCTTCATTTTTCATATTAATGCAAGCTTTTTTATTCGCAATAGATTTTGGCAGCTCGATGAAAGACGAACCGTTTCCCACGTCCGATTTATTCGTATTGATTTCCAAACTAACAATTTTCTGAAAACTCCAGCCACTTTCTTTGTCCGCGAATTCCGACAGTTTGTTTTGAATTTGATCGATGACATTTTCTAGGAACCACTTTTTCAAAGTTGTAACCCTATCGATAACAACGTTTTTAGTGTTGAAATATTTATAGTCGCTTATTATTTGTTCTTGATTCAAGGAATTTTTCACGAATTTACCACAAAATGTCGTATTGACTTTGATGCTTGGATGTTTTTTCAATAAATTTTGAATTCTGCTTTTGAATAGAATGAATGCATCACCAAAAAAATTGTCCAATATCTTTATGTTTCAAATTTATAATTATACCGGTGCGTAAACGCGAACAAAATGCCGATTTCAAGTCCTCCCACTTTACTCGAGATGTTAATTTTGATTTGACTCCCTCTCCCACCACCACGTCGACGCCTGGCTATTGTTGACCTGACTTTTTGATTCAATTTCGTATAATTTTCAAGCGTCCGCATAAAGTTTGTAATTTTCTCAGAGAGCCTATGCAATCCACTGCCGCGATCACACTATTGATCAGGCGGGCGGTGTACTTGCAATGGGCCAGCCAATGTTTGCGTTCTTCATCAGTACAACCCTTTTTGAGGATTTTTTTGGCCTCACGCAACTTGGCTACCATCTCCATACTGTGTGCAACAATAGCGTCAGATGACATGATGATGATGATGATGATTATTCAACAGACACACAAAATTTCAAGAAAATGTCAAATGAAAATACAAGAAACTCACTCTTTGTTTCCAACGGCGGCGGCGGCGTCGTCAGCGTCTTCAGGCTTTAGCGATCTCAAACAGCTGCTGCGGATGATTTTGATTGGCAATTTTCTGCTCGCCCCTGTAGATGAGCATATGCTGGGACTCGGTTAATTTGTCGAGGATGGGTTTGAATGCACCAGTCACTCGATTTGGCAGGAATACTTTACACTCCTCCAACTCCACTAGGATGGACTCTCCAAATTTGGTTGTTTTCGCTTCAGCGCCGAGGATCAGATGGGGTTTATCCTTCGGTAGCTCAGACAACTTCCGCAGGTTCTTCCTGCAAGCCAACGAAATCTTGTTAATTTCGTCGAGAAGATGAGACATCTGCGAAATCATTTGAAAAATGAAAAAAAATTCATACACGCTGTATTATAACTCTCACTCACTCAAAATGAAAAATTATGTTTATGATTCACCCCGTGTATGAGAAATAAATATGACAAAAATAAAATATTCCAATCACACTGTATATAGCAAATGGAACTTTGTGAGAGACACCCTGTATGAGAAGGAATTATGATAAAAAATGCAATCCACACAAAACAAAAAAAAATTACATTTTGTGAGAGAGACACTCTGTATGAGACGAAAAACAAATATAACAAATGAACTTTTTCTGAATTTTTTTTGAAAAAGAAACAACAAAAAGTGAATCGAAAGAAATAGGCACACTTGAAACAATCGCGAAAAATAAAAAAAGAATAACTACTACTACTACTGACCTTTGCAATTCACGAATTAAATGGCACTCACAATAAAAAACAATGCACTTGTATAGAAAAAAAGCGAAAGACAGATGAGCGGCAGAGAGGCAGGCTCGCTGTGGACGTAGGTATTAACTCTCTGTGTCACGTGACCGACGCCGTCCACCTCCACGCCGAGTTCGCGTAACCCACGCTGCAAATGTATGCAACGGTCGATCTGGGGAAAACCCAAATTGCGCAATAATAAAAACCACTCCAAGGTCAATTGAGCTCGAGCAGCGTAAACAGATACCGGATGTGCGATTAAATCTGAAAAACGAATTCAAGGTCAAAAATGGATCATCGTCGTGTTTACTGAGAATTTCGTTCAACTTGAGAAAGTAGACAGTAAACACCAGATGTGGCTTATCGCTGTTTACGACTACAGCGCGCGGAGACGTATTTTTTTCTTTTGGAATTTCATTCGAGAGCGAGTGAATTAATAATAAGTCGTCCATTACATTTTTCTGTTGTGTGTCTGTGTTCTAAGACAGTAGACATTTTTTCATATTTAATTTTTTTATTTGTCAATTAAGGTGGCGGTGGCGGCCATTTTTTTTTCTCTTCCAGCCAATTGCTCTCAGCGAATCACGTGAGGGAAAGTTTTTTCATAACTTCCGCAATCGCCGCCATGTTTTTTGCGTTCCGCTCCATCACCGCCATGTTTTTTTGCCTTCCGCTCCATCGCCGCCATGTTTTTTGCGTTCCGCTCCATCGCCGCCATGTTTTTTGCCTTCTGCTCCATCGCCGCCCCTTCCGCTCCATCGCCGCCCCTTCCGCTCCATCGCCGCCATGTTTTTTGCCTTCCGCTGCATCGCCGCCATGTTTTTTTTCCTTCCGCTGCATCGCCGCCATGTTTTTTTGCAGAAAAGACGCGCGCCACTTAGGGTGAAACGTTTTGAACCCCCCCACCCCGAAACTCTTCGGCGAACACATCATCTTCTTCAGCACCAACCCTCCAACAACGACAAGAACTCGATGGACGCTGCCATCGAGAGATTCACCGTGTGGAGCAATGCCGATTCTGGGACACTCTTCGTTCCCAGAAGCGGCATTGTCTATCTACTTGTCTCTGAGGACAAACCAATATTTGGCGATAAAACTTTACAATATCCGCTGATACTACATGAGAATGTTGCCTGAATCGAAGAACGATAGACATAAGATCACTTTGAACGACTGGCCCGACCATTTGGATGTCGTTGAGTGATAAACCGGTTGAAGAAGGAGCACTGAGGAAAATTCTGCTATTAAAGTTTTTGCTGGGATATTTCTTGCTATTGTAATAAGAAATACTATAACTATAACAACTTATAGAATAGACGTAGCACACTTAAATTCTATGACAGCAAAAACGATTTTGCTGAAGGTGGTTTTTCATCCACAGGTAGGTATAATGCTGTCGCTATTAGGCAGTCAGTAAGTTTTTCAATCACAAAATCATAATTTCACTGGTGAATAATCACTATAATGAATTACATACCTATGGCCGTAAGGTTTTCGCTTACGATAAGTAGATTATCGCATAGAAGTTCATCCACTTACGGTAATACAGTTGTCAACCTGCCACTAAAATATTACTCGAAGAACTTACTTATGACTACTTTATTCCATGCTGTGATTATTCGATGTTTTGCTGAAATTCTGATGGAAATTACCCCCTCCACGAATGCAACGAACATTTGAAGGATGGTACGTTTAGAAATGAGAAAACGAAGAACAACTGTTGTTTCAGCGTTACCGGCTGTTGTAGTCGAGCCATAGTGCCGAATAGTGCCCCTTGCAAACAACCAACATAGGAATTATGTGATAATGGGTGATAATACATATTCGTGTTAATGAAGTATGTGGAATATGAATCAATAGTAAGAGCTGCTGCTGAAATTTATTCACTTAACCCATTGTCTTACGTCTCATTTAGAAACTTCTTTCTTGTTTGTCACTGTTAGAACACATTCCGACAGACTTTTTGCAATAATTTTTCATTGAAAACTATACAGTTACAGAAATAGATATATGTGTTACTATAGCATACCTACAACATGAATAATGCCCTATGGGTAATTGCACATACCAGCGGTAGCAAAGTCAGATTCCTACAACTACAGCAATACCTTTTAGTCATAAGTAGGTGCAGTCGCTGGCGGTAGCAAAGTTTACCGGCTACTACAAAAACATTGTCTACTAGCAATATTCGACAATTTCTATTTATCCAAAGTGAGTTATGATCAGCAAAGCCGACATGATAACCACAGGTGATAGCTCGCTTGTCCCCTATGCTATTAGAGTTTCTTGCTAGGGTTATTGGATTTCTAGCTACGGTTAATAAAAAATTTCCTCAGTGAGACGATCCGTCAAACACAACACGAAGTTTGGTGGTAAGACTGTTCTCCTTCAAAACTGCGTGATGAGAGAGGTAATAGCTGAATGGTTGATGATGATCAACCTGAGTCATGTGACCCATGGAAACGTATTCTTCCATAAATTCAACATACATTTTTTTCAGGGTTGAATTGTGTTGAAACTTACGCTCTAGACTATAAAACCTCTTCTCCGCTCTGGTTCTCGATTCCCCTAGCCCTTCAATTGACTCTTTGAAAGGTACTGAAACTACGAAACGATCATCTGAATTTCTTTCATAGGTAGATTTGAAGTGCTCCTCGCAAAATTCTCCTCCTCCTTAGAATGGAATCGAGTAGTGGGAAGCTCTTCTTTTTCCCAGAACCGTGAAAGTTCATCACAAACAGTATTGTGCGAAAAGTTACAGAAGGCATTCTGAGAAGGCTGTACCTGAGGAAGAGGACCTGAGATGATCCACCCAAGCCTTGTCTTTTGAAGTAAGGGTTTTTGCGGGCCCAGATTGATCTGCCACACGCAGAGCAAGTTATAGAAGAGGCTGGCCCCTATCAGGAGGTTTATCACTGAGGTCACATTGAATTTTTTATCTTACAGCTGTATATTATCAGGAATGCGCAATGAAGAAATGTCTATTGGACAACCTGGGAGCTGATTGCATATGGCATTGACGACTAAACAAGTTAGGGATGCCGAAAATGAAGAGTGAAATGACTTAAGGAACACGTCACATTGGAAGTTTATTTAGAGGAAGTTTGAGCAATCCCTATCACAGAAATGTCAATTCGCCTTTTGGGAAGACCTAATTTAGAGACGAAATAGGATGAGATGAAATTTGATTGCGAGCCACTGTCCAAGAGAACTCTGCATTCATGCGCCGTACCAAAACTATCCAGAACTTGAACTACCAATGTGGATAAAAGATCGAGATTATTTCGAACAACATTACTTGACAGCACATGCGAAACATCATAATTTGAGTCTACTTCAATGGGACTCGAAAAGACATTTGGAGCATTTTTGGTAGTTTCTATATGAATAAGTGTGTGGTGCTTTTTGCCACACTTATTGCATTTGACGTACTTACAATATATTGGAACTCACGTGGTGTCTCATTGGTCTACAGGTTGATTCAACGATTGCAGAGAACGCAAGTTACTTTGTAGACCATCAACAAGCTGTGTGGAAGAAATCAATGACGCAACCATCTCTTCGTTTGACAAGCACTGCCCATTCATCACAAGGAACACTACCAGGAAAGTGCCCTGGTGGCACAAAGAACTTGCAGAACTAAGGAAGCAAGCCAGGAAAGAATTCAACAGACCAAAAAAATGGAAGGTGGGACGAATACAAGAACGCGTTGTCCATTTTCAAAAAGGACCTGAACAAATCCAAGAGAGACTCCTGCAGGAGACACTGTAAGGAAATAGAAGGCTCTCGAGAGTGTGCTAGACTCCAGAAAGTACTCTCGAAGGATACACAAGTAATATACTCCCTGAAAAATTAACAAGGGGAGCACACCTGTACAGGAGAAGAAACAATAAAAGAACTACTGAGAGTTCACTTCCCTGGAGCACAGATAGATCAGACACGAGCTATGGGAAACTCGGAAGTACTGGAGACTTTGAAAAGAGGCTCCAGGCTGGGCTGGGACATAGCAAAGAAGGTCGTGAACTATGACAAAGTTCAATGGGCATTTGAACCCTTCAAATCACCGGGACCAGACGGGATCTACCCTGCAATGATGCAGAATGGACAGAATGGTATATACCAAAACCATGGAGACAAGTTAGGGTTGCCTTTATACCGAAACCTGGAAAAGCTGGACAGGATTTGGCAAAGGCCCTAAGAGCAATAAGTCTTATGTCATTTGTACTCAAGACTTTGGAGAAGCTAGTGGATAGACATATAAGGGGAAGGTGCTGGTGGAAAAACCACTGCACCGCGAACAATATGCCTACAGAACTGGCTGTTCAACGGAGACAGCACTTCACCAACTAGTAACGAGGGTGGAAAACACGCTGGAAAATAAAGATGTACTGCTAGCGGCCTTTCTAGACATATGAGCGTTCGACAATACCTCTATGAACAAAATCACTAGAGCTCTTAGACACAGAGAAATCGAGGAACCATGTGTGGCCTGGATAGACTCAATGCTGAAACACATCATCATCAAGACTGATACACATCACTATGTATTAGAGGAGACCGTAGTAGCCAGGGCGACCAGAGGATGCCCACAGTATTTATTGTCTGGAGACTCAATATTTCTCTATAAAAGATTTCCTCCACCTCCCCCCAAAAAAAAATAATAATTCAACAAGCTGTCTGATATTGAAGGAAGACTGTTTGGTAATCTTTTGCAAATTGAATATGCATTAAGTGTGATTGTGAACAAGAAGCTCCCGATTCGCAAAGCATTTGCCATGCCACCGAGAAATTTTCGGAAGACACCAGAATACTATGAATAACCTTTTCAGCAACGCCACTGACAGACGATTTCAAGCAATTAAATTTTTGTACTAAACTGATGCTCAAATTTTTAATTATTATAGATTGAAAAGAATTATGAAATTCCAACCAACTCTCATAGTTACTGGAAAATCTAGGCAATTGAACAGTTGGTAATTTTATACCCAAAGATATATGACTATTTTCACCTTCATTTGAAATAACTGAGTGAAAATTGTTAGACCTATTTTCATGTGGATTTTCGTTCACGTTGGGAGACTCCCCAACACTGGCTGTATGTTTGGAAAGAAGAGTTTCGGCCTTTGCGATTATGCCAAAGTAATCATTTTCAAATTGTTCACTTTTTGCAAATTTATCTTGAACTTCATCGACTTGACAATCGATTTCAGTTTGAATTTCTTCGAATTGATTCAAAAAAAGTTCAGACCTTGATAACCTCAATTTTAATTAGTTTTTAGGAAAAATGAACTCTGGAGTAGCTAAATCATTTTCGAGATTATTTATGTAGTGTTTGAAAATTGTAAGCTTTGATTTTATAGATGCGCGACTTTTTCTCAACTTGTCGAGAGTAATTTTTATTTTGTCTTCTGTCATATTTATCATGAAAGAGAAACTGTGCTTTATATAGATCATTTTTAGATAAATGAAACGTGAACATTTACTGAACTGTTCAATAGTATGAAAATATGAAATATGATCTGTGAAATAATTCACGAAATATATATGCAAGTGCAAGTAAAAGCTATTAGAGCAAGAACCCACGACGGCCAGACCTTCGTTATTGAATAAAATCTGAAAGTTCTTCTGTGCGTGTCCCCTATACAGGTAAGAACGACTAGGGACTATAGAGTTTGGGTAGTGGGCAGGTAACATGTAGTAAAGGTGTATAAAATAGTGCCTCAAATTCGTTAAAGTATAAAGATCAATTTTTTTATATTTTATTAGGGATAACTTTAGAAATCTTGTCATCCATTGCCGGACACTCATGACAGTTACCCCCTGCCAGACACCCCTAAATTTTAATAAATTATAATTATAATTTCGTTACAGTATAAAAGCTAAATTTTATATATGTTACTTGGGGACCTATGAAAAAATGTTACCCCAATAGCCGGACAGTTTTAATGGTTTTTACACCTTGCCAGACACATTGGAAGTTCGCTGTAGATGCGAGCGCTAGGTAACGACTGTTCTAGCGGGTGCGAGTGAGATAGGGCCCTTAGTCGACTGCGATCTTTTACTGCGCATCATCTGTCTGTTAGTGATGTATTGAAGAATTATGTATAGCTACAACCACGTTTTATCAATCATATATGTGCAGTTTTTTGTTAAATAAAAGTGTAATTTTAGTAAAAAGTGTTATCATGGGAGACACATTAATTTGTTTCGTGTGTAATAAGAGTGATGGTAAGATATTGTTCTCGGAGGAAACTCTAAACAAATGTAAAACTGTTTTGAAAATCAGAAAAAACATAACCTAAATATAAAGACATTATTCTGCCTGATGAGTATACAAAAAATGGTTATCACCGGGGATGTTATAAAGCATTTACAGGACTAATGAAAAAATACTTAACTTCTAGCTGAACCTGGAAATTTTACAAAAAACAGTAAAAAACAAAAACCTTCCAGTGTTTCTACAGACAATACCTCAACAACCTCGTCGTTGATACCTAAGTTGACCACAGAACCATCTCATTTACAGTCTTCCTCTACAGAATCTTCAATAACATTGAAATCAAGTTCAACTTCTAAATCAATAGTACTTCAATCTACAACTTTTCAAGATGTACCAGATGTTAGTGAAGATAATGATTTAACTCAGGATGGAAATATTCTAGCCGAAAAGGAAACTAGTAATATGGACTATCTAATTATTTGTGTGTTTTGTGACAGGCAACATATAAAAAAAAATCTTTAATATTATTCAGAGATTTATATGCAATGTTTACAATGTCCCTAATGTTATTGGTGTTGATGACGCTAGACTGCAAATATTCATCGACTCGTTTACAGTCTCCGATGTAAACGAAGCTTTCGACCGGAAGAAGTTGCGAAATTTTGACGCTAGCTAAAGCAAAAGCTGCAATTTCTGCGAGAAAATTATGTATGTACCGTTTGGAATCATGCTCATCTGAAAAATCCAACCACATGTCAACCAGACAATAACGGCTGGGTATTGAAAAATGACAAATACCAATTCAAATGGTTTTCAGGAGATCAACTACCAAGTTATGTTAGTGATTCGCTCAAAACTCAATCAGGTATGTAATTATTATGACAAATTATTGTACATAATTTTTAAATTATTCATAATTGTATAAACTTGTTTATTTTTTTTCAGAAACTGACGAAGAAGGCGATATTGAAGACGATCATGACATCGACTGGACGAGTAGTGACGAAGAAAATGAAAATATCGACAACGAATAAATATTTTTTTTTACATATAATAATACGTTTTTTACTTTATATAACATGGCTATGAACGTAATAAAATATTTTTTATATTGGATATCTTTAAAGATCGCAATCGACTAAGCGCTCGCACCTACCAATGTGTCTGGCATGCCCCCCTCAGATCCGCCACTGCTAACGTTATTTCAACATTTGAATTATACCTACCTATTTGAAACTTTTTCATTTTCTATAGTTTGTAATCCATGATCTTAAATTTATGAAACTATTTGTCTTACCTTTTTTCGCCCTTATTATATTCTTTAGTATAAGGAAACAGTTGGTGGATTGATGAAGCCACAAGTGAAATAAAAAAACATGCTTGAATCGTTGTAAAAGAAGGTACAAAAACTCCAACTAATAGGTACTAGAAACTCACAAATAGATCAACGTAACAATGGACAACGATCACTAAAAACGAATGCTACCAAAAATATATGATAACTCACAACTGCCTCAAATTTAAATTGCGCATAGCTAGAAAGCAGCTGAAACGAAATGAATGAAAAAACGAAAATTACGAATACACAAATTTACTATAATACGATAATCGCGTCAAAAATAATGTCAAGGTCACGTTTGGAGCTCGCATCTCACCCCTCGAAGCACCTTTCACAGAAATGGATATCTCATTCTTTACATTTAGTTTCTCTTTTTTTTTGGGCCCATCGGAGTGGCGCCATCTAAGTATTAACCCCACTTCCATCCAATTTTATTCCCGTAGGTTGACAGAATATATAATAATAATAATAATACTCCCTCATAAACCTACCGACATTAATATTGGACTTTTTTAACAAATATGACTTGAAACAAATAGTATCCTCCCCTACAACGATTACACCACAATCTCAAAGCATTATTGATCTCATTTTAACATCGGATGAAAATATAATTATACGACACGATGTGGTCAATATGGACGTTATATCTGATCATCATTTGATTGAATGTTATTTGAATCTTCGAAGGGATAAAGTATCTCCAATATTTCGTACCTTAAGAGACTTTTCCAATTTCAATTATGATTTTTTTTACAATGACCTTTTATCAATTAACTGGGGTGTGATATAAACAATGGATGATATCGATATTCTTGAATTTTGGAATACCAATATATATGTTACGTATATTTGACATTCATGCACCATCCAGAACTGCGAGAATTGGTAAACCCCCCGCGCCCTGATTAACTTATAATTTGAAACTTATGATGAAAACGAAAGAGAAGGCCTTTTCTAAATAAAAGAAATTAATCGGAAGCATCTTGGAATTATTATAAAAAACCAAGGAATATTGTTAATAGGCAGTGAAATCTGAAAAGAGGGCTTATACCTTCAATCCCAAGTGAATTCTGTAAAGCATATTGGAGTACCTCAATATCAAAACAAAGAAAAAAGGTCTCATAATCTTAAGAATGCTGACGTATTCAATGATTATTTCATTGATAGTATTCCACGTACAACTAATTTTATTGATTTCGAATTGTTGAACATAGGTACACAACCATAATGATGTCATTGAGAATGATCAATTATATTGTAACAATTTCGAGACCGGCCCTGATCTTATTAATTATGCACCCTCGTTCAACTACAGCTGCATATCTGCTGGCGTACGCATCGCCGAGAACAAGCTGGAATAATCGATTGTTCGATACTATTCGAAGAGCCATCTAGACGAAATGTTCTATACTCCTGAATATTCGAGAGCCGTCAATGGAAACTGCTTGGGAGTATATAAGCGGGACAGGCAGAATGGAGAGTTAGTTACAGTTCCAGAGTTCGCTGATAGATAGCCATAGTAGAAATAAATTGAAAAATAAATGTTTTAGTGAATAATCGTTGTAAATAGTGTTATAAATAAATTAGGAAAATTAGTTAGTGCAGTTTTACTACATTTGTTGTCAGAAGTCGGATGTTTGAAATAAACAAGTGTTAAAAAGTGTTCGTCGCGTTGAAAAACTGATAGACATTTATCGCGCCTAATAGACAGTTAGTGAGTGACCCGTTGAACAATTGAGTGCAAAGTGGACAGTTTTGCGCGTCGCGGGACAATAAACTGAAAACTTTTTGTGTGAAATAAATAATAGACTGATATTTCGGCAAAGACAATAAGAGACAAAATGTTTCCGAGAAGAGTTCACCTAGTTGACCTTAAAGTTAGTAAATTAAAGCAAGAGTTAGAGGAGCGAGAGTTTGAAACAACTGGAAAGAAGGCCGTACTCCAGAAAAGACTTGCAGATGGACTGAGTGAAGAAGGAGAAGACCCCGAAACGTTCTTATTCGAAGTTTCTGGAGATGATTTGAGTTCCATAATGAATAAACTCGACGAGACCACGAAATCCTTGGAAGATAAATTCCTGGAAAATTCTGTGAGTTTGAAGGAGGAACTTCAACAAAATTCTGTGAGTTTGAAGGAGGAACTTCAACAAAATTCTGTGAGTTTGAAGGAGGAATTTCTACAAAATTCAAAGAGTCTGGAGGAAAAGCTTCTAGAAAACTCGGTCAGCCTGAAAGAAGAACTTCTAGAAAATTCGAATTGTCTAAAAGAGGAACTTCAAGAAAATGTGAATAGCCTGGAAGAAAAGCTTCACGAAAATTCGAAAAATTTAGAAGTGAAGCTTCTAGAAAGCTCGGAGAATTTGAGAGAAGAGCTTCTAGAAAATTCGAGAAGCTTGAAAGAAGAAGTTTGCAGTGTGGCGAATCGGTTGGAAGAAAGAATGGGAACTGTTGAAACAGAGATGGAGGAAATCAAAGATGAAATGGAAGAAGAAATAAAAAAAATTGAGGAAACGCTCCACGATGAGATAAAGGAAAAATTTAGTGAGCTAGAAAAGCGAATGGATTCTGTGCACATTCCAGAAATTTCCAACAGAAATTCAATGCCGGATCTGAGTACTAAATTGGAGGAAGTTCAAAAAGACATCAAAGATTTCAAGGTCAGTTCGGAACCAGGAAAGCTCTCATTGAAACCGCCTCAGTTCGACGGAAATACTCCATGGTCAAACTACCACCGACAATTCGAAGCTGCTGCCAAAGCAAATGGATGGAATGCTGGGGAAAAAGCTTTAGCATTGACACTGGCATTGCGTGGCGAAGCAACAAATATTTTACAAACGCTCACCGCCCAACAACAGGAAGACTATGAACAGCTGGTAAAACACTTGGAACTTCGCTATGGACAAGCCCACCTTGAACACGTATATCACTCACAGCTGAAATCATTTTGGAGGCTCTCCTGGATGGAGGTGCGAGCAGTGGAAACATGGTGATGTTCGAGCCCAAGCTACATGATGAGAAAATTGGACGAGGAATTGCACTAGGAAAAACCTTGTTGCGTGCTGATAAATTTGTGCCAGTAAGGGTAATGAATGTCAATTATTACCCGGTGACCTTGAAGAAGGGAACGATTTTGGGGCACTGCTCGTCAATTTCCTCTGTAATCAGAAGTGTACGTGGCACTGTTAGCCAAGCCAGTAACATGCCAGCAGAATTGGAGAAGTTGGTTGCTATTTCGTCCAAGGACATGGGGCCAGCACAAAAGACCAAACTGAGGGAACTAGTCAGGGAGTATCAGGAAATCTTCGATACCGGAGTAGGCAGAGGCGGTAGAACAAAGGTGGTTCAGCACAAGATAGATACTGGAAATGCCCGACCAATCAGGCAATCAGCCAGAAGACTTCCTCTAGCCAAAAAGGAGGAGGCTGACAAAATAGTCTGCGACATGGAGAAAGACGGAGTCATCGAGCCATCCGACAGTCCCTGGTCCTCTCCAGTCGTGTTGGTGAAGAAGAAAGATGGATCAACACGGTTTTGCGTAGACTACCGTCAACTAAACAACGTGACGAAAAAGGACAGCTACCCTCTCCCAAGGATAGACGACACGCTAGACACGCTGGCTGGATCTACGATTTTCTCGACCTTAGATTTGAAGAGCGGATACTGGCAGGTAGAACTGGCCCAGGAAGATCGAGAAAAGACAGCTTTTACCATCGGCTCCGGATTATGGCAGTTTACATTTATGCCATTCGGCCTCTGCAATGCTCCAGCCAGATTCGAAAGATTGATGGAGACGGTTTTGAAAGGACTATCATGGAAGACGTGTCTGGTGTATCTCGACGACATTATTGTGGTTGGCAGGTCATTCGAGGACCATGTAAAAAACTTGGAAGAGTTATTTCAGCGACTGAGAAGCTCCGGACTGAAACTGAGCCCCAAGAAATGTCATCTGTTTCAAAAAGAAGTACGTTATATTGGCCACGTTGTCTCTGGGAAAGGAGTGGCAGTAGATGAGCAGAAGATCAAAGCTGTTAAGGAATGGCCCGTTCCGAAAGACATTCACCAGCTTCGAAGTTTTCTTGGCTTGTGCACTTACTATCGCCGATACGTGCTGGGATTTGCTAACATTGCAAAACCACTGACCAGGCTCACGGAAGGACAAACAAAGTTCCAGTGGTCAGATGATTGCCAAGATTCATCCAGGAAGTTGAAAGGAGCTTTGATCAACGCACCAATCCTGAGCTACCCCCTTCCAGACGGGAAATTCATCCTGGACACGGACGCCAGTAACGTGGGACTTGGAGCTGTCCTGTCTCAGATCCAAGAAGGACAAGAGAAGGTCATCGGTAACTTCAGCAAGACCCTCAGTAAACCGGAGCGGAATTACTGTGTCACCAGGCGGGAACTGATGGCTGTTGTCAAGGGAGTTGAGCACTTCTACAAGTACGTGTATGGACGAAGATTCCTACTGAGAACTTACCATGCAGCTCTCAAATGGCTCATACAGTTTAAGAATCCCGAGGGTCAAGTGGCACGCTGGATTGAGAGGCTCCAGGAATTCGACTTTGAGATCGAACATCGGGCGGGGACCAGCCATAAGAATGCGGATGCCCTATCGCGAAGACCATGTCCAGACGACTGTTCGCACTGCCGACGAACAGAGGAAAAAGAGTCGACACTCTGCAAAACCACGGCGATCGATGATAACTGGAATGACCACAAGATCCAGAAATACCAAGAGAAAGATCCAGATCTTGGTTTAGTCATCGGCTGGAAGAAGAGTGATCGAAAACCGTCGTGGCAGGAAATAGCCAGTTGTTCTCCAGTCGTTAAAACTTACTGGGCCCAATGGAACTCTTTCACCTTAGACAATGGAGTCTTGAAGCGTGTGTTGGAGTCGGAGGATGGCGGGGAAGAAAGACGTCAGGTAGTAGTTCCCAAGAGCAGAAGACAGGAAGTGCTCCGAGAAATCCATGATGGGGTCACCGGAGGACATCTGGGAGTGACGAGGACCCTCCAGAAAGTTAGGCAACGGTTCTACTGGGCCAATTGTCAAGCTGACATCAAGGACTGGTGCAGAAAATGTGCTGTATGCGCTGCCAGTAATGGGCCTCGAACAAGACCTAAGGCCCCGATGCGCCAGTACAATGTGGGCAGCCCATTCGAAAGGATCGCCATTGACATCGCAGGCCCGTTCCCACAATCTGAACACGGGAACAAGTACATCCTTGTGGCGATGGATTACTTCAGCAGGTGGGCCGAAGCCTATGCCCTGCCCAACAAAAAAGCCATCACCGTTGCCGACGTCTTGGTGAAGGAGTGGATTTGTCGATTCGGTGTCCCGTTAGAGCTGCATTCGGATCAAAGCAGGAATTTCGAGTCAAACCTGTTCCAGGAGATGTGTCAGATGCCGAACATCCGGAAAACGAGGACCACAGCTCTACATCCGCAGTCCGATGGAATGGTGGAGCGGATGAATAAGACGATAAACCGCCACCTGTCCAAGGTAGTCTATGACCACCAGAAGGACTATCACCGAAACTTCGGAACTCGTGGAAAGGTCCATATAAGATCATGAAAAGGATAAACGACCTCGTCTACCGCATATATAAGCCACCACGAGGAAAACCTAGGGTAGTCCACTTCAATAGGTTGTCCCCTTACGCCGGAAACCACGATCAAGTCCGCACCGTCAGATCAACGGAGGACGAAATGACGTTTCAGAGGTTCATGTCCCTGTACTCGAACGGACAGAAAGTTCAATATGGGGTAACCCGAGAGGAGTCACGAGATCTTTTCAAGGTGCCTGCCAATTACGCGTTAGCTCACTGTGTGGCAGAAGATCTCCAAATGTCCAGAGGCATTGCAGTAGTTTTCTCCAAGAAGTTCGGTCGAATCCAGGAACTGAGAGAACAGAACCCGGAAGTTGGAGGGGTGTTACAGCTGAGGAAAGGCCAGAGAAACATCTACTATCTGGTTACTAAGAAGCGTTCTCGTGATAAGCCGTCTTATGAAGATGTTTGGAAGAGCCTTACGAGATTGAGAGACACGATGCTGGACCAGAATATTGTAGACCTGGCAATCCCAAAATTGGCCTGTGGGCTTGATCGGCTGGACTGGAGAGTTATAAGAAGCATGTTGGAGACAATATTCAGATCCAGCGGCATCAACATTCTGGTGTGCTCCAACCATCTTCCTCGACCCAAAATGTAGACTGTGGAGTGCTACTTCCATCGAACGTCCAGGTGCAGATATGGAGAATCTTGCAGATATCTTCACACTCCAAGAATGACGCTTCGAGGCGAAACGTCTTTAAGAAGGGGGCAATGTAACGATTTCGAGACCGGCCGTGATCTAATTAATTATGCACCCTCGTTCAACTACAACTGCATATCTGCTGGTGTACGGATCGCCGAGAACAAGCTGGAATAAATCGACTGTTCGATACTATTCGAAGAGCCATCTAGATGAAATGTTCTATACTTCTGAATATTCGAGAGGCGTGAATGGAAACTGCTTGGGAGTATATAAGCGGGACAGGCAGAATTCAGAGTTAGTTACAGTTCCAGAGTTCGCAGATAGAGACTGACACCGTAGAAATAAAATAGTGAAGTACTGTTTTAGTGAATAATTGTTGTAAATACTGTTTTAAATAAATTAGGAAAATTAGTTAGTGCAGTTTTACTACAATATGTTCAGTTTGATTTGTTAATGTTTTCTCTGAGTGGGAGGTGCTCAATAACAGTGTCGTGCACAATGATGCAATAGGCTCTAGTATTTTGGGGAAATCCTTCAGATGCCTCGATTTCGAGTTTCACATCAACAGTGGAACTTTTTATGCTCTCATCCCTTTTGGAACAATCGATGACAAAGAGAGTTTTGCCAACAAATTCGGTGGAGCTGAGCAGAGGATTATGTTGATTAGTAATTTTGTAGCTGAGACCGAATTGTGCATAGTTGAAATAGGGTTGCGAAAAATTCCCCTTTGCAAAATTCAGATGCATATTCTCTTTGGTATAATTCTCACCGTTCACAGTGAGCGTTATATTGGTGATATTCGAATGAACAAATATTGTTGGATCATTGTTGAATTTGGTCTTTTTGGAAACATACAATCACATAGCGAGGACTTTCGAGAAACGAGGAAGTCATGACGGCCCATATTTCACTTTTTGCACCTTGTGTGAGAGCAGGCAACATATGAAGTTCCCATTTTCTGAACGGCATGAGAATAGGAGAATTAGCTTGGATGGCCTTCAAGAATTGCAATTTAATTTGATCATGCGGAGAGATTCGCTTAACTTTGAGTTCAATATTTTCAATTTCCAACTTGACTGCTGTTGTACCAGCCGGCGATCCAGCGGTCTCCTCTATTTTGAAGCAGTTGCTATCATCTGCAGCTCGTACTAATCGGATGGTATGTTTGCCATAGGAAACACATTGATAATCGTTGAAAATATTCAAAAAATGCTTGATGGGTATGAGCATGTTGAACGATAGATCAGTGGTGCTAATAACCCCGGCGTTGTTGGGAAAAGTCCAGCTTGAGTTGGCCAAGTGCTTCGTCGGTGTAGGCGAGAAAGCCTCTGACAGTACTAACAATTCCAACTTCACGAACCGTCTTCAATTCCTTACCGCTTTGTTCATAACTAGCAGATTGAAACATGAAAGCGACAGCATTGTTTACGAATGTTACACGACCATCTCCTTTGGTTTTCACAACTTTTCCACTGATGAATAGCAGGCTATCATACAAAGCATCGTAAGCGTCAGATTGATTGATGTTGATTTCAATGACATCATTGTTGCGAAAGGACTTGACATATGGGTAGTAAGTCCGCCATTCCACCTTTTGTATGGATTCATCGTTGTGTGGTTTTCGGAAAATGTTGAACACTTGATTGGACAACATGATAACCAAGAGATTCCAAAAACAGTTTATTCTCCGGTGACAGTAGTTGACGCACGTTGAAGGTCTTGGTGAAGACTGAGGTGGGGTATGGTGGTGAGTTATTCTTTCACTTCAATTCCAAACGAACGATTATTTCTTCGTTTCGAAAATCAACGAGTTGAGAATGCTGGTCCAGCACTCGCAGCGTAATATTGTTTATTTCGTCTCTATGAGCAATGGGTAGATAAATGAGGTGGTTGGGCGTTTCGTCAATTGCGTGACCAGGATCAACACCAACAGCAAATTCGTATATCGTATGAGACGGTGCGTCGTTGTAGAATGCTCCGAACGTAATGTTGCTATCTATGTTTATGGTACGTACTTTAATGATATCTACAGGTAGATCTGATGCGTAATGCAAGTTGGGTTTGAGAAGAGTAGACGAAAACCCTAAAATGCGGGCCAAACTGTTTTCAGGTCGGAAATCAATCGAGTGTTTAAGGCAGAATATTTCGCTTTTCAGCGTGTTATTATTCGGTTTGAGGTAGAAAAATTCCTCGGGGGTTTCCTTGTACGTTTTGGGTGTGATATGTTTGCCGATCAAAGCCTGAATACCAATTTCGTAAGAGCCAGTAGGGATAACGATACTCTGTTTAGTTTTGCCACAGTTTTCAAAGTAGTAGAATTTTGTACCTTCTTCAATGTTGGGTATACTGTTGTACGAATGGAAGCTGAGCAAAGCCAAACTGTATTCTGAATCAGAATCCAATTGAATGGGCGGATTGAAATCGATGGAAAGCGTTGAAGAACGACTAGTTAACGTCAATATCATAGACATGACTGATATAGTGTCGGAAGCGACCCACCTTAAATAATGAACAACAACTTGGATGAAAAATCATTTATTGTTACAATAATAACAATGAAATAGTGCGCTAACTGATCCGTGCAACTCTGCTTCTTTTAGTGATGCCGTTGACAGTCCAAACTCATTTTGATAATGAATGAAACATGGTAGACGAATCTGCAAAGCAAATATTTATGCATTTCAGCCAACGATTTATGCATTTCAGCGGTGGACATTATGAAGTAGAAACTTAAGGCAGAGATGTCCGCAGTTACTCTGATCGTAATTTTGATATTGACTAATATTATATGTAATTCTTACACCCCTCCCAAAATATCTTGCCAATTTCATTGGAGGTTTCAGATTGCCGAAACTATCGAAATATTGTGCGACATTGCCGTTTTTATTGTAAGCTACCCAATGAGTGCCCGCAATCAAGTGGGAATCCAAGTTCAATACAGCGCATTCTCGCAGCCAAGGACCACAAGTTGGCAACGTATCACGCATAAAGACTCCACGAAAATGTGGTATTTTTATCTGACGAGCACACTCCTGAATTTCCGAATCGTATAATGCTCTATGGGAAAGCTTATCAAGCATTTTTGTTGTTTTTTCAGGAATAGTCCAAATCCTCGAGGGGTTTTCCGCAGGTACAAACCCGAACCCAAATGCTCCATAGGATTCCTCCAGATTTTGCATCGAATGGAATTATTCTAGGCACTCGTATTTTCTTACGTCCTCCAGCTTGACTCAATGCCATTTTAGCAGCTCGCAAAGCCGAAGCACTAGATTTCTTAATATTAGTAGGATTGTGTTTCCAATTTTTAATAATTTTTTGAAGCAAGTCATGTCGAAAGGCCACGCCCATACCTAGCTTACGTTTGGCTTTCATGGTGGAAGTAACAAGCCAAGCTGCAGCCCGTAACCCAAATTTACCGTCTTTAGATTTAACTCGTTCCCAAGCTATATTTTTCAACACTTGATCTGCTTTATGACGGTCTTCTAGAGAGTCGGATTGAGAGTATGCAATATCGTGGTCTTTGCAGCTTTCGTCCAAAGGATTCACGCCAGGTTCTCCGCGTTGTAATCTCTGTCTCAATTTGGTGCCAGATCCGCAAAACGAATAACCGGGTAGATGCAATTCGAACGGGAGCTTATTGATGATTGAATTGACAACACCTGCACCAGAGTAAGTCAACATTGATAATGATGAAAGACACCTTCAATGCGTTTATTTATAACCGTGGCGCGCTCATGTTTTTTCATCACATCATGGAAGTCGTTCAACAAGACAAGACACTGCCTATTGAAAATTTTGATTTTTTGAATGGAGGCCTCAATAGCAGTATGGTTGGGAAGCATGGTAAATTATTACCGAATTCGTTTCGTGCAATTATTTGTGGGCCAAGTGGTTGTGGAAAGACAAATGCCATCTTAACACTGTTATTTCACCCGAATGGAGCAAAATTCGAAAACATCTACGTATATTCAAAATCTTTGTACCAACCCAAATATCAGGTGGTTCAAGAAATTTTGGGAAAAGTCAAGGGATTGGGATATTATCCGTTCAGGGAAAACGAGGAAATCATAAGCCCTCACGAGGCCAAATCAAATTCCATATTCATTTTCGATGATGTTGCATGCGATGGTCAACAGAAAATTCGAGAATATTACTCCTTTTGCAGACACTGAAATATTGATGCTGCTTACCTATGTCAGACATATTCAAAGATTCCCTAACAATTGATACGAGACAATTGTAATATGATTGTGCGTTTCAAGCAGGATGAAGTAAATTTGAAACATGTATTCGATGAACACGTTTCCCCAGACATGACGTCCGATGAATTCAAGGCAATGTGTGCAGAATGCTGGCGACAGCATCGATATAGAACCGTTGTGATTATGAAAGATTTTGATATAAATGCTGGACGTTATCGTCAAGGATTCGATGAATATATAAGTATACAGCGGGATTGATGTATCCCACAGTTATCATCATGAAACTGTTGAGCAAAGAAGTTGATATTATTCGAAAGACTAAAATCAATGAAATTGCAAAAGCTATTCGAAAAAAATATTTGGCTTTGAAATCTGTCCCATTGAGGAAAATAGCAGCAATGCCGCCGCAATCTCCTACTACCCCAATGAAAAGTGAGGCAAAATCTGAACTCAAACAAGAGAAAGTGGAATAGCGTGAAACGTCTCCATTCGAATCCATCGAAACGACTCAATTCCAATCCCTCGAACATGTTGCAGGTACACATGATAATGATGGTGATGATGAGGATATCTTTATCGTAGGCACACAAGAGGAACAAGATAAGAGCTTTGCGTCAGACATGAATGAACAAGTTTTACAGGAACATATCGATCAATATCCTATAATGGCTCAACCGTACATTATAAAACATTGGAGCAATGACAAAGAAATAGATAAAGTATACGGTTCTGTATATGATGGTGTATCTTCAAAATGGTTCCTAGGTAACAAAGAAATAGATTTCGATAAACGCAGCGGATACATTAAAATGGGTGGATATCAGTGGAAAGCAACACCCGGTATATATGAACTCATATTTTTAAACACACCTGAAAACTATAATAATGAAGATATGCAGGCATACAAATCAATTGTAGATTTGTCAAACATTCACGAAAACTCCCTAGGCTATCCGAAAGGTAGTAAAAGATACAAGTATACAGACATAATTAAACCGATATTTCCTATACGAAATCATCGTAAATATCGAGACGTACCGGTTTACCTAATACATCCAACCCTTCAGCAAAAGGTAGCGGTTTGCCTAAAAACATACCTATTGCATGACATTCAATACCAAACCTATGTAGTTTGTTTATTGGGATGACCCAAACGAACTATGCGAACGCCTCAAATTATTGATAGCCTCTCGGGATGTCAGAAATACTTCGCATGACAATGAGATTATTGCCATTTTGAGTGAACTGAAAGAGGCAAATATAATTCTATAAGATGACATGCATCCATGCATACATTCACATTTTCAAAATGGTTATCGAAAAGTTTGGACGTAACGACAGCACCGCTGGTGGCAGTGGTGATAGAAAGCGAAAATTACCTATGCCCTCTGGAGGCGGCGGCTTGCTGCACACTCCAGATGGTAACATCGATTTTGATAATTTGAAATTGAGTAATGTAAAGAGGCCCACCAAAAATACTGATGCTGTCAATAAACAATATGTGGATGAAATCGATAAAAAATTACTGCTATACGGCACCAATCTGAACTACACCATTCGCTAATAGCTCAAGTGATGAAATGACAAAGTTGTCTCGTGAAATTAAAATTGAATCGAATAAAAAAAAATCAATTGGAAAGGAAAACTCAAACCCTCAATCAGAATTTCATTCAAATAATGCAACTGAGTGAGGTATGCTATAATGAAACGAAGTCACTTTTCGAAAAATTCAACCAACAATACAAAACTGATATTGAAAATATTCGTGGAGATTTGTTGAAAAAAATTACTGAAATATTTTGGCACACACGAAACGATGTCCAAAAAATCTACAAACCGATCAGGGAACGGAATTTTACAACAGTAAATTCCAGAGATTGATGAAAAAACATGAGATAAATCACTACAATACGTACAGCATCCTCAAAGCCTCTATGGCCGAACGGATTATAAGGACTTTGAAGGAAAGATTGTACAAGTATTTCAGTTTGAATGGCACCTACAAATGGCTGAATATATTACCTGAAATCACAAAATCTTACAATGATACACGTCATTCAAAGACGGGTATGAAACCTTCGGAAATTGATAAAACCAACGAAAAAGAAATTCTCAAATCAACATACAGCCACTTGAAAATAGCTGGTCCAAGAAAATTTAAAGTCAACGATGTTGTGCGAATCAGCAAGGCAAAGCACGTTTTCGAAAAGGGTTACACATCCAATTGGACTACGGAATTATTCAAAATTATTCAAAATTATCAAAGTCAATATTACCAACCCCGCCACCTTCATGCTGGAAGATATGCAGGGTGCTCCTATCAAGGGTGATTTTTATGCGGAGGAATTACAAAAAACTGCAAATCCAGATATATATCTCGTGGAAAAAGTTCTGAGGAAAAAAGGCAAAAAAATGTACGTTAAGTGGCTCGGTTTGAATAACAAACATAACAGTTGGATCGAAACCGTTGATTTTGTATAGAATCTTATGGAAAACAAACAGAAATCATATAATGTTGAAAGAATACAGGGGTACCCTTCTCTCTAAGCGTTTCCAAAAAGTGGAAAATAAGGGCAAACATCTGTCAGAAAACAACTACTTCCCTGGCTAATACCACGACGGACATTGAACTACAACTGACAGATATTTGTGCAACGTTCTTCAAAGAAGACCCAATTGCAAGTGCTTGTCTCGTAATTAAACAGAAAATTATCCTTCATTTGGCTGAGAATGACCACCTGCAGACATGCAAGTTTCGAGTTTATTGCCTCTCATCAGTGACAGGTAGGTATACCCCTGTATTCTTTCAACATTGTTGATACCTCTCTGGCACAATATATTCGAATTAGTTCGAATATTTACACAAATCATATAATTCCGAGGGGTCTTTCAAATATTTTTTCGCAGTCAACAAGCATGCAACAACAATTTTAAAATTGGCCACGTGATCTGAAGCTATAAAAGCGTATGCAAGCACAGACGAATATTCAGTTTGAAAACGAAAATGTCACAAGATAGTGGCTACGTCAGTGAAGTTGAAGTAATGTATGGTAGTGATAAGGAAGAGTACAACGAAACTCTAAATGCCATCGACAGAGCATTGGGGCAATACGAAATGGCAGCTCGGAACGAACATCAGTTGATGTTGATGGCCTTTCCCATGCCATCCTACGAAATTCGATGTGGTCTAAGTCCATCCAGAGATTTTAGCCCATGCATAATTTTGAAGCAACAGTTCTCCATTCGTTCCATCAATTATGCTTCTTTTGAATGGGCAACCCTCATTGACATCCTGCAAGAAATGAAGGAAAATTTCTTTGAATCACAAATCGATGAGTATGTAGATGAGTATGATCCAATCACAACACGTTGCGGGGATTACATTTACATCACACAGTATATCGAAAGTAATACCAAACAAATTTCCATTTCCAAGGATATCACGAACATGGAGCTGTCCCAACAAGATGTAAACGACATTCTACATACACACTTGGGGGTGCTGTCTGACCGTATCGCTATGCTGGATGCTATGTACTTTTGTGACTATTATCGAGGTGTATTTGATACTATTCAATCATGGTTAAGTGATAATAAAACTAATTTAAGTTTGGAAGAAATTATAGAAGGTTTTTGTCAAGCCTCATGTTTAGATAGTATGTTGGCTAATGCTTTACGTGAATATTTATTTTATTATAAACAAAAATGTGTGTATGATTTATGTAATAAATGAGAAAAAGAAATCAAGTTTTTTTTTTATCAATTGTTGGTTAAAAGAACAAGTCAATGAACTACCAAATTTTTCACCATGTTTTCAAATGTATTAAGTGAAGACCTTTTTTTTTATTTCGAAAAAATTATTACTTTAGCGAGATTTGAAGAAAAAAAAATATTTAACTTACCTCTTTTTGCTTAACACTATACAAAGCCGGGGGTTCACTATCCTCCTCCATTGTAGGCATAATCACATTTTCAAAGCAAATACTTAATATTGTAATCTTTCAAAAACAAACGTTGAGACACTTTTTCAATTCTCTATATGAAATGAATTATTGTAATAAAACGCAGGAAATAATTTGATTTTTTCTATATTTAAAATACCTTCCCAAAAATACAGCAACAAAAAAATATATATACATATTTTGAATTATAAACAAGTAGTTGAAATATTATCCGAATAATGGTGCTTTCAGGTATGTGTGTATTATCAACAAAATTTGACTTTTTTCTGATTATGTGAATTATCTCTGCATTCATCTTGGGTTTGCAGTTCAAAAAGAACATGTGTATTAAAGTTATGTTGACACCAATAAGCCTTCTGTTGGTAGGCATTATGTAGTTCATAACTGGTGAAAATTTCATGTACATGAATAATTTTAAAATTTAATTTACCATAATTACGACATTCAACACAATATTTGAAACAATTGAAACAAGTTTCGCACACAACTAAATTAAAATCAACAAGTTCGTAATATTTCATCCAAATACAGTACGAATCATTATGACAATATGGCTCCAAGTCATTAACATTCAATAATGCCGTACGAAAATCAATAGGTCTTTTCAAATAGCTAAAATCAGACATATCAACATATTCGAAATTTATTAGAATATAATAGTCATCCTCATCATGATTATCATCATTGTTATCTTCATGACGTTGATAATGAATGATATACGGCCATTTGAAACGCGAATAATTTTGAATAATATCTTTTGTTAATGATTGAGATAAAGGTGAGCGGATGAGGAACCTTCCTGTAGACCGTATATTCTCACAGATCGTTTTCATGCACAATAGTTGTAAATTCATTGTACTACCTGTAAACGAGAGAAAATTTTAGAAAAAAAGATGGATAAAAAAATTAATTTAGACTATAATGCCCCCACGGTAATCTATCAAATGATTTGGGGATAAGATGACGTTTATCGTCATACGGACTAAGGGCTACTTTTGTCTGCTCTATACTAAAAACGTTATGAGCAAATAATCTGATTGTGCACTGTGTAATACTCTTTTGCTTGGAATTTTTCAGACAATCCACGTAATCCTCAAAGGTTAATTTATTTTTCACATATTTAACTTCTTTTGCTTTTTTACATACTTTACCTCCCTGCACTTTATAAGTGTACATTTTTGAACGCAACCCTGCAAAGTGTGATAATTTTGCCATATGCTTCATCCTTCATTAACCCAGGTACCTATGGAAATATGTTTTTTGATAATTTCTTCATATCCGTCGCCACACGCATTCATAGTAGGTATTGGGACACCTGAGACCAGCCCCACTCCTTTCACTTTTTAATTGTATCTCGTCTGTCGACAGCCAATCAGAGCTCTCCAAGTTGTGACATGACAGCACCACCCATGTCACCAGTCATCCGTCATCATGTTTTATTCTTCTTCGTATCTTCGTCACGGAAGATCAGTAACCTAACCTAACCTCTCATCTGTCACGTAACCTACCAATCCTACATTTGTCATATATCACCTACATTTGTTATTTGTCACCACGTTGCCAGCTGTCAGTTGCACATCCGACCATCCCTGGGATTCTGAACTTTCGATTCGATCACGAACGAACGATCAACGATTCGAACTTCAGACGACAAGAAGTAATCGTGGGGTATTCTCGGTACTTGATGAAAATGGAGGTAACATGATCGTAGATCGTATAAAATAAAAATAAATGAAAAAATTAAGTAGCATTAACGTCTGTAATTGAATTTAAAATCCAGAATAAGTTTTTAGCATAGCAAACGGAAAGATGAAAATTAGAAGTGAATTAAAAAAATGTGGACAAACCGGGTTCAAACTCAGGACCTCTTGGTTTGATTGGAAATTTTCTGTAAATACCTACCTAAATGACATTCTTGGACGATTCGACTGTAATAATTGATTCCCAATAAAATCGTCGGGTGATTTCGGTACTCGATCACTCAACACAATAAAATCAACATGGAACGGTAAGATGATGAATTAAACCGCATTAAACATAAAATTCTGAATTGATAATTGACATATTCTAGATATTCTCAATATATTTTATTCAATCTGCTAGTTTTTTGTGATGTTAAATTTACATTATTAGTTGAAGGAGTCCAGAGTATTGATTGAACATTTTATTCTGTGAAGGAAATTCATTTCTTGAATGTTTGTTTTTGCGCTTAATTCTACCTCGTATAGGTAGGTACCTGAGGCAAAGAATATCTACATATATTCTTTGCCTAAGGTTTCCTTGAATCTAAACAAGAGTAACAAGAGGAGAGGTATTGTACTGAAATTGCAAATGTATTAAAACTATTAAATAAATGCAAGTTTGTTACAACTTTCATCTGCAAGTTTGCTGTAAGGAATTTGTAATCACTGCGCATGTAGGATGCTTTAAAGTAAATGTTCTATAGCTATTTTTATTCAGAAAACATAAGAAAGTTATAATTAGGGGCAAGTTTTCATGTGTACCTCTACCAATGCCAATTAACTTTGAAAAGATAATCGTAACCGTTGTTTATTGTATAAGAAGTCGAAATGCATTTATAGAAGTTTTGGAAATTTCCGGTTGTCTACAATTTCACTGAATTTGTTAGACAAATTGCCTGAATATTTCTGCAATCATTCATCCGCTGTTTTTGGAACATTTAAAAAATAAAGAAATCTGTAATAGGTAACCTATACCATTGTTTAAAAAACAATGCCTATACCTCTATATAATACTTTTGAAGTAGCCTCTTCTTTCATTGCAGTGAATAAATTATACCTATTACTGGCATAAAATTTGATATTGTAGTAAACCGGGATAGGTACCTATACCTAACTGTCCTAAATAGATAGATACTCTATAATGATATTAATAATTATTGTACTGCAGTTATGTACACACTACTCCTATTATTATCATTATAAGATGTATCTTTAATTGTTTGTGTATATCTTTGTTAGGAATCCATTCTCGCATAGTGTAGGTTCCAGTAATTCTGTTGCTTTTTCTGTTGAAATTTAATTCAAAGGAATACGTACATTTGGTGCATACTTATTTGTATACCTATCATTATAGGTACCTACATCCTATTCCTTGAAGTCGTTAATAATATTAATATTCCCAAAAAATATTGCAACAATTGTAATGATACATTGTAATAATAATAAAAAAATTGTTGATATTTCCGTCAATCGGCTGTACCTTTACGAGCACAACCCTCAGAAATTTTCGAAAGAATTCCCCATTTTTTTCAACAGGGTAATCTATTCACCACTTAGCTATGCCCTTTTCCCCATTAAATTCATTATCAACTCCCAGTAAACTTTAGAGTTGCTCTGAAAGCCATTCAGAATGAAAAATCCCTACTGCAGAATTATGGATCATAGGTAAATAACGGGATGGAAACAAATACAGAAGCAATAATGAACACTAATAAAAAGAGCAACGCACATATATCAGACCAAGATAGATATACTGACGACAAGAAAATAGTTATCGTAAACTAATCGTAAAATGTATTCAATTTGCAACACATTTACGATCGTCATATAGCCTCGGAATCATCAAAATCGTCTAGACGACACCATTGAGGCCTAATCGTCACTTCGGAATCCACTTTTTGTCAACTAATCGTCAAAATGTAGGCTATTTGCAACACATATACGATCGGCGTATAGGCTCGGAATCGTCAAATTCGTGAAAACGACACGATTCATGCTCGATCGTGACTTCGGAATCCCGGCCCAGGTTGTAAAGTTTTAAAAGTTGTTCATGTTTGCATAGATGAATAAAACTACAAATAAAGTTGCCACTGCTTTATTTTTCCGTATCAACGATAAAAATTCATCAGGTTATGGGCCCAGTGGCATACGGATAATACTTTGCAGTGAGAAATTAGCTGTGGTAAAGCAGCAAATTCCAGAAAGGTCAAAGCGAAAAAAGGGCAACAAAAAACGCGGTAAAGCGTTGGTACCAAAAAAATGGAGAACATTGTAATTAATTCCAGCGAGATGAACAGCTCAAATGTAAAATTAGATGGTCTATCAAATTGGTCAATATGGAAGTTTCAAGTCAAAGTTATTCTGAAAGCACTCGAAGTTTATGGTGTTGAGGAAAGTTCAGTAGTAAAGCCGGATGCGGCTGCCGCTAGAGAAAACTGGGAAAGAAAGAATGCCAAAGCTCAAAGTGTTCTAGTTACAAGGTTGTCACAGAAAGTAATGTTACAAGTGATGAACTGTGAAACCTCCAAAGGAATCTGGGATAAATTACATGCCATATATGAGCAATCATCAGAGATGTCATTGCATCTATTGCAACAAAAGTTTTTTAGTATGCAATACAGTCAAAATGACGATATGGCCACATTCATTGCTAAAATCGAAGAAACTGTCAACCAAATTCGACAACTAAAAGGTGAAGTTCCAGAAAAAATGGTGTTAACAAAAATCATCCCTGCCCGATAATTACAAGAATTTTGTGTCAGCTTGGGAATCTGTGACATCAGAAAATCAAAAGTTACCCGAATTGGTGGCTAGATTATTGATTATTGATAGGAACAGCGATTTAATAATAAACAAGAAGTTACCGCTCTAGTAGCTACACAGAAAGCTGAAAACCGGAAATGTTTCAGGTGCAATAAGGATTTGTGAAAATTGCAAGAAGAAAGGACACTACAAAAAGACTATTGGGTTTTGAATAAAAAAAGGGAGAGCGAAACCTCAAGCAATGCGTTTACAACTAATAATGTAGCTTTTCATGGACAAATGGTAATAAATGACTGGATAGTTGATAGCGGGGCATCGGAACACATGTGTTATAATGCAGAACTGTTCTGTGTATATGAAAAACTTTCACAAACTAAAAACATGATTGGTGATGGGACAATGATTCAAAGCAATAGATATTGGTCAAATAAAGTTGGAAGCATTCAATGGAAAATGCTGGGTTGAAACTACACTAAACAATGTTCTACATGTACCTAAAATGACTGCTAATCTCTTTTCTGTTGGTGCTGCTATCACTAAAGGATATGAAGTTAAAATGATCTATGATCGGTGTATGTTTGTGAAAGATTATATAGTCGGTCCTATTGCAGAAAGAGACGAAAAAATTTATAAAATGTGTTTCAAAATCATCGAGACAGTCTCTTTTGCAAATATCGGTACTGTAAGTGAAAACCTAATCCACTGGCATTGTAAAATGGTACACCAAAACATTGACCAAGTAAAGAACATTTTGAACAGGAATAATATACAGTATGATGGTGGCTCAGATACCGTTTGCGTTCCATGTATAAAAGGCAAACAACATAAACTAACCTACAACTTGAGTGAAAAGAAAACACAAAAACCAGGTCAATTGATTCACATGGACTTGTGTGGTCCTATGGAAACTGATTCCTTGGGTGGAGCGCGAAGTATTTTCTCTTGATGAAAGATGATTATTCACGTTACAGGACAGTATATTTTATAAGAAATAAAAGTGAAACAGAAAATAAAATTTATGAATTAATTATGAGAACAAAAACCCACCCTGGACATGTAATTCAAACAATAAGGAGTGACAATGGAACAGAGTTTATTAACAATAAGGTGAAACAGATAATGATGAACTATGGAATCCAACATCAAACCAGTGTAGCCTTTACTCCACAACAGAATGGCTGTGCTGAAAGGGAGATTCGAACAATTGTAGAAGCTGCAAGAACCATGATATTGGAAATAAATTACAATAAAAATCTATGGGCAGAAGCAGTTAACACTGCTGTCTTTGTACTCAACAGAACGGGCCAAAGTAGAGTGAAAAATAAGACGCCTTTCGAAATATGGTTCGATAAAGGCATGTATGACATACGTAACCTAAAAATATTTGGTATGGAAGTAGCAGTCCATATACCAGATCAAAAACGGAAGAAGTGGGATCCAAAGTCTGAATTAGGAATCTTTTTGGGATATAGTGAAGACACTAAAGGTTTCAGAATTTATTTCCCTACAAAAAACAAGGTGGAAGTAAAACAAGATGTCATATTCATTGAAAATGCACAAATACATGATAAAAACCTTACACAAAAAGATGAAAAGGAAATATTACAAGATGTTTTACTTGAGCATAATGATGAAACCTTAACACAGTCCGTAGAAGAAATTAATCTCGAAGAAAATATTCTTGAAACCCCATTATTGTGAGCGACTCCAAGATGGCGGCCGTCCTAGGCGGGGAGTTTGAAATTTGAATTTCATCATGGAGCTCGTCGTCATCGCGGAACATCAAGTCCTTCTTCCCACCAGATGACTTAACTCGGGTGTGTGTGATCGGTATCTGAAAAGAAATAAGATTTGCGCTGAGGAGAATTGAACTCGCGCCAGCTGGGTTGGCAAGCGGAGATCTAAACCACTACACCACGGAGGATATTGATTAAAGAAGGTGAATAATGGTATGTATTTGTGATAGAGGATGACGGCAGGAGGGTTATGAAATATGTGTGTTATGTGTCATTCGAAAAAAAAAAAATGGCGATTCAACGGTGGTCTAGCGTTTCAACAAGCTATGTGTATAGGGTGTCTCAAAACGTATCATTTAAGAGAAAAAAAAACATGGCGGCTGCTCGTTAGATTTAGTATACCAGGTGTACCAACATACCATTTAAGAGAAAAAAACATGCTTGTCTTATTTGGTATACAAAACATAAAAACATATCATTCAAGAGAAAAATGGCGGCTGCTCGTTAGATTTAGTATAACGCATAATTCCAGAAAAAATCATATCATTCAAGAGATAAAAAAAACATGGCTGCTTGGGGTAGAGAAAAACGTATCACTGGGGATATGTGGATTCAAAATACGAATCATCAAAAAATAAGCACTTCCGGTTTGAAATAATTGATATAGAGGAGAAGTAATATTGAATTAGGATTTCCCACATCGAGAAGAGTTTGAATTTGCAATAAAATGGATACTTCCGGTTTTCACTTCCGGTTGTTCGATTTCAATGGTTTTGATATCAATGAGTTTGTTTCGATGTCAAGAAACATATTTAAGCATTTTCCAATGCTAAAAGGGCATAGGAGGCTAACTTCGTTATTAGCGAAGGTATAACGACGTGCGGGTACTCTAGCAAGACAACTTTCATTGGATATTGATGAAATAATGTAATTTTGTCAGTAGAACCAGATATAACGTTTCTAGAGATGATTATTCCCGATAACGTGCGTTTTACATGGATTTAGAGTTTTTGTGTGGATGTTTCAACCGTTTTGCGTGCATTTCAAGCGTGTAACTGTTTTCGTGCAACCGTTTTTGTGCAACCGTTTCCGTGCAACCGTTTTAGTATGCAACCGTTTTCGTGTATCCGTTTTCATGCAACCTTTTTCGTGCAACCGTTCTCGTTTACGCTTAGCGCAGTATGGTTAGGTATGGTGCGGTATGCTACGGTTACGCTTAGCGCAGTATGGTTAGGTATGGTTCAGATACGGTGCCACTTATTACGAAATGTATCGTTTTTATTTTCAAAGAAGAAACGTAGCATTCGGGATATGAAAACCCTGTTAGCATTTTCCGACCCTTCTCAAAAACTATAGGACATATTAAAGTATATCATCAAAAAAATATGAAGAGAAGAAATCAACCACTGATGGGGTCCGTCATTTTTAACGTGCCATATCCAGTATGTGCCAGTTTTATTATACTTCTTTTTCGGTGATAGGAGACAGACAGATTGACAGACAGGTAGGGTGACAGATAGTCAGTTTGATCAAAGCAGAACGAACTACTAAACTAAGCTTATAAAACGTTTATTTTAGTTGCATTTTTGCATGTTTTAGCGTTTCAAATTTCAGCTGTTTTTTCGAACGAAAAAAAAACGGTTATTGTGGTCGCATTTTTACGTGTTTGAACGTATTCAAATTTCAGCTGTTTTTTCGAATGCGAAAACGTGTATTTTCAGCAATTTTGAAATGTCAAATCTCCATAAGAAATACATGTAATCATACAGTTTTTTTCGGTTTAATTTTAGACAGTTTTTAGAACGCGAAAACGTTTATTGTGGCTGCATTCATGCATTCATAAATGAAACTATCTGTATCGGTATACAGTAACTTGCATTTTTCCACACCCATAGCGGGTAGCATAAATTCGTAATGAAATTGAAACATGCATGTTTTTGACAAATCCAAAATAGCCATCCCTACATACATTGGCTTATTGAATATAAGTTCAGCTTCTTTCAATTCTATGCCATCAAGTTTGAATCGAAAATTGTACGATTATGAAATCGAGGGCTGGAAATGAGATTTTTGGCACCAAATCTACCTTCATAGGAAGACACTAATTTCACTATTCGGTGCAACCAGATGTTCTCCATTGTTTTACCAAACATAGCATTATTGGCTAACTTGAATTGATATTTTTCAAAAGAATAAGTGGCTGCAGTCCTCAATCGTGTATTCAGCTCGATATAAGGACGCAACCATGCAGACTGTTTGAATTTTAAAACTTTATGAATTTTTTTCAAGATTGATCCATGTTCAAGAGCCTGTTTCAAATTTCTATAGTGTAACGTAAACTCTGTTTTATTATGGAGAGTTGGCATTAATTTTTTCAACTTGGATTTTGTTGGTGCGCGGTGTTCGGGGCAAAATGGAAAATCTTTGTGTAAATCGTGAAGCCCCTGAGGGTACTCCAAATTAACTTGTAAAATATATCCTTCGGGATTGTCAACAGGAATTTGAGTCACATCAATATTTGTATCAACCCATTCGAAGCCTCCATATGGTACACATTCCGACATCGCCCAACCATAAAGATTATTTACATCGAAATACATGATAAATTTGGACGGCTGCACGGGATTGTATGTAGGCATATACTTGTTATTAGCTTCCGAATATCTATTACAACAAACTGAAATTCCTCCCCTTATACCCTTTTCCACAAACATGACCATACCAACGTCTTTTAATATCTATAATTTACACTTTGTATATGTAGCATACAATCCCACGTGTATCCCGGCATAGTATAGTACCAGCTAGGGTCCAACCCATAAGTTTTCAAGTAAATTTCACGAAAATTTTCGAAAACGTCTGCCAAAAGCTTGTATAAATCGCTATATTCCCCCAAAGTTTTGATATCAAATTGCTGCCTATCATTTCGAGCGTGAGCATACTTCGCATCATCAATTTTGGTGTCGTTGAGCTTATTGTAAAAATGTTTTTTGGAGGGTAGCTCGCCGAGGAGTTTTTCTATATTATCAACATAATCGTAGGGAAATACACCTTTCCTAGTGAGAAGCTGGAATTTTTCATCATCTAATTGTACAAATTATTTTTTTTTTATTTTAAAATTTTTGCATCCATTGTGGAAACCAACTCATCGAGACTAGCTCCCATAAAACGATATGAATGTATGAATCTGAATTTAATGCTAGTTTCACTATCGTATTGAGTGAATGAAATGTATTTCTCTTTGTTGATGGGAAGTATTCTCACACGTCCTCTTTTTGCTACATCCCGTATAATAAAATGACAGTCATACCCGGAAAGATTGTGGAATATAATGGGTGCCATAAAAAGCTTTTTGAAGGCAAGGTTGCAACCCTGATCACTCCAACCCCTAAACAACCCCGAAAAGTGACAATGGTCCCGAACAATGATGTCCTTCTTTACAAAAGGTTTCTCACAAATATGACATATCCTGGCTTTAACATTATCGGGATTACATATCATTGGTACAATGTTTTTAATTTTCGATTCAACAAATTTGTCAATGCTAGCCATTTCATCTGTAAACCATTGCGTGCAATCGTCACCCCGATAGCTATTGAACTTGGACAAACTATCATCATAAGACCATTTCAAGTAGTAGCCTGCACTGAACGCTTTATGCTTTTGATATTTTGTTGATTTATCCGAAATTTTCACGTTGCAATTTTCGAGAGCCGATTCAAAATCAGCATATAAAACAAATGGACATTTTTGTTTATATACATAATTTCGGAATTCTACATGATCAAATTTTGGAAATGAAATTTTACACTCGTTAATATTTTCACACAAGACAATATGTTCATTCAATTTTTGTTCGCTGTTGAAATAATTCAAACATCTATCACAAAATAATGTTTTACCATTATGCTTGCTCAACTGACTGGACAGCAATATAGACATATTCTTAATCCAGCAATAATGATATATAATTTCAGAATCATCTGTATTCAAAGGCAAAGCGTCGTATTCGTTTGATTTAGGGAAATATTTATCTTGAACTAATAACAAATTGACGTGTATATTCATTTTATTTTTGGTTAATCGTGCAGGTACTACTTCATAAAATGTCTTTTCTTTGATAACATTCATTTTTAAACTATACACATTCACTGAAATATAATTTTGTTTTTAAAATTTTGTAATCCGAGTAATTTTCATAGGAATTTCCAAACCCCCTGTATTCAAAACTGTGACAAAATTTGGATATGAAGATGCACGTGAAACTTTCCCTTTGGGGGGTACAAAGCATTCACTCATCTTGATTATCAATATTGACACATGCATGTGTGGTTTGAATTTCATTAGGTAACCATATGAATTTAGAACCGTTGCCTATTTCGAATTTGTTGATTGCTATTTCAAGAAAAAGAATTTTACTCAACGCCCAACCAGAGTCACGTTCCTGAAATTCTTCGAGTTTATTCAAAATAACATCCACAACATGCTCATTATACCAATCAATTAAATCAGTATCCAAATCAATGATTGCATTAGTATTAAAAAATTTCGACCAACTATTTCAGTCATTCGACTTTTTGATGAAATCCCCCAACAACGTCATGTTCACTTTGAGGCATTGCATGTCCTTCAAAATTTTGGAAATTCTTGATTTAAAAAGAAAATATGCATCACTCAAAAATTTCCTTTCTTTCTGCCCCAAATTTATAATTACACCCGTCCTCACTCTATCATTGAAAATTGCATCAACATTTTCCCATTTAACTCTACCGCTTCGTTTCAACCCCGATCCAATGTATTAATTATTTTTCATAACGTTTAATATGCATCTAATACGTTTCAATTACCCAATTTTACTAACGATTTAATTTTTTTCCCCAACTGCCAACTCGCATTTTCTAATATGTTTACTAATCAAATTTAAAGATGTTCGTGCAATGGAACTTGAGTAATTTTGTTTGATCACCTCAAGTAATGTATCAATTTGCGATAAAGTTTTTGAAAACACCATTTTTAACTAATATTTCAACTTACGTGAATTTATATGAATGGTAATATGAACTGCAGGAACGCTGCAAAGATGAGGCTCGCTGGAACTGCAAGAACGAAGTGAAGCTTGTTGAATTGACTAGATGCTCCAACGGAGATGATTCTAAAAGAAAAGCTGAAGACAAATGTTGCTGTGTTGATCAGGGAAGGGTATATAAGTATCTGGAAATGAAGAAAAAAAAATATTAATTTCAAACGAAGTTTTCGAAACGAATGAAAGAATAAATACTAACCTTAATTTTCTACAATTTGCAAATGAAGCAGCAGGCTTTGGTTTCCCCACTTCTATCAATCCTTTGAAGATGATGGCGTATTCCCCAGTGGAAAATTCCTCTAAATACGGCCGATATCCCTCGGTCACGCGCTGTGGTAAAAACACCACTTCTCCCCCAAATCCAGCAAAATCGCTTCTCCAAACGGACTTTGAACAATTTTCGCAGAGAATATTATCTGCGGCGTCCCTACAGGCAACTCTGCCAATTTGATTGACGGTCTCCTAGCCACAACTGAACTTGCGTTCACTTTCTGTAAGTCCATCTGAAAAAAACCCACCAGAATAAAAAGCTTTTGCTATAATAGAAATATGCAAAAATTTTGAAAAATGTTTTTGTAATTCGAAAACAATTAAGTCGCATGAATTACAAATTAAACGAAAAACGAAAATGCAAAAAATCAAACGTAAAAATAAATATCTGAAAAAACATTTACTCAATTGAATTCATCTGAAAAGCCCAAACTAAAAACACTCGAAAACCGAACATGAAAACATTTATTCCAATTTAACTGAAAAACACCTTCATCATCTAATAGAAAATGTATGAAAAATTTACTTTATAACTAGAGACATGCACAAAACGAAAAATAACTGAAGATATCTAACTGATCACTGCTGAACGGCAATCGAAAACTAACGTTCGCCGCGTATTCCAAACTACTTTGGAATAAATTCGGTGGTTTTTGTGTCTATTTCACGAAGCTCTTCAAATATCAGCTTCAACTTATACTTGAATGCTGTATTCTTTGGAACACCACTGACAAATACTGCTTACTGTCCCTGATTGATCCGAGTAAAACGCATTGTTTTCCATTGTGTCCTATTATAACCATGATCGAAATCATTTGCCTTCACGCTTATTGCCATGAATTTCACTCTTTTCGGCACGTTCACGTATAAAACATTATTCAATATTGCAGTCAAAAGTATTAAATTTGTTTTCAATGGCTGATACATATTCTACAATGCGTGATGAGGCTGGATTCTTCGTAATGGATATCTCGTTTGCGGTAATTTTCGATTGAACACTTTGTCTTGAAAGCCCATGTCTAGAAAAATCTTCAACCTTCTGTCTGTATTCTTCAGATGCCATTCTGTCACTGATTATTCCAACTGTTCAATGGCAATAACATACTTTCCAAAAATAAAGTTACCTAACCCTCTCTCCACCCACCTGATAATGAATACCAAAAAAGAAAGAGTAAACTGAAACGAAACGTACTGCGGCGGCGATTCCCTGCAAAAATGTGATCAAAATAGACGTTTTTCGCGTTCCAAAAAACAACTGAAAATTGAAACGCTTAAACACGCAAAAATGCAGCCACAATAAACGTTTTCACAGTCTAAAATTAAACCGAAAAAAACTGTATGATTACATGTATTTCTTATGGAGATTTGACATTTCAAAATTCCTCAAAATACACGTTTTCGCGTTAGAAAAAACAACTGAAATTTGAAAACGCCCAAACACGTAAAAATGCGACCACCATACGTTTTTCGCGTTCGAAAAAACAGCTGAAATTTGAAACGCTAAAACATGCAAAAATGCGACTAAAATTGACGTTTTATAAGGTTAGTTCAGTAGTTCGCTCTGCTTCGATCAAACTGACTATCTGTCACTCTGCCTGTCTGTCTCCTATCTCCTATCACCGAAAAAGAAACAGTCAAACTGGGTAACGCACGTTCAAAATGACGGATCCCATCAGTGGTTGATTTCCTCTCTTCATATTTTTCGATGATATACTTCAAAATGTCCTACAATAGCTCCATGGTGTTTTTTCTTTAACCTCCATGTTTCTCTTCTTAAATGATATGTTGGTACACCTGGTATACTAAATTTGACAAGCAGTCACCATGTTTTTTCTCTTGAATAATATATAAAAGGTCCTAAATATATTTTTGCTGAATACTTTGCTACCTCCATTGCCCCATTTGCCACATGATATTTGACACACACACACGCAGCAGTCACGTTCATTTCTCTTAAATTATACATTTTGAAACACCCTGTATACTTTCCTCATTGGAATCGCACCTTAAAACGTTACACCCTCGTTACCTCGCAATTTTTCACATTTATTCCAAACATCATTATTATTATCAGACTCACAATCATAATTTTTTTTTAAATATTCAAACAACTTTCTCTGGTAGCTGGAGAAATATATACCCCACATTTGTACATCACTTGTACGAAGTCTCCGTGGAGGCAAGGCTAGCGTCACTCGCTACCAAACATAAACCGCTGGTTCAAACCTCTGCTGCTGAAAAATCTTTTTTCTTATTAAATTCAATTCAATTAATTCAATTCAATTAATTCAAAATATGTGTGTGCCGCGCTCTATTGGCAAAATGTTATCAATCTAAGGGATCTCTCTCGACTACGTCACACGATGAACGTGAAGCAGCGACGACCGACTCCCTAGCGTTTGGCATGCTTGACCGTACTGCGCATGCGGCCCCAAATGTCTCTTAGGTGATCTGCTAACATTATCTAAAATTTCAGAAAAAATTATTTCTATCCAATTGAAACAATATTTGGAGAACAATAACATATTAGCAGTTACACAAGATTTTCGTGGGGATCACAAGACTCTTAATTAAATAGTGTGTTGGTTCTATTAGACTTCAGTAAAGCCTTCGATACCTTAAACCAAGAACTCTTGTGTTATAAAATTAAATTTTTTGGAGTCAGTGAAGGCGTTATCGAGTTCTTCAGGAACTACCTGAGTAATCGATCTCAAAAAACTTTACTTGATGACAATTTGGTCTCTTATAGTCGGAGATACGCAACTGTACCTATCATTTTCAATTAATAATGTGCATGTTGCTTGCGAAATAAACTCTGATTTGAGCTACATTTCTGCCCTCTCAAATGTGCACTACCTCATTCTCAATGAAAACAAAACTCAAATAATGATTTTTGGTAAAGATAAAGAAGCTCTAACTGCCAGCAGGCTATTTGAAATCAAGATCAATGATTCAATATTGAAAGCAATAAATGTAAGAATCTGGGCCTTCATATGGACAATGAATTGAAGTTCAATGAACATGTGAATTCTCTATTCTATTATTATTATTTGCCGTGGCGCTACGGGGCGACTTACTGATTTTTGGTGGCGTATTCACTTTTAGCAGTATGAAAACCCGGAAAACCCACAGCACCACTCCGGGTGGTCGGCGCGAACTTCAAGCGAGCACCAGACGTCGGGATTGGCATCTAGACAAATTACGTTACCTATCTATTCCTATGAAATTGAGAAAAATTTTCTCGTTTTCCAGGATTCGAACCTGACCAAATGCAAGCGGAAGTTTAGAAGGCCGGCATCTAACCGCCTCGCTACCGAGCACTCATCTACTTGAAGACAATGATTATAAACTATGATATATTATTATAAGCAGTTGACATTGAGAATGTGTCGTTGACTGTTTAATATTTTTATGATAGCAAGGATACACAGCAGCATTTTCGTAACCCTCTAATAAATTGATATCCAAATGAAAACTTTATAAAAGTTTAAAATATCAATCTACCGGATTTCACAGACACCGAAAAGTGAATTTTTATATCTACGCTTTCCATAAATGTAACACACTATTATGTAGGTATTTCAATTACTTTTTATCCATGTACATACAACTCGGTCAAGAAATAAGTTCAGCACGTTTTTGTCAAAAATATCACGCAATAATTTCAGCCAATAGGAATGAGAGCCTTTAATTTGGTTACGCGGTTTCTGTTATTTCTGTCATCACATCTTTCTCATTTTAATTTTCAAAAATATATAATTGTTAATAAGTACATACTAGGTACTTATTATTTCAATTCGTGCACCGAGAAAACTTAATCAGCTCACCGACTACAAGCAGTGAACTGTCGCGAGAGTGACATGTTGAGCGAGCATCCAAATTATGCCAAAGTACGATTTCTACACAATATAGCAATCCAGAACACGTGACCACCGCCCTTTAAAAAATGGCCGCTGGATCATAAACAAACACAGGGGTGGGATTCCGTGTACCATAGTCTATAGTTATGTCTCTTTCTGTCCCATAACTTTAACGATAATGACATCTCACTTATTTGATCAACTATAAAATTCTATGGTACACGAAATACCACCTCCGGTAAACGTACTTCCACATTTGATAACACAACAGAACGACATCCTGGATGGAATCACATTCCATAGAATCGAGCATCATACCTTTCTAATTCAGCATGAAAGCAATCACTCAATTCAACTCCAACCACTGATAAATATCAACAACAGAAAACGAAGCATTGACATTATGATACAATACGAATATGATTCAGTCTTGTTTCTATAAGTACGTTTTGATATTTTACGTTGTGACAAGTACGGTTATGCTGTATTAGAATACGTTAAGATGCTTTCGAATTCAATATTTTACAAATATGATCCTGTAGCATTACGATGCTTTACGATTTCCATTTTTGACATTATGATGATTTAGATGGACCCGCCCCGGAGCGCATAGTGGTGGTGTTCCCTCATCTGGGATGATTCACAGATAGTAGGGAGTATCACCATTATACTTTATTATAAATTTTTTTCAATTCAATTTCAATATCATCTCGACACCAATAAGTCTACAAGTTTTTTTTTATAACTTCCTGCAATAAAGTATATTTTGACTTTTGACTTTATTGCAAGTTCAACTGGTGAAAGAATGATATCAAGAACGGCTCACTTACTGTTGATGACTTTATTAGACTGAAAGAGGTTGTGGAAGGGACACGTTTAAAACAATTTTGAAAGCTTCAAAGTTGGTGAAGTTAGTGGTTGAGATGCAGTAGAGCAGAAGTCTTCTGTTTCCCATACTGCATGAGCGAGGTTATAATTTGCAAAGAGGAAAAACTAGACTTTACGATATTTCTCAATAATGATGATAAGTAGATCGTAATAAGTTCAATACTGACCAAGTAGATATTTTGGTGGAATATGCAGAGTTCCCAATATTCGCGATATTACTCAAGTGTAAGAATAATTTCTCAACTGAAGGATCGCTGGGAATCAGGTTAGATGAAAACAGAAACACTTAATGCAAGATCAGATAATTTGGTACAGAGTTCTCGAACATTTTGGTAGTAGAGATATTTCCTAGGTTGAAATGAGTTAATGTTTTTTCTGAATGAAAATTATTGCACAAAAATTCTTCAATAAAGCAACCAACAACATTATTGTGCAGATTTATTTTTTACACAATAACACCCCTTTACACAGCAATATAGTTTCAAGCTTCTTGTTCCTGGAGCTTGGCCAAAAATGACTTCTTCTTCTGTGCAACACGATCTTTGCGTTCAGCTAATGTGAGCTTCTTACGGTTCCACCTCTTAGTTGATGTTGGAGGAGCTTTTTCTTTCTTCTTCAATTCAGGATCCTCACGAATAGCAGAATGAGCATTTTTATACAACCCCTCAATCTGAAATAAATCATAAATATAAAACAATCTGATGGGAAGACATGTTTACATGAGCTAGTACTGTCACTACACCTAACCCCTAAACAATTTTTGGTACTCATTCAACACCAACAGTGTTAAGTGTAAAAAGTAGACAATCCTGTTTTTGCAGACAATAGTGGTCTCTGAATTTAATATAACAGGTGGTTTTGGCCATGGAGTTTAAATATCAATTAGGAAATCACCCGTTGTTACCGCTCCAGCTATTAACACGACAAAATTTTGAAAAAGAGAACTTTTTCAAAATGACAAGTTTTCTGAAGCCTGTGGCTCACCAAATGCTTTGTAGTGGCGTTATTTTTATTGGTTTGTTCCACACGATTCGAAAAAACCAATAGAAATGGCGTCACTTCAAGGCAGTCTGAAAAACCTATTTGACCGGAGACATTGGCTTAATTCTTTCCAGAAATTTACAGAATAAGTTCATGTAAAATTTTAGCTAAGTCGGTTTATGTGTGAAAGAGTTATATATTGACTGTGTTCAATTGTGAAATGAATATATACTTGAAGGGTTGATTGAATATAGACTGTATTTTGAAGTGTATCAATTTTCAATTATTGCCAGCTGTTCAACTGTTATATGATATTTCATTCAATAGATGAATTTCGCTAATTGGCAAATAAGCTCTGATGATGGTGGACTAGCCCAAAGCGCTCAGCTCAGTTATTAAAAACGTATACACCAAAACACACCCTTTACTAAATCTACCCTTACATACACACCCACTTCTGAATAAACCCCTTTATTATAGCGTTCGCATCTCATCAAGAAAACACGAGTTCAATCTGACCGCAAATACTGAGCAAGTGTTTTTGAATCCATTTTTGCGTAAGCTCTAGGTCTCGTATCTCCCTTGCTACAAAAAGCTCTAAGATGAAGTATCCGAGGGTTTTTTTTTCTGGAAACCTGGGGGATTCGTAAAAGACAAATTCAACAAAAAACAGCATAACGATACAAATAACGATTATTTGAATTTTTTATTAATTTTATTAGCAGATTGTCACTAATGTTATTCATTTAATTAATTATATTTTGTTCATGTTCTATTATCATAAAAATAAACTGAAATTCCATCGTTATTAGTTTTTCCAAAAAAACTGAAAGTTGGTCTGGTAGTAAGATCAAAGAACCCACCTAGGGTTCCTCAGAAATTAAATAAAATTTAGAAGATTTACCGCTGAATCTGTAAATTTCACTGTTTATTCAATAAAAGGGTAATTGATTACCTTCGTCACGGATTGTGGGAAATGTGGACTGGAAAACATAGTTTCGTTAGGTGACCTGCAAGGTCCTGTTAAACCTGCCTTGTTTATATTTCATTATTGGGGGTTACTTTCCCAACAACCATTGAGAATCTTCAACTCTTATTAAGACAAGCCAGAGTATTAACAATTGGTCAGTCAGTGTTATCCAAAATACCGCGGAACAATCTCAAAAATGTTGGTAGGCATTCTGAAGAGCTGTTATGAATTATTGGTATTTCATTACATTACATTATAAAAAAAAATCCTAATTTATATTAAAATCAAATTATACTAAATGAATGTATTCGTAGACTATCACATTCTTGCTCGAGTTCATTTAAGACGTCTATTTCATAAATATTTCCCATAAGATAAATATTACTGCACAAAGGACAAACAACAAGAGAAGCACCTAGATACTACGTATCTCTCTCTTCCGATGCATAATCTTTTCTCCGTCATAATATTACGAAAGGATTCGGCCGAACATTCGCAGAATATGGTTTTTTAGTGTAGATTCCACGGATGTCGTTCAAATCTCCATTCACTAAATTTTAGCGTTTTGTACTATAATGGAACATAATACTGAATAATTGATAATAAATATACTGTAATTCTTTAGATATAATTTTTCATCAAATCGAATACGAAGATAACTGTATCACGAAATCAGGATATTATAGGCAATAATTTTACCAACAAAATAAGCTGATGTATGAATTTCTTTAGTCCAAATGCGACAGGACAGTTAAAGTAATAGTAACTGCAGTAATTTACATGGACGTATTTCAATTTTCTTTGCACTTTGGTTACTCGACACTCTAGAGAATATAGACTGCAAGGTTATCCCCACAATTATATCGGATCATGAGGCTATACTCTGTGTGTGTTTTGTTTAATAATAATGAAAATGAATTCAGTGTTAGAAAATGTGTGTTGACTATTATTATTGCTACTGTGACAGCTGTCTGTCTGTTATACTGTGACAGTTGTCGATTTTGAAAGAGAATTTTTTGTAACAGTTAAGTCGTACTAAAAACCTTTTGAATTTTGTTCTTATTATAACCGAATTGGCGTAATTTCATTAAAAGTTATCTTCATTGGCCTTCTTTTGCGAAAAGCAATCTTTCATCGGATAGGTGTTCAGCTGCGATTTTATATTTAGCGACCGTGACAGAACAAAATGGAGGAACTGTTGAAAGCCCTAGATGTCCACAGAACTTCGTTCACGAGACTTTATGAAGAAACGGTGATGATGGAAAAACCAGATTATGTATTGACAAATATACAAGGAAATATTCGAGTTATGGACCAGAAGTTGGAAATCATTGTAGAGCTCGACAAGCAGATTCTGGATATAATGCTGGATGATGATTCACACGAGGAAGACATCGATTCCGAAGTAGCCAAAGCGGATGAAATTTTTAGCAGGTATAATAGGCTCAAGGCAAAATTGGAAAAACGCTTGAATAACTCTGTGAAATCAGTAATCATAGTTCTTCAAGCCAAGTTAGGCGTAAAGTTACCACAAATTGAACTTAAGAAATTTGAAGGTGAAATAAAAGATTGGTTGTCATTTTGGGGTGGTCGATTTAGTAGAATTCATGAAGATAGTTAGGTAAATCTTTGCGCATTTCCATCACTACTTTTTCTCATGTTTTCAACTTCACGTATGAACATTCCTTCCTTAATTTTTGATGAAGACCTATAGAAAGAAATACGCTAGCGCGCACACATCACCACTTTTTCTTATGTTTTTCAACTGTACGTACTAACATTCCTCCCTTATTTTTTGATATGATAGAAAGAAAAAAGCGAGCGAAGCGAGCGCGCATTTACATAACTACTAAACAGTAGTGATGTAAGTGAGCAAGCACATGAGCATTTCCATTCTCATTATGTCCATTTTCTTGATCTTGAGGTAAGAAGGTGAGTCTATTGCTCTATAGTCTACAGTCTATAGCTCATTCAACTTTTATACGAAAACGCAATAGACTTAATTTCTTACCTCAAGATCAAGAAAATGGACAAAACGAGGACGGAAAAGCGCAGGCGCATGCGAATTCACATTTATGTCATTACTTTTTAGTAGTGATGTAAATGCGTGCGCGCACATGCTCATTTCCCTCCTCATCTTGGTCATTTCGTATAAAAATTTTATAAGCTATAGACTATATAGATTATATAGCAATAGACCCACCTTCTTACCTCAAATCAAGAAAATGGACAAAATGAGGATGGAAATGCACATGCACATTTCCTTCACTACTTTTTAGTAGTGATGTAAATGCGTGCGCACGCCCGACATTTCGCAAATCCGCGGATAGAAAGTTTTTCGCCAACATCAGATATTACTCAAAGGTTATTGAGAGTCTTAAATCTCGTTTCGGTCGGGAAGGTTTATTGGTAGAGGTGTATATACGCGCTATTGAAATTGATCCGGAATAATTTGAATTCGAAAGGAAAACTCGGGAGTCTTTGTGATATGCTGGAATCCCATCTCAGATCGCTTGAAAGTCTAGGTGTCAAGTCTGACAAACGTGCAGCCATGTTATATCCATTAGTTGAGTCGTGCTTGCCAGAAAATGTTTTGAGAGTATGGCAACGAAGCACAACTTACGATTCCTCACATTCGTTGGCAATCCGTTTAGATAATCTGATGAATTTCTTGAGGAAAGAGGTTGAAAATTAAGGAAAAATATCTTTAGCTATGTCAGGTTTTGGACTTAACGATAAAAGAAAAATGGATATTAATTCATTAAGAAATCCATCAATTGCGACCGCTTCTGGTTTAGTCAATCAAAACAAGATTCATAAATGTGTATTTTGCAAAAAAACTCATCTTTCTACAGAATGTGATGACAATGAAACAAAAGAGTTGTCGTTTGATGAAAAGAAAACGAAATTAGTTAATAATGGGCATTGCCATTTGTGATTGAAATTTGGACATATAGCTAGAAAATGTGTAGTAAAATGTATTTGTTCTCACTGCAAAGGTAAACATGCAACATAAATGTGTAAGAAAAATATGAATGATGTTGGCAATGCAAATTCAAGCACAAATTCTGCAACTGAAAGAACTGTTACTGTTGAAACCTTGTCGAATAATACTTTTGATTAAACATTCTTACAAACCCTAGTTGTAACACTTAGCCTTAAAAGCAAATCCCGTATGGTTAGAGCACTCATAGATACGGAATAGCAAAGATCGTGTATTTCAAAGCATGCTGCAAAAGAGATGGGTTACGAAACAATAGGCTCTGAAAAAATAATCCATCCACTTTTTGGAGGTTCATTTTCTGACACTGTCGAACATAATTGTTATAGAGTGTGACCCTGAAAAATATGAATGAAAAGTACATTTGCAATTTCAATGCACTAGATCAGGTGGTTATATGTGGTCAAATAATTTCTCTTCAGAAAGGTCCTTGGAAAGCGGAACTGTCAGAAATTTGAGTTGCAGTCACTGATACACAGGATGGCCCAATCGAGATTTTGTTAGGTGTCGATGTTGCAGGCAAACTTTTTATAGGCAGACATGTTCTGCAATGTGGATAGACTACAAGCCCAGGCCAATTTTGAGGGGGTCATTTGACTCAGCTTGAATTATATTCAGAATTATAGTGCAATACGAAACAACTCCTTTCCGCACTGTGCCGTCAGTTGTGAGCGGTGCGGATGAGTACGCAGGTCAAAAAAACTTTCCATCCAGAGGAGGGATTTTTCGACAAAAGATTCTTGGACGGCATTTCTCAAGATGAAATATAACTGAAAAATAATCAAATATGACCTGATGCCGTACAAAAAGAACGGTACTGAAATCCAGGATTTTTTTCATATTTTCGCAAATTTTTCTTATGAATTCAGGTAATTTATTACTATACGGCAATTGTGCAATTGAATTTGTATAACTACACAGATTCATTTTTTAGCAACGTCGTCAATATTTGCCGGTACAGGGGGTGGGGAGCTCTGCACGTAAATTCATACTTAGACCTGTATGTTTCAAGATCATTGGAAAATGTACGGCATCGGTTCCACATTATTATTCAACAGATACAATGATTTTCAGAAATTATGCTGTCTAAACATTTTGGTGCAAAAAATAAATAAAAAAATAAAATGAAAAATTACCTCTATTAGGGGGGTTGAATCTAATATTGTGCAAAGGGAGGTTATAAATGCCGTACGGCAACCAGTTTTTAGGCTAAATATTTTCATTTTATGTAATAGCAGGTTATAATTGATGGAACTATAAAAATATTGATAAAAAAATTGCACTGTGATTTATTGGAGAATTAATTTTTAGAATATCATTGCTCTTTTAATTTCTCAAGCATCCCTAAACAAAAATAAATTGATGCCGTACATTTTCAATTTAAGGATTTCTCACAGCTGATAAGATTTTGCATCATGTTTTTACGAAGTATGTAAATATTGTACGGCATTCAGAAAACTTTATTGGCAATAATTAATAATTGAGAATTACAATGCCGTTCATATCAGGTGGAACATACAATACCTACTCTGAAACCGTATAACTTGAAAATTCGAGCTTTGTTTCTCAGTTCAATATAAATTATTCTACTGTACCTTACAATCTTTATACTCAAGTATTTTACTTTGTCGCGGTTTTGAAACACCATATTTTTGATTCTCAATCTGGATGAGAATGTCCTCACAGATTATATTCATTTATTAGCGGGTACTCAATTCAGAAATATGTTTTGACAAAGGTATGATAAATGAATAAGAAGGGGTCCAGATAGGTGGAATTGTGATCGGTCTATAATTTTGTATTTTTGCTTTTCATCTCCTGACTTGAAGATTGGGCTGATGAAACTAAATTCCCACAAAAGTAGAAATTTCGCTACGTTCAATGGTTTAGTAAGAAGTAGGAACAAAGGTTTTGCTAAGGTAAATCAAAATGTCTTTAAAAATAGTGGAGCCATTCCATCTGGTGCTGGACATTTGTTGGAGTCTTAGTGATATAATTTATTCAATATGGTTTTCAAGCTGAAATTACAGGAACTCATATCTATAGTTCTCTTGCAGTTGAATCCTAATAAATTAGCATTAAATGATACATAGATTTAAGGTATGAGAGAATATTGTGAGTTTACCCAAAATAACTTGAAATAATTTTTCATTATTCTTGTAAAATTCTACAAACATTTACTGCCGCAAGTAGAATTAACTTTTTATTGATTATAACTTTGTTTTTAAATATAATTGTAAGATAAAAAAAAATTCAACGATATTCTTCATCGAAACTCTCCGAAGTTTCGCTATCGCATTCCGTAGAATCGGAATCGCATTCCGTAGAATCGGAATCGCATTCTGAAACATATATTATAATGGAAATAAAATTTACCAACAATTAACTGAGAATAATATTTGAAATGTATTTTCATCAGAACCTTCATCCTCTTCTGTATCCGTTATAATAACATCCTTTACCCTAGAAGGAAATTCTTCGCCGTCAAACCAGTGGAATGAATATCTATTGTTTACCAACTTCCGTCCATAATTACTTGGAGAAATGCCAATTGGAGTCTTCTAATTCGCATTGCACCAAATTTGTGGAATGTATACAGTTCTCTTCATTTGTTGCACCAACTCTGTATATGAAGGAAGAAAAGCTGTGGATTCCAACTTTGACATTTTTTTTAAATTGTTCGTTCTTGCTGGTGGGTTTATATATCCTACTAAATATTACTGTTCGTGCCTCATAACAGTTTTCACTGCTTTAACGCTATATAGTACACAAACAAAATTCTGGATCGTATTATATGTGCTTTCCATAGTCTCTGGATCAAAAAGAATTGAAGGATGTACCACCATTGTACTGCAAGCTTCTTGATACTCTAAAAGTTTCCTTAATTTGGCCTCTCTGTTTATAAATTTAAAATTCTGATAACTTTCGTGCAAGTTTTTTGCAATGCACCTAATTTTATGAGGAATAAAATTTTCTGAAAAATAAACAACTTTTCTCCAGGTGCAAACTTTTTGAATCTTACTGTATACAAATTCCAGTCGTATAGAACTAGTTTTTTTGTACGGCATAGTTTTTCTTGATTATTGTTATACTTATTAGTAAAATACCGGGTGGCTACAGAAGTATTGCCTACGGAATATCTCAGTTATTGTATGAAGTAGGTTTGTGAAATTTGGAGCGTCGATATAATGACATAAGAGCTAGAATTTGAGCATATTGACATGTCGAAGTTAACTTCCGGTCTGACCGGAAGTAACATCAACTTTCTTATTTTAAATGGAAACCCTATTTTTTTTTCTTTTCGCTTTATTCAGCATTCAATTCCCTTTCTGATGACATATCACAAGTTGGTATCTAACCAGAAACTAGATCAGAAAAAAATTATTATTGAAATTCACCGAGTAGGCCGTGGAAGCAAAATGAAAGCCAAAAATTGAAAAGTTGGCTATGGAAACCATACGTCACTTGACAACAGTTGCTACTACTGTGATATTTTATTTTCATTCGTTCGCGTTATAAAAAGCCACCAAAAAAAATATTGGAAAAATTGGGAAAAAAATAATACTCTGTAGGTCCATAACTTAAATAGGAACATACAACTTTTTCTTGCCTGTACTATTCAGCATAACCATTCCTTTCTAATGATATAATAGAAAGTAATTTTTGGAAATGAAATACCAAAAAATCCAATTATTATTATTCAAATAAAAAAAAAACAGATTTATCGAAAAAAAAAAATCAAATTTTTTGGTATTTCATTTCAAAAAATTACTTTCTATTATATCATTAGAAAGGAATGGTTATGCTGAATAGTACAAGCAAGAAAAAGTTGTATGTTCCTATTTAAGTTATGGACCTACAGAGTATTGTTTTTTTCCCAATTTTTCCAATATTTTTTTTGGCGGCTTTTTATAACGCCGACGAATGAAAATAAAATATCACAGTAGTAGCAACTGTTATCAAGTGACGTATGGTTTCCATAGCCAACTTTTCAATTTTTGGCTTTAATTTTGCTTCCACGGCCTACTCGGTGAATTTCAATAATAATTTTTTTCTGATCTTGTTTCTGGTTAGATACCAACTTATGATATGTCATTAAAAAGGAAATTGAATGCTGAATAAAGCGAAAAGAAAAAAAAATAGGGTTTCCATTGAAAATAAGAAAGTTGATGTTACTTCCGGTCAGACCGGAAGTTAACTTCGACATGTCAATATGCTCAAATTCTAGCTCTTATGTCATTATATCGACGCTCCAAATTTCACAAACCTACTTCATACAATAACTGAGATATTCCGTAGGCAATACTTCCGTAGCCACCCGGTATATATACGCCGTAAAAAAACAATTTACCGTAAAATTACCCTTTTCAGAGGGAAATAAATTTTCCAAGTCAGCCATATGTTCCATGAAAAATGTACAGCACAACAAAAAATGACATCGTGGCATAGAATAGTATTCAGATAATTGAGTTTGATGTTGTATCAAATGGCCCAAACTATACTAGTTAGGGGTGGGGGGTTAAGTGCGGGGCTCCCCCCCCTGTACCAGCAAATATGTACGGCGTTGCTAAAAAATTAATCTATGTAGTTATACAAATTCAATTGTACAAATGCCGTACAGTAATAAATCACCTGAATTCATAAGAAAAATTTGCGAAAAATAAAAAAAAATCCTGGATTTCAGTACCGTCCTCTTTGAACGGCATTAGGTCCTATTTGATTATGTTTCAATTATCTATCATTGTGAGAAATGCCGTCCAAGAATCTTGTCAAAAAGTTTTTTTAACCTGCGTACTCACCCGCACCGCTCACAACTGACGGCACAGTGCGGAAAGGAGCTGTTTCGTATTGCACTATAATTCTGAATATAATTCATGTTGGGTCAAATGACCCCCCCAAAATTGGCCTGGGCTTGTAGAGTTTCTAATAATGATCAAACCACTTATACAGGGGGTTACTATTTACCCCATCGTCATGTTGTCAAACTATCTAGCGCAACTACAAAATTGCGGCCTTGACGCTTCAGCGAAGGAAAGAGATCAGCCATCGTTGAACCAATGCCTCGAAAAGGGAATAAATCTCATCGAATTGATTCCATCGATTTTGACACGTTTCAGATTTTCTAGAATAGTTGTTTCTGATATAAAGAAAGCCTTTCGTCAAATTAGTTTGAAGAACGAAGATCGAAACTTCTTGAGATTTTTATGGTTTGATAAACATCATAACCTGAAGTTTTATCGTCACAAACGGGTGGTTTTTGGAGTGAACTTCTAGGCCAAGCAATAGAGCCACAAATGTTTGCTTTTTGGAAAAAAATACTACCTGGAAGCCACCTAAGCCATCACGTGCAGGACAGTCCGTAGTTTATTCCCACCATGTCCTCAACTCGAAAATGCAGTTTTTTAATTTGTTATAAACAATAAACAACAAAAAATCGCGTTTTTTTTTTAGTTTTTATATGGTAAAATGGAAAATATTGAAGCAGTGTTAACGGTGCAAAAGGGTGAACTGTAGAGAATTGAATTCCGAAGAGAATGACGGATTAAACGATCCGATCAGATAATTAGAACTGGAGAAAAGCGGAAAAACCGGAAAATTGTGTTTTTTTTTTTCTATAATTCATAACTCTGCCACTTTTCAATATTAATAGCTGAAACTTTGCTATTGACGTGCACTTTATGTTTGCAAAACCTGGATTCAGTCGGAATAACAGTTTTCGCACAATCCTCATTTGAATTTTTTTTTGGAAATATTTTCGCGGACAGCTGGATGCGTTTGAGGTCGTCCGATTGAAATTTAAAAAATAAATTTGGAAAGTAGACGTGAGCAGTAACAAAACGTCTATTCTGATTTTTCGATAAAACGGCCGGCGGCGCGTTAGCGATCTTGTGGTGGGGGACTGTGCGAATCGAGGAGAAACGAATATAATATTAATAGGGGCGCACTGCGCGCAACTTATAATTATATGCATTTGTTTATCTCGGCATGTACTGCAGCTATATGATTGGTCTTTTTCTTGATTTTGGGGTATCTGAACCTGAGGAATTCGATTCGTGACTCAGATTTCATGAGTGATAAAAGAATAAGCAGGTATTCTATGTTTTTTGCTACATCTTTATAGACAATATATGAATAGATAGCAGCTTTTTTATTACAAAAATGAAAACAAAATCCTGCTGAAGTTCAAATTTATAGGACTTGTAGAAAATCATTTTGCAGTAGTATAAATATTACAGGGGCAACCAATAAACTTGCAAATTCAGCTGAGTGTCTGATTTGTGGTAAATGTGGCACCCACAAGAAACATTTCCTAATTCAGGCTCGCACTGGAACTGAATTTGGGAAAAAAACAGAACAACAATTTTGAAAGCAACTTTTGGACGTGGTGATCCGGCAATGATGGAAAAATTGGAATTATACCCAAATTAATTTGTTTCCAAAGCTATGTATCATCGTCCCTCATACTCTGAATACACAAAAGACTTCAAAAGCAGTACAAATAAAAAATTTCGACTCAAATGGAAACTATGCCCCAAAAACAATGGAAGAATCATTTACTATTTACACAGTTTGTATCATCATAGGTAGAAAAATTAAAACCATTGTCTTTCTTGGTTCAGTTATTAAAAATCATCAAACAAAGAAACTTATTGTTGATCCAACTCCAAACTCTCTGAGGAAATCTATAAAAAACCACTTCGGAGAAAGATTAGCATTTTCTTGTAACAAAATAAAAAAAAATGTGTAGTTCCCAATGAGCTTATAATATGAGACACAAGATGTCTGTAAGACTTCTTATTGCTAATATCCTATAAAATAGCAGTATTTGGGTCAAAAATCTATTAGAAAATAACTACTTCCTGGCTAATGCCACTACAAACATTGAATTACTTGTGATAAAAGTGGCGCTCTCAGTTTGGATTTATCCACGGTGCGGACGCGTTCGCGGCTTTTGCCCTGAAATGGGATTTACATCGAACCATTTGTTGCAGTCATTAGTTATTGACTACTAGACCTATACTGATGAGGGGCGACACCCTGAAATCGGTCTATAGGTGGTCCGAAAATTTCGATAAACATTTCCATGCAACAAGCAATAGAGATTTCTAATGGCTTTGGACACCCTAATAAAAAGAGACGAAAGTTCTTAATTTTTCCGTCTTTTTTGCCAGGGAATGTACTCTGTGATTGGTTACTATAAGGTCAGGGAGTATAAATGTCATTTTCAACTGTAGCTGTCATTCAAACTCCCCGATATTATGGTAACCAATCACAGAGCGCGCCCCTGGCAACAAGGATGGAAAAATTAAGAACTTTCGTCTCTTTTTATTCGAGTGTCCAAAGCGATTAGAAATCTCTATTGGAGGAAGGAAATTTTATCAGATGTAATTCGATGTTGGTCGCGGTATTAGCCAGGAAAGTAGTTGTTTTTTGATGAATTTTTGATCCAAATACTCCTATTGTATAGGATATTAGTAATGAGCAGTTCTACGGACATCTCGTGTCTCACATGTAAATCTGGTAAACCTACAAATCCTACAATCGTACATTCTCCAGATATCGTTTATGATCTTCCCAATTGCCAATTCCATATTGGATATTCTTATGATATCATCTGTGAATATTTTTATCAAGCAGTCTATATAAGTAATCTGTTTCGAATAAATTTAAAATTAATTGCACATTTCTTGTGAATGAATACTTTCTGTAACACCGTGTAAATATATAATGAATTGTGTAAAAATATGTTTCACAAGAATTAGGGACTTCAATTCAATGAACTTTATTCTTCAAACCTTGACGTGAAAACTATATTGTTTTACTTGACGCCAGGCGACAGTGTTTTACGAATATTGCTTCGCCGATGGTATGTTTCGTCGTCGTCAAATAGCTGCAGCCAATTTATCATCAAGAAAATATGTATATATAATACATGTAATGCTACTTGGAAAATTGCGCAGTTTTTAGTGAAAAGAGAATTTTAGTTCGGTGAATCATGAGTGACTTTCAGCGTGTTGAAACACTAACATTTTATTGAAAATTTGATCTCAGCACAAAATAAAGCACATTTTCGGAAAATGCTTTTTTTCTTTGTAAATTTTTGGAGACCCATTCCAAAGTGAATAGGCATTTCTAACAGTGAAAGAATTTTTCAAATAACTCTATTATAACAGAAGTTATAGCGCCTTCTTTTTAATTTTTGGAATATCGTTCGGTTTTTACATGTAATTTTTGTCACGACCAAACTGGCGTGTCGTAGATTTCCATTTCATATGTGGAAAGACATAAGGAATCGACCTGCATAGGTACCATTTTGATATACCGCAAAAATGGGTCAGACTTTAACAGGCGATATCGGCGCTGTTCCCACCGGACTATAAACGTTTCTCCTCGATTCGCACAGTCCCCACCACTCGATGGATCACGCGCGGTCGGCCGTTTTCCTTCATGTTCTCACTAGTTTTTAACAAACTTAAACGCGTTTAATCGAATAATCAGAATAGACGTTTTGTTACTGCTCACGTCTACTTTCCAAATCTATTTTTTAAATTTCAATCGGACGACCTCAAATGCATCCAGCTCTCCGCGAAAATATTTCCAAAAAAAATTCAGATGAGGATTGTGCGAAAACTATTATTCCGACTGAATCCAGATTCTGCACACATAAAGTGCACGTCAATAGCTACTATCGTGCAAAGTTTCAGCTTTTAATATTGAGAAATTGCAGAGTTATGAATTTAACAAAAAAGAAAAAACACAATTTTCCGGATTTTCCCGCTTTTCTCCAGTTCCAATTATCTGATCGGATCGTTTTATCAGTCATTCTCTTCGGAATTCAATTCTCTACAGTTCACCCCTTTGCACCGTTAACACTGCTTCAATAGTTTCCATTTTACAATAAAAAAAAATTAAAAAACGCGATTTTTTGTTGTTTATTGTTTATAACAAATTAAAAAATTTCATTTTCGAGTTGATGACATAGTGGGAATAAACTGCGGATTGTTCTGCACGGGATGGCACAGGTGGCTTCCAGGTAGAATTTTTGTCAAGGACAATATCTCTATTGCTTGGCCTATTCCTGGAATCACGAACAGAAATAACTGTGTCACCAGTGTCAATAGTGAGGAAGAACTTAATCAATTCATTACTGAATCCACTGAAGTAATGAAAATGGGTAAATTTGAACTCTGAGGGTGAGAGTATTCTGCTATCGGAAATGAAAGGATCTGGGAGATTTGAGTCTATCTCCAGTTCTAGGTTTGAATTGGAATCGACAATCTGATACTGTGATACTGTTGAGATAAATTTTGATTGGTTGAATAATATCGATTTTGGAAGAGTCACTAAAAGACAAATTTTATTCACTGCCATCGTCTTTTTGATCCTATTGGATTCTCTTGTCCTGTTCAAATTTGCCCAAGAATTATTCTACAGAAAACATGGTTACTGAAATTGAAATGGGATGCACCAGTTCCTGATGAGACAAAATCAGTTTTTGATCTGGGTGAAAGATTTGCAGTTTCTTTCCCAATTACGAATTCCAAGATAAATAATGAAAACTGAAACAAATAAGTTGAGCTTGCATATGTTATGTGACTCCAGTAGAGACGCGTATGCAGCTGTAATTTTTCTTTGTGCTCAGTCAAGTGATGGTAATTATGGTCAATTAGTTAGGAATCGCACGTTAAAATGTAAGACCTCGTTATACCTTAGCTCGCACAAGTTGCGACTTCTGAGGGCTGACGTTCGTAGGGGGGATGACAGCTGGTTAACAGGAAAAACAATTTTAACCAATTTTTAATACAAGCAAAAAGTCGCATTTCTCCAACAAAAAAGATTACTATTCCGAGATTGAAATTGTTAGCAGCTAATATAGGTGCTAGACTCTTGAGTTCTGTCCTCAAGTATATGGGAACATAGAGTATAGACATTTATGTGATTCCACAACAGTTTTATCGTGGATTCTGCAAGACTACTGGAAACCATTCATCTGGAAATTCAGGAAATTCGTTCACTCACGGGAAAAGAATGTTGGTATCATGTTCCTGGAGAAATTAACCCGGCGGATCTGCCTTCCAGGGTTTGTTCCTCTAGACAGTTGTTATCTTCCAAATGGTGGGAGGGACCTGCTTGGCTGATCAATGAATGTGATTGGCCACAACAAAATTTCGTTTTACAGGAAGATGAGATTATGGAAGAGAGGAGAAAAGTTGTGATATTTCTCAATGTAAAACAAGATTTCTCTAGGTTGAATTGTTATTTTTCCAAATACCAGAAAATTCTGAAACAGATGAGATGGATCAGAAGATTCATTTACAATTGTCTTCATCCAAAGGAGAGAAAGAAAGGGGTACTAATACTGAAAGAGTACGAAACCATCTTAATAAAAATGGTTCAGACGGAATCCTTCAGTTCAATAAATGATGAAAGTTCATCATCCTTTCAAAGACAATGAAAGAGTTATCAGAGTGAAGAGTAAAATATCAGAACGACAAGAAACTCAGTTTCCTTTAACCATTGCTTCTACCATCTAAACAACTGTAACCTAGAGAATTGTTCTTCACTATCATTTAGAAGCTTTTCACTTAGGAACCCAAGGGTTGTTATGCAGATTACGATAGAGATTTTGGGTTATAAAGGCAAGAAAAACTATCAGAACCATAATTTCGAAATGTTTTATATGTCAGAGATTCAACGCCAAAAAATCAGATCAAAGTCCTATAGCACTACCAGGCGACAGAGTGAGAAATGCCGCAGTTTTCGAAGTTGTCGGTTTAGATTTGGGCGGACCACTCTTTCTACGAACTAAGGAAAAGGTTTGGATCTGCATATTTACGTGTGCTGTTTATCGAGCAGTACATCTAGAAATTGCTTGCTCCATGTCCACAGATTCGTTCTTGTTAGCATTTCGACGTTTCATTGCTAGATGAGGTCGACCTTCAGCGATTTACTCAGACAATGGTGGAAATTTTGCCGGAACCGAAAATTCTTTAAAATTGATCGATTGGAAAAGTCTTAAAAAGGAAAGCATTATTCAAAGAATGAAGTGGAAGTTCAATCCTAAATTCAATTCTATAATTTGCGAGTGAGAAGCAATAATGAATTCACGTCCACTGACCTATATAACAGAAAAAACTGAAGATTTGATACCACTCAGCTCGAACATGTTTTTACAAAAAATAAAAGAAATAGGTACCATGGATTTAGACGAAATCGATGCCACATCTATGAACAGACATCTGAGGTATATTCACAAGATACGACTGAGTTTAAGGAAACGATTCCGGAAAGAATACCTTGCTGAACTGATGCTTACCGCTAAAAAACATAATTTAAAAGAATACAAAGTTGGAGATGTCCTTATGATCGAACAAGAGAATTTTAAAAGACTCAATTGGCCTTTGGGTGTTATTGAAGATAGGGTGCCCACCAATTTTGTAAAATTAAATTCCCTGACTTTTCCAGCTATTCCAGGTCTTACTTTCGAATTTTCCATGACCAGTAATGGATATGTTGAAAAAATCTTCACTATGCAAACAGACTCTGAGCCCTATTATTATGTGGATAATTATGGTTACTTATCAGTGAATCAGATATAGATTCAATGAGTAAAGTGATTTCTTGTCATTAAAAAAATCAATGAAATAAAAATAAAAGTAATTTCTTTTGTTAAAGAAAATTTGAATGTCCCAATAGGAATGTTTAGGAAGGGAATTGTGTGTTAATTATCGATTATGCCAAGATTTATGCATTTCCCTAGATGGTCGGAAATAGAATTCTCTGAATGTCCCTGACTTTGGGCATTTTTTAACGTTTTTCCCTGACTTCCAAGACAAATAAATCAATTCCCTGACTTCTCCAGGTTTTCCATGTTTTCCAGGTTGGTGGGCACAAGGAAAAAATGGAAAAGTTCGTTTGGTGCGTTTATGAACATCAACCGGAAGACTAATGAGACCAATCCAACGAATTTATCCGATGGAACTTAAGCTACAACCAAATAGTTCAGAACTGAGAGAAGAAATTATATCTGCGGAGAGAAATTTAAACCAGAGAGAGAATTCTTCTAAGCCTATCACATTCGAAGAAACAGACATTTGCAGAGATGTGCTTGAGCCTTCAGAGGGAGAAGAATATTCAACAACCACAAGATCCGGAAGAAGAATAAAAGCTCCAAGTAGGCTTACATACTAACATTTTCAAGATGTTGAGTCAGTCCGGACCATGACTCAAGGTGGAAGTGTGTTAGAAACTGTGTATTGACCATTATTATTGCTACCCTGTATTTGAATCTTTTATATTGCGACAGTTGTCAATTTTAAAAAGAGAATTTTTTGTAACAGTCAAGTCGTATTAAAAACCTTTTGAATTTTGTTCTTATTATCACCGAATTGGAGTAATTTCATTAAAAGTTATCTTCATTGGCCTTCTTTCGCGAAAAGCAGTCTTTCATCTGGTGCTCAGCTGCTATTTTATATTCAGAACTGGAAGGTTATTCAGTAAAACAAACTTTGACAAATGTCATATCATATGTCTAAATGAGGATTGGAATAAAAGTGCTAGGAAAACCAGGTTTGTTTTTTCTTTTTATAACTTGCCCTCTAATTGTTTTAATTCCTCCACTCCCATACATAAAATAAAAAAGAGAAGAAAATACAAGGCTTCTTTTTCTTTCAATCTCTATTGTCAGTTTCCCATATTTACTGTTTGAAAGGACCCCGCACACCTTATATGGGAAAATGGCTCTCCGTCAAATTTCTTGAATTTTTGATATGTTGTAGAATTGATCATTCCGATGAAATGTTTCAACGGGCGCAACACGATCCTATGACTAGTTTTCGAGATACAGGGTGTTGAATATGAGAAACATTCACTTTTCATCACTCTGTATCTGCCAAGTTACGATTTAGATCGGATTTATCTTTTGTGGGATCATCATCACATCCGTGTATGATGAATTCATGAGAAATTCATTTCCAAATCTTTTCGTAGTACAGGGCGATTTCACTTGAAAACAATGCTATTTTGAGACTTTCATAATTTAGTTGTTTTATAAAGAGAAAATGCGAGAAAAGGTAGAATTATCACATAATATTATAAATTCATTTCATCTAGCATCACAGTTGATACAATTCATACAAGGTGATTCACAAATATGGAAACAACGAATTTTGTTTTTTGGGACACCTTGTAGTAATAAACCAACCTAAAATGACAAAATTCACTTGAAGAATGTTAAATGATATGTTCCATCGTATACAGAGTCGAATGATATCAATTTGAAAAATTAGTTATACTTTAATAAATAAAAACCTTGATTTTTTAAATCACCCTATATCTCATAAGGGAGTCCGAAAAGATAGCGATATTTTTTCATGGGAGAACTCGAAATACTTTCATTCATATTGTACAAAATTTTCAGCGGAATCCTATGACGGGTTTTTCATATACAAGGCGAAAAATGTATTTTCACTCCAGTTTTCGGCGGGTTTGCTGTAGTTCTTCCTCGTCCGGCCGCTTTTACTCGAAATAAAAATATTTCAATAAAATAGTGATCAGTTATTATACCGTACAATAGCGTACCGTATCCCTCGAAAAAAAGCCATAACTCGAATTATTATCTGCATCAGCATCGTCTAGTAGGCGATTCAATGGAAAAGTTATTTTTTCATGCTTAGTGTCTCTCAGAAGTTATATTATACTTATTACATCCGCAGAAGTTCGTTTTTTCGAATTTTCACTCTATAAAACAATAAAATAGTGAAAGTCTCAAAATAGCATTATTATCAAAGGAAATTGCCCTGTACTACAAAAAGATTTGGACATGAATATCTCATGAATTTGTCACATAACGAAAATACCACATAGGATAAATCAGAAAAAAATCATAATTTGTATGTAATTATTTCTATCGGCTTATATAGATATATATTAAATCAAATTCTCGGCGTATTTTTACACCAAATTAACGTTTTATGTTTCAATTATGTTCTTGTATCTTCGAATCGTATATATGTTTGTATATAGTATATACCCCCTTTCAGAGAACGTTTCTCTTTCTTTTTCTTGTATTTGAAACATCATCTGAATCATCTTCGAATACCTACTTATTAATATATTCCTCTTATTTCGTAGTAGGCATGGAGAACAATTCAAAGAGGATAAAATCAACAAAATTCTTGTCAATAGTCGTTTTCTTGTTGTCATAAAGCCCGAGAACTCTTTTTGGGTTATTGGACTAATTGAAGTTTCTTTTTTACTGTTCAAGTTTATGTGATTTTCAGTGTTTGTTGAACTTTGCTGAACAATATGGCCTTCGCAAATAGAGTGAGTTGTTATGTTTGTGACCGAAATGTTATTCCTAGACTCTCAATGCGTTTGAATAGAGGAGATAATATTGATGTTTTGCAAATTGCAACATATCGAAGACAAACTGCGGGAAATCCACCTATTGATATTCAGGATGATACAAAAATATGTTTCAATTGTAATAACACAGTAATGAATGACATTATTGCTATGGAAAATAACCCGAATTGCCTTCGTCTCAATGTGTTGTCCCACGTATCAAGTCGTGCGTGCATTACTTGTAATGCTCGTCAAAATATTCAAAGACTTTCTTTAGAATGTAGAGTGGACATTTTTGTTGCTTCTGATAGTCCCAGATTTCTTGAGAATTTGTGGTCACCATCTTGATCATCAAGGTTTCCTTCCAAATTACTTGCATGGAGATTTGAATTTTGTGAATAAACCATACATAATTTCCAATCTTCAACATTTTCCTCAAAGAATGAGGACATTTGCTAATAGAAACAGGCCACTCCGTAACTGGGAGGATATCAATTGTTTCACTGAAGACGAATTTAAGTATCTGACATCAATCTCAAAAAATCATTTTCGACAATTACTAGAATTTTGTGATATTGTTGAACAAGGTGGCAAGAGAAGAAATGTCGAAAGAAAACATTTGCTGACATTTTTTATCAAAATGAAACATGGAGTTTCAGATGAGTTTTTGAAAATATTGTTCAGTTATCCTTCTCGACAAACAGCAAGCTTCATTAATGTGAGATTATCTCTTTTACAAAGGTTCGTACCGAACAATATTGGATTTAATTCAATAAAAAGAGAAAATTATATTAACAGTCATGTATCCCCTTATACGAATCAACTGTACAATCCCACACCAGATATTCCCAAAGCAATAGTTTATATAGATTGTACCTACAATAAAATAGAAAAGAGCAGTAACTTCCGGGTATTGAGGCAATCATACTGTTTCCACAAGAATGAACACTTGGTCAAACCAGAGATCATAGTTGCCCCCGATGGATATATCTTAGCAATAAACGGGCCGTACTTCGCAGATGCTAGGAATAATGATGCAAGTGTTCTAAATCACGAATTACAAGTTGATTTGAATGGAATGAAAACATGGTTTCAATAAGGAGATATTGTGATAGTCGATAGAGGCTATAGAGATTCAATCAATAGTCTACAAGAACTTGGCTTGCATTACTATATGCCACCATTTCTACCGCCGAATCAAAGGCAATTAACGACAAATGAAGCCAATCAGGCACGTTTAATAACCACTACTAGATGTATTGTTGAAGCTAGAAATGGACATTTTAAGTCAATTTTCAAATTTTTTCGTCAACCCATAACAGCAATACATGCTGCGAAGCTACATGACTATTAATTACCTGATTGCTGGTGCTCTTATAAATAAATTCCATCCATTGATAAATATGCCTCGAACGTTGGATACGGCCACACAAATGTTGGTTGATTCCGATGATGTCAACATTGTTCAGGCACGAGTTGAAGCTGAAAACCTCCGAACTAGGAATGGTCGATGGATTCGTTTAAATCAACATCATATGCAATCGTTTCCTCGCCTCGATATTGAATATTTAAAATTACTTACTGGAACATATCATTTACACTTGGCTGCGTCATATATCCAAGATACAACTCGTAGAGATGGTGAAGTAGACAAAATTTTAGAAGTCGATGAGTTACATGGGGAACCCAATTTCCTAAGATTCAGAATATTTTCTCGGTTCAGGAATGCTGCTAAACACATGCTTTGGGTTGTTTTCACTGAAAGAGGTGACGAAAATCTAGAAGATCCTGCTCTCCCCATTACGGGGTATTATTGTACTTGTAAGTCCGGTGCTAGGACTTTAGGAACTTGTGCGCATGTTGCTAGCGTGATATGGTTTTTGGGGTACGCTAGATATCAAGAAAACATACATTTTCCATCCAATCGTCTTTTAGATTCCATAGGAGATGCTGCAAATAGAATGCTTCCAGAGGACATGGATATCGGTCCATATATATATATATATATATATATATATATATATATATATATATATATATATATATATATATATATATATATATATATATAGAAGTAAATAGAGTGATTTATGTTTTGATTCCGAGAGCCACCATCATCTGTCGACAGCTGTTTCGTGGTTTCCCACTCATCAGGACAGCTTTATGGTTGCTCTGTGCTATTGTTGTAGAAATGCTCAAAATGTCAAAATCATAGTCAACCTCATTTTCACGTAAGTATAGATTCAAAACCCGACACCAGAGGGAGTATCCCTCATCTTGAATTCCCAATAGCCATGGGATACATATTATGTGTGCCATCTGGCAAGGCCGTACAAGTTGTTATGAGTTGAAATAATGTTGATTTCACTTCACAGAGTTCCTTACTTTTACGTTTTGAATAAATATCAATCAATCTCAATCACATCAGGAGACTTCAATGGATAGGTAGAGTGGTCATTTATTAGCGTAAAATAGTGAAATATATGGACTTTTTCACAAATTGTTCGCCTTGTATATAAAAAACCTGTCATAGGAATTTGATGAAAATTTTGTACGATATGAATGAAAGTATTTCGAGTTCTCCCGTGAAAAAATATCGCTATCTTTTCGGACTCCCTTATGAGATATAGGGTGATTTAAAAAATCAAGGTTTTTATTTATTAAAGTATAACTAATTTTTTAAATTTTTTTTAAATTGATATCATTCGACTCTGTATACGATGAAACATATCATTTAACATTCTTCAAGTGAATTTTGTCATTTTAGTTTGGTTTATTACTACAAGGTGTCCCAAAAACCAAAATTCGTTTTGTTTCCATATTTGTGAATCACCTTGTATGAATTGTATCAACTGTGATGCTAGATGAAATGAATTTATAATATTATGTGATAATTCTACCTTTTCTCGCATTTTCTCTTTATAAAACAACTAAATTATGAAAGTCTCAAAATAGCATTGTTTTCAAGTGAAATCGCCCTGTACTACGAAAAGATTTGGAAATGAATTTCTCATGAATTCATCATACACGGATGTGATGATGATCCCACAAAAGATAAATCCGAACTAAATCGTAACTTGGCAGATACAGAGTGATGAAAAGTGAATGTTTCTCATATTCAACACCCTGTATCTCGAAAACTAGTCATAGGATCGTGTTGCGCCCGTTGATACATTTCATCGGAATGATCAATTCTACAACATATCAAAAATTCAAGAAATTTGACGGAGAGCCATTTTCCCATATAAGGTGTGCGGGGTCCTTTCCTGAATTCTATCTGACAGATGTTATGTCACATGATAACTGTGGTTTTGCTCATTATACGGGGTACTTGAAAGATTCTCCATTCTTTGACTTTCAATATTTCCATCTGTTATCCAAAATGTCCACCTGATTTTAGGAATGCTATGTGATTTTAATTTGTCGGCTTTAAGAATCATGACAATATATAAGTATGAAAGGGATGTGCTTTCGAGGGAAACTGTATTCCATTTATCGACATGTTTTTTATATATTTTAAATTATTTCTTTTTAATTATACTATTATACTGTAAACTTTGTCCATGAAATATTATCTGCTGACAATGAAGAATATTTTGAATTGACCCCATTTAATTATTATTATTACAAAATGTTGATCGATTCCAGGCCGGCATTGTGCACTTACTAAATACTTTCAATTATCACAATGAAGACCTGAAGACAAATTCTTAGGACAAGGAGAGAAATTGTACTTTGTGGCAAATAAAATGGATAGTGTAATGATAGGACTTTCAATCAAAATACTAGTGGTCGGTGATTCAGCGGTCTAATGCACAGGTCGTTCGAAACTCCAGCATAGCGATAGACAGTTCGAGCCCGATGATGTGTAACAAAAATATTGTTACATCTAAAAGTCCACTTAATTCCAAAATCGTACTAGAAGCGACACCTAATAACGAACATGTTAACTTGTCTAAAGAGTAGACAACAGAATTCTCTCACTAGCTAAGACGTTCAGTGACAGCTGATGGCAAATAGCTGAACTTATCTAGGGTAATTTCATTTGTAGACGGACCCATCTGGGTTGATGCCGTTGGGTTTATGTAGATGTCACTGACATGATGTCGGAAATCCAGTTCGAGAATTGGAGAAGTGGGATGAGTCTCTTCTTAGTTTGGCGGTGAAGGTGTTAACAAGTATCTTGAAGGTGTGAATTAGGTGATCATAAATATTTTTGAATGAAGCTCAAGTGAATTATACTGGGAATTAGATTGTCAATCGACTCCAATCCAGAAGGAAGTGCCAATTCCAACGGAATTAATGATATAATCACCTGTTGATCAACCATCGATGATGGCCTTCTAGTTAATTGGATCCAGTGTTCACCTAGGGCAAATTCTGATGTGTGATCACGTCGAAAAGAATCTACCAAGAAACCTGTAAGTGTCAGATAAAATATTTATTTGTCGATGCATGTTGCATACCAGAAAGCGACACCATTTTGTCAAGCTGACAATCCTATCTTTTCGTTTACGTCAAGTTAAACATTTTCAAGATTTCAAGTTTAACATACATATCGGAGTATCGGAAAATCAAAACGTCAATTTTGATTTTCGGGACAACTAACCTCTAATTTGTGGACTTTGAATATTGACATTTATTAATCTTTATTTCTATATCTTTTTTCTATTTGTATTCACATATATATCACATTTTCAGTAATGATTTCAAGTAAAGTTTTTCATGGTGCACCATTGATATTCTGCTGTTAAGATTATCCTAGTTCTAAGTCTCATACATCTCGACTCCTGTGTTGAGGAGTACATCATTTCATTAACGTGTAATATTATGTCACATATTCAGTGAGGAGAGTATCGTATACTGTTGAGTTTTTCATCTGTGATAACCTAACATCTATCAACGTTTTTTCATGAACTCTATCCATATTCACGAGGGAACACAACGAAACCAGAACAGAACTAGTAGAACCTGGAGGCATAGTTCATACCAGACGATTCCCTGAACTTGTTACGTGAGGTGTCATCTTGTTCATTCTCAGGTTAGCAGAACAACAACCAAGACGTTCCTGTCACAATCTCAACACTGTATGAACGAACTAAGGTAACCTGTGTCGCTGAAGCAAATTCAGTAATAATACTGTTTGAGTATCAACGTATTACTTTGATACTACATTTTGTTAAATTTATTAATATATATTTGTTTCGAGATATTGTTTTATTCTTGGTCTGGTTACAGAAGGAAGTCAATTTATCTTATTTCAATTATCTATCATTAGGTATTTTGTACTTTTTATTCCTGTTAAATTAAAAATTGCTGGCGTCCAGCCAGTCAAATTCTTGAAGTTCAAAATTTAAAACACTTGCCTGCCACATAAAAAATCCGAAACTGGCAATACAGTCCAAAGAACCTACGCCGTTCTCTGCTGAGCAGTCAGGCAATCAAAGTAACCCCAGTTACGTTACAGTAGGCACAAGAGAATTTTTCTCATCTACTTTATATCGGATCGATAGGCGACCGCATGCCTTCTTGAAAAGCAAGTTTATTGTGAGTGGTCTAGATGCCAATCTCGTCTGGTGCTAGCTTGGAGTGCACACCGACCACCCCAGGTGGTGCTGTAGGTTTTCCTACAGCTGAAAAATGAATACGTCACCAAAAATCAGTTAGTCGCTCCGGAGCGCCACGGCAAATAATAATAGCCGTCCTCTACCCGCACAGGCTATGCTTTTGGGTCGTGCGTTGTTAACAGAAATATTGAGGTTCAATGAAATGGTAATAATGGAAACCCAATATGGAATGGAAACCTGAAGTTATGATGGAATAATCTCCACAGGATTTTGAGAACAGCCGATGCTCAAATTGACATATTTTTTCATAATTCATTAATTTTTCTCTTTTCCAATTTGGTTTCCCTTTCTGGATAGTTACGACACTGGTAGCTTACCTATGAAATGACATATTTTGATTTACAGCTTTAAATGGTCTTTGACACATTCCACAATGCTTCACCATTGCTTAATAATAAAAACTAACAATAGTTTTAACACAAATTAACTCAGAATTTGCCCTTTATTCACGAAAAACCACTCCAATATGCCAAGAACGAAAACAAACAGATGTTTTGTTGTTGTTCTGTCATATTTGACATTTGATATTTCGAATGTAGCATTGCCGTACTAACCGAACTAAATCGACAACGAAGAATCTCCGTTCGGCGATAGAAATACCATCATTTTTACATGCTCCCAACAAGCTGCTTTGAACGTTTCAGTTGCCTTCTTATTGCTATATATTTCATCCAGGCTAGTATTTTTGGATTTTCTTTGCCATGAATATACCCAACAGATTATATCAAAATCTAGCTGACATGCTTATTGTATCCTTGAAAAATTGCGACATGGCAATAATATACCTGCGCTAGATCGTTTTAATTAGGTTAAAAAGTGACGTTTCTGAAAAACTCTAATGATGGTTCGTTTCTAAGTTTGACAAATGAAAAATTCGTGCGACTTATATCACGTGACCTCAGATTTGACGGGAGTTTTAAACTCATGAGTTAAAATAAAGAAACCTACTTGGTCAGCATTAATTCCAAGCTGGATATATTGACTAAACTGTCTCTTGAAAGCCTCTGGATCCTCTTCTTCCAAAGCTCTCATATAATCAGCTACATGTTTACCAAAAATATGATTACGATGTACCTCAGCATTGAAATTCTTTGATTCATTATCATATCCAGGGAAACGTTTGGTGGAATGGGGAATATTGAGTCCGCCATCTACTGCACCTTTCATTGCAGCAAATACACGAGCTCCGGTGCTAGTACGCTGAAGTCCAACATCAAGATAGCATCTAAAATCAATAAACATTTTTTATCGGTTGCAAGTACAACTATTCAAAGATTTATTTGAAGATCTAATTCAGAGACACATTATAATCATGATATTGGCACTTCTCAGCATATCTATGAAATCCTTTTCTGTAAAACACAATAAAGGGTTACAAGAATGCCAGGATAGTATCAATTCAGATGACGCGCATGTGTCTAATTCATCATTAAGGAAATCACTCAAAAAAATTTAATACCACTTCATATATTTCGGTCTTCAATACATGTAATATATTCAAATGCACAAATATTTGAACAGCCTTATATCACTAAAAGAAGAAAATTACTGCAAGAGCTTCATATTCCACAAGCCTGATATACAGGGTGTCTAATAATTGAATGCTGATTCAGTGGATAATCCTTGGATGCTTTTAAGAAAACATTTTCTTTAATAAATGTAGGTCCGCAACCGCTTCATTTCTGAGATACAGAGTACTGAAATTCAATAACAAAAAAAATCAGTTTTTCTCCAATATTTTTAAATGCACTTTGTATTTTTTTCAATGTTGGTATATGCAAAGAAGCATTGAAATGCATTTTTTAAAGGATATAGTTTTTCCTAATTTGCATCGGTGGCGTCCCTGTTAGCATGCCCAGTTATGGTTTTAATCAAAATATTGATTGTTTCTTGAAAACATCCAAGGATTTTTATCCTTAAGGATCAGCATTCAATTGTGAAACATTCTGTATAAAGGGACAGGTGCGAGCATAACAACGCCAAGCCGTATCTATAAACTCATTTGCCGCCCACTTATTGAATATAAAATCACCTCATATGAGTTGATATTTTTATATCAAAACTAACATGACATTCCCTTGTTTTACTAGTTCACTGGTATTTTGGTGTAGTTTACTTGTATGAAAATTAATTACATACACTCATGGAATTGTTGTACTAATCAGTTTCCTCACGTGGAAATAGTCACTCTTAAATGGAAAATGCCTTTTGGTATGCAAAAGTAAGGTAATACATTTTTTTAAAAGGACATTCCAATGAAAATTATTCTCTTTTCGTGGTGAAAGAAATTTTCCTTTTCATTTTAACCGTATAAAAGAAAATTTATTTTTTCAATGGAAATATTTCAATATCTAAGTAACAAAATGGAATTTGTCCAGTGTGAACTTACCTTACGCAATACATGAATTGGCATTTTAGAAAGTACTGACAAATCGCGAATTTTTAATTTTCGATAAGACCTATTAATATTCTCATTCTGGGAATACATACTCTCTGTAAGGAAAAATCACTTGTGGGCAGTTTTGTGAGGAATAATTTTGAAATATGCTTCAGAATAATCATCATTGGATTTTTAACATCTTCATCAATTAAATAGGAACTAGGCAAAGAAATGACTTACATGATAGGTGTACTGAATTGATCAAATCACACAATCCAAACCAAATATAACCCTTATACTTTCAATTTCCACTGTATATTTGGAAAAATAATATATTTCTGACAATTACATCAGCATCAGAGTTGACTCTAAGAGAGGGCAACTGTTGTTGCATCCTGTATCTTGATCTGAGAGCCATCAGCAACACTTTCTCTGTTCATGTTTACAGATGAGTGATTCAAAATTTGTTAGAACTCTTCGTTTTCGAATATTGCTCTGCTACACATTTTGCTGATTTTTAACAAAATAGTCATTATAAGTTTTTGTAGTACTGGAATGAGTCTCAAACATAGAAGTATTTTAGAGCTCTCTTAGTTTTAAGCTGCATACATTTTATCTGACGCGGTCTGCATTTCTTCATCGTAGTCCAGCAGTGGTTCTTGACAATTTCATAGATTCATTTGATAGATAGATTTCATAGATTCGTGAAGTAGAAAATTATAGACAAATCTCGTTGCTTTGCTCACTGGCTAAACTATTTGAAAAAATAGTCTCAATCAGGATTACTAACTATTTGGAGGTAAATAATATGCTGGACAAAGACCAACATAGATTTAGAAAAAGTCAACTGAAACTGCAACATATCACTTACTGAATCATATTTATAAAGAAGTCAATTCCAATAATTTCGTAATTTCTTAACGACCGATTTAGCTCCTGGTGTCAATGTAACAGATTAATTTTAAACTCCACGAAAACAGTATTAGTCAATTTCTATAATAGGAGAAGTAATGTTCCAGATGACTTACAAATTATTGACGAAATTAAGAAGAGTAGTGAGGTAAAATTTTTAGGAACATACTTGGATGAAAACTTATCATGGGATCAACAAATAAAAGATGTTTGCAACAAACTAAACAAAGCTTTCTTTGCTCTCAGCAGTTCTACATGAAATTTATATATCACTCAATATCACAGCATGGGGTTCCAGTAATGAATTAACAGTATTTGTAGCACAAAAGCGCATTATTATACTGATTTTTAGTATGGAATACAGAGACAGCTGTAAACCAGTATTCATTAGAGAAAAATTATTGTCCGCTCCATCTATATATATTTTCAAATGTATAGGATTAGCTAGATCTAACATAGAAATTTTTTTTTGAAACAAATGGAACTACGCACAGCTACAATACCCATCATGGTGATCTCTTGCGTATTCTGAGCCATAGGTCAACAAAATATAAAAAGTCCACTATATACAATGATATGAATCTGTATAACAAATTACCAGAACAGATCAAGCAAATTACCTCTGATAAAATTTTTCTTGGCAGAGTGAAGCAATTGCTGCTGCAAAAGTGTTACTATAGTTGTGATGAATTCCTGGATGATGATTTACGATGATCACTAATTTTTAATTTTTTTCTTTCTTTTATTCTAACTTCTCTTAATTCTTCTCTTTGACGTTTGTATATATTTTTACTAGGCCATCAGCTACATGCACGACTATTTTTTATATACATATATTATATTATTATCTTTAATATATTATTACATAAGACATTAATTTTCATATTTTGTATTTTATATTGTATTGTATTTTATTTATATGGTGTCCAGGTTATCACAATTCCGAAACCGGTCTGTAGTTGGTTCTCCGTTTGAATCGGGTGAAGTCCTGCTGTTTGTTCAGAGAGCTCTTGCAAAGTTGTTCCTTCAAAGTAAGGATCTTTGCACATGTGTCTGACAGATATAATTCAATATCTGTCGCGGTATTAGCCAGAGAAGTAGTTGTTTTCTGTCAGACATATGCCATACATACTATACAAAGTTATAGTTACTTCCTAAAGGATTGTTATCGACTGTTTCACAGTCACTTGGACATTATTTGCTCCTTGAAACAAGTATTTCGTATCCGAAATGTCCTTCTGGAGTGCTCTCTAATCTGTCGTCAAGGTGGATCCTGTAAGCAATTGCAGTATTTATCTCGGCGGACGGTGACGGGCAGCGAGTCCTCGCGTGTATACAATTGTGATAACCTGGACTGCACTGATGAGGGACAACATTCCGAAACCGGTCTGTAGTTGGTTCTCCGTTTGAATCGGGTGAAGTCCTGCTGTTTGTTCAGAGAGCTCTTGCAAAATTGTTCCTTCAAAGTAAGGATCTTTGCACATGTGTCTGACAGATATAATTCAATATTTCAATATCTGTCGCGGTATTAGCCAGAGAAGTAGTTGTTTTCTGTCAGACATATGCCATACATACTATACAAAGTTATAGTTACTTCCTAAAGGATTGTTATCGACTGTTTCACAGACACTTGGACATTATTTGCTCCTTGAAACAAGTATTTCACACACACATATATATATAAATTTTTTTGGTTCTCGACAATTACTGGAATTGGTTTCATCGATTTTCCGGCAAGTGGCCTTGTTAACTTTATATACATCCCACAGCTTTCTCAGCACTTAGTTTCTAGTTATTAGTCTAAATTCTTGAGAACGTTGCATAAACTAAGCATTACCTTTTAATTTAATTGAGTTTATTACTGTTGAAAATTTTTATCATAATTTTTCGTGTACACCTATGCGACAAATTGCTTCATTTCATTTATTTGTCTTATATTTCTTAGTCAACTAGTTGTAGCTCTTAGCTCTTAGTATTTGTTTAATAATGCAAGTGCTTAAGAATTCACATGTTTTCCATGAAATTAAAGATTGATTGATTGATTGACCAAAAGCAACCGTTTTAGACAAACAATAATAATGATAAAACTACTTTATTGATCATATCCAATACAATCAATGGCCATCGACCGAGGTCCTTCAGCCAGTGATAATTACATTTAATTTGTTATGCATGTTAGTTAAAAATAATAATTGCTATTCTGTTGAAAAATATATATATATATCAAACTTATAGAGTGGATCAATAATCATTTATTAATTTCTTTCTGCCAGTTCTCTTAGGATGGTTATAAGAGGATTAGCTGGAAATTTTTAATGGGGCCGGGCATTGTTCCTCTCCAAAATTAGAAGGTCCAATAATTCCTTATTTAAATGTTTCGATGTAAACTTTTCTTGAGAGCATTTCTATTCTCTCTTGGAGTTTTTGGACGGTCTTGGTGTAAAGCAAATTGTTGGTTAGACAAACATTTTACCTTATAACCACAAACCTGTAACTTTCATTTTTGCGGTAAGTTGGTCACTTGGAATCTTCGCCACCGACTACTCAAATGTGACCAAATTACTAAGGTAACCTCTCTTAGGTAAATGCAATTGTTTCTCACTACGATCTAACCTGACTGAAAACATGCTTGCTTCGCTCGCTATTAACACCTTTTTATCAAAAAATAAATAAGTGCCAATCTGTTGTTGAGAAAATTGAAAAATTCGTGAAATTCCTTTTGTACTAATTATAATAACAAATGGCAAAAAGTAAAAGAAAGATGTGAAAATATTTAAATTTGGTCATATTTGAATTTGTATAGTCGGCTGCGCACATTCCAAGTGACCAACTTACCGTGAGAATGAAAGTTACTGAAAATTGTTTTTAGTGCTATTAATTGTGTAGTTAGAGAGAAATGCACCTGAAGAAAGTGTACAAAAAAAGAGCATTTTTGGATTTTTTTTTTGAAAAAATGTGTGCTTGAAAATAGTCGATTTAGAAGATTCACTCAACACACAACCTAGATGAGTAACTCGCCGCACATGTATAAAAATTTGTGTGTAAGGAACATCTTCCCCCAACGGCAGTGTCGTGCGTTGTTAACAGAGCTATGGAGGTTCAATAAAATAAAAATAATGGAAACCCAATATGGAATGGAAACTTGAAATTATGAAGGAATAATCTCCACAGGAAAAGATTTTGAAGTTTTTAATAGGAGTTACTACATTCAAAATGTTTTTGAGTATCACAGCAAAGTAATCATAGGCTTTGTTTGAATCACCAAGAGAATAGAGTTCATTCCAATTTATCATTTGCAATTCCGTTTTGTATTGTTCTAGTTTCGCATCTGAAAATATTCGCTTTTTATGTTTTTTCTTTGGTCTTCAATCAAAATACTGTCTTCCGAATTTTGTAGTTGAAGGACCTGAGCTTCATGATCAGATAATACCAAAAGACTGGAAATAATTGAATTTTACCAATTACTTATAGGTAGTTTTTCCGCTTCAGGAAATTTCAACTTTCCACGACAAATTAGATTTGATCATTCGACAATTGATGAGTTAATTTTCAGTCACAGAAAAACTAATCCAACCAAATTATGAGTTTATATTACTAAGAAATGGGAATTTCTCCATTATGTAGCGTTTAAAAGTAATTTTCTGGCTTTTAATATCTCCTTTTTCCACTTTTTGCATTTAGTTTTTCAGTCATAAAAAAGTAGGAGTTTTCTCAGGCAATATGTTTATTCGCCAATCGTTCAGTAAATTTCAACAAAAAAATAATGAAGTTTGATGAGTTTTTTCATTGAACACTGAGTTTTCCTATTTGGGGATCCCGAAAACGAATCCAAAGGAATTTTGGGCCAGTTTTGCCCTCTAATAAAACTTTCCGGAAAAAAGGGTGTTTTATCACTACTGGTGTGCAGTGTATATCACATATCTATCTATCAATCCTGAAAATTTCATGATTTTTGGTCAAAAATTAAAGAAGATGAGGGTGTTTCTATGAGAAGTGAAACACTGTATAGAAATTTGAGTAAATGAAGTATTTTTATCCGGCGCATGCATATTACCTCATTTGACTAAGAACTTAGAATTTACGATGCTAAAAACAGACTAATGTTCTTACACTCTTGGCAGAAACAACATCCATCCTCTGCTAATTTAATACAATGACTATAAAAAGAGTTATTAAAAACTATTAGCCAGTACCAAACGCACATTCAACAATAAACGTATAATGGAATCCGACAATAGACAGTCTGGAATATTGTCAATAAAGAAACTGGCAGAAACAGGAAGCATAAAAAAACCTGTCAACTTAAGTGAAGATGATTTGAATAAATTTTTCGTCACTAATGCAGAAAATATTGTCTTTGATAAAATTACCCCAATTACAAAACTCACTATTTTTCAAACCAGTTACCCCATCAGATATCAAAACTGTTATTGGTAACTTCAAAAATAAAAAAAGTGAAGATTTGGAGGGTTCCAGTATGTTTATTGTCAAAATATGTTCTCTTTTTTCTAGCTGAACCACTTGCTGATGTTATTAATGCATGTTTGATAGGTGTTTTTCCCGAAAGTATGAAAAAAGGCAAGGTGTGTCCATTACATAAAAAAGGGGATCCCTCATTGCCAAATAATTTCAGGCAAATTGTTATTCTTCCTGTTTTTTCAAAAATTCTAGAGAGAATAGTTTACGATTCTTTAATCATCTTCCTTAATTTGAACAACTTATTGAGTTCTTACCAGTATGGGTTCAGAAAAGGTTTATCTACATCCGATGCCTTGAAATCCCTGACTGCATACAATGAGAATTGCTTTGAGAAAAATAAACATTGTTTGGGAATTTTCACTGACTTATCAGCTGCATTTGACTGTGTAGACTATCAGACGTTATTGTCCAAACTAAACAGATACGGGATTTGTGGTACCTGTCTCAATTTCTTCGAATCATATTTATCACATCGTAGTCAAGCAGTGGTTGCAGATAATGTCATGAGTTCATTTGTCTGTTAAGAGAGGGGTGCCTCAGGGTTCTGTATTAAGACCACTCTTATTTCTGATATACATAAATGATATGCCAGATTCCATATCACACCATAATTTATTAACAAGTATGTTTGCCGATGATACAACTTTCTGTATAAAACTTGAAAAAGAAACTGACCACCTACCTATTCATCGAAATATTATGGCACAGGCTAAGATTCGGTTCGCAGCCAATGATCTCTTTTTGAATGAAAGCAAAACCCGTTGTGAAATCTTCAGTATAAATGGTACAAATATCTTGAATGAAAATGAGCAAATAAAATTTCTTGGTGTAATTTCAGACCCACAACTAAGGTGGATAGCTCATATAAACTGTCTGTGTACCAAGCTGTCGCAAGTCATATTCGCATTAAGGAAAATCCGACGTAATAAATATGGAAGCAACAATATCTGCGTATTATGCATTGTTTCAGAGTCAGTTGATGTGTGGAATACAGTGTTATGGTAATGCAGTATCTACACATATTACCAGAATTTTCATATTACAGAAAGCGGCAATAAGAACCATACTAAAGCTACCTTGGGACACCAGTTGTAGAGAACTGTTTCCTTCATTAAAAATAATGACCATCTCCTCACTGCTCATTTATCAAGGTATAATATCAGTTAAATCAAAGATAAATGAACACACAACGTATTCGTCAATTCATCCCTATGATACCAGACATAAAAACAATTTGTTGGTGCCATTACATCGTCTACAAAGAACGCAAAGGGACGATGTACGGCTCTCCAACCTTCTTCCTATAGAGTTCAGGAACATACCACTAACACGGTTTAAATATCAATTGAAACGAATACTATCCGAGAACTTTTTTTATAGTATAATTGAATTTGAAACATTGATCAAGGATAACAGAAGTATCTTCATGAACCATGGTAACCTGTAATTTTATTTATACTTGTATGATTATAATGTCTTTGTATATGAGGCTATGAGCGCAATAACGGACTAACCCCAATATTAGCAACACAGTGGACTATCTGAGCTTAGTCCACTTTGCTTCTAGGAATTCACACCTTTTATGAAAATCCAAAACAAGGTCAGTGCTGTTACCTAGTGACGGGAAGAAAAAGGTTGGTTGGTCCATTTACGAGTTAAGAATTTTGACATGGCGATTGAGATTCTGCAAAAAAACCATTTGTTGAATTATTGTGGGTTAGTCCGTTATTGCACTCATAGCCTCATATATACATTATCTGTTTGTTTGTCTCATTGTATTGTTTGTACCTTCTATTTCTTATTTTATTCTGTTTTTTTATATTATATATTTTATTATCACTGACCAATTGACGTTCCTATAAAATGTAAATTTTCTAATGGAGAATAAACGTATTATTATTATTTTGAGTCGAAAAAACATTTGATCATAATTCTTAGTACTAGTAATAAGGGTTGCGTAGACGTGCTTATTAATTTGACTTGCATAAACCAAGCATAACAGCAAAATATTCTTTTAAAGAGTAAGTTCGGCTATACAACAAGCAGTAAATATCCTTTTTGAAGTGATCTATGGTGTTCATCTCTCTAAGATAGTCAGGTAAGTGATTAAACATCTGGCATCTTATACAAAACAAAAAGTCGTTGGCATGGATTACGTGCCTTGGCTTTCTATATATTTTATAGATCTTTCTAATTCTGAAATTATGTGGATTAGCATCTGAAGAGTGTCAACAAAGAGAGAGAAACATTTAGTGCGACTTCGAAACAAAAAAATCTTGTTTGAATATGGTCAATTTTACAATTTTTTTTCATTTTCGTTCAGGAGATGAAACCAAAATAGTTAAACCACTCTTTTTTCAATTTGAAAAGGCTGAGCCCGATAAACTTACCATACATACTTATTTTATTTATTTATCTATACGGGCAAGCCCATTTAAGGATTTTACAAAGTATAACGTAGAATACTGCCGTGCTGAGCATAAAAGGCGTATCTGACAAATTTTTGAGTATTGAATTTAGGACTGTTTCGGTTTGTCTGCATCATTTCACTCCTATCGTACTAGGATTGAATATCGTAATTGAAAATTAGCCAATATCAAGTTTATGAAAAATGTCATATCTGCAAAAATTGTCCACAACCTAAAAGAAAATCATGCTTTTTTCGAAAACTGCAAATGCGCCCTTTTCGATTAACAGAATAAACAAACACTAAATGAATGATTTTGATAAAAATATCAACAAAAAAAGAAAGAAGTAAATATAAAATCAGTTTTGAAATAGGGACTGGAATGACAAAAATGGTCACTTACATAGTTGGTTTTTGAACTTCGGTAGAGGTGTTGAGAAAAGATCAATTTCAAGACAATGAAAGATTGTCAACTTGTCAACTAGTTACACTAACCTGAAAGCTCCTGGGCCATTATCAACACCTTCAACGTTATATTCATCTCCGGTAACATCAGTAGTGCCTTCATACAAAGCATCAAGTCCCAATTTCTTCAACAATCGACGAGCCAGCAACAAACCAGTTGCATAGGCAGCAGCATAATTTGTTAGACCAGCCCGAATGCCATACTTTGCTAACTCATGTGAATAGGCCGCACAAACAATTTTGTCACCTTCAATGCGAGAATAGGCAATTTGACAAGTTATTTTACGATTAGAAAGGCGTACTATTAAACGGTACTTAGGCGTGTTATACTTATTTTTGTCTTGGACAATAAGACGTTTACGAGCATAATAATCAGTTTTTCCTTGGCGGCGCCTCTTGAATTTCACTTGGTATCGTTTGAAGTACTGTTTATTCTTCACAACTTTCACAAAAGCCTAAAAAACAAAATATAATGCGACTGTAACCAGCATCATATTCTTTTTAAATGAAAAAATTTTGTCAAATTTCTCACTCAAGACCAGCAATACATAATTATTTAACTTGACTATATTAATAAAAGTAGTTTCAGTATAGGCACTACGAAAACAGCAACATATATCAACTATTGATTTTTATTTTAAACTATCTATTGCCTTTTTTCGATATGATAAACATGCCTGAGAAAAATAAAAGACTTCAGCTATAACGTCACTCTTTAAAAAACATGTCATAGAAACATTACACGAAGACAAATCTAATCACATCTTCCATTCAAAATGACATTTATAGTTGATTAACACTGAAATGTTCGCTAAATTATATAAAGATATTCCAGTCACTAATATTTTTTCTACTTCACTTACCATTTTCCAATAATGACAAAATGTAAAACCACAAACCACTCAAAACCATCCGATTCCACAGAGTCCAAAATATTAAAAGAAGTACTTTGAAGCTTGCTCACATTGTCACTTGCTATCGGCAGCGCTGTTGGGAAGGCAAGAATTCCTATCCACCACACTTCCCGATAGGCAATCCGAATGGACCAATCAAAACTCTATTTTAGTTGCGCCTGCGTGGTGTGCAATGTAATTTCAAATTAAGTTGAGGAAGGAAAAATTGCTACATTTTCCAAAATAATTTTCAATATTTCAACTTATCTACTATTGACTGCATATTTGCACTTAGTAACCAGTACTTGAGAGCTATATTTAAGATATAAACTGCACACTATAGGCGGATTTATCGGATTCATAATGCACAATTATATAAATGCATAACTTTAAAATACAAATTTTAACATTTCAATACTCAAGATTAATATGAAACCATTTTGGAATTATAAATTATGAAACGGGATTCATATGAATCTGCGAGTATAAAAATATAGCAATTTTTCCTTCCTCAACTTAACCTAAAATTACATTGCACACCACGCAGGCGCAACTAAAATAGAATTTTGATTGGTCCATTCGGATTGCCTATCGGAAAGTGTTGTGGGTAGGAATTCTTGCGTTGAGGAGAGAAGAGGATGAGGTTGTATCCGTATTCCGTGTACCTTAGAATTCTATTGGCGAAAGAAAATAAGATCGCAGCGCCAACTATCGGAAGACGTTGAAATACGAATCACGGACAAAGTTTTTTCAGTTTACACGTGTTTATATGGCGTTTTGGCGGTCTGTTTACCTATTTTTAAACAATTTGTGAAAATTGGTGATTTCTCGAACTGAAAAGTTATTGTGTTTCTATTAGAAGACTTGAAAGATAGTTTCCGTGTTTAAGGAAGTCATGATTTGAGATGAGCAGCATACGTTATATCCCTTTATCCGCTATTAAAGTAAATACAGTATGTTAATTAACTTAATTATTTCAAAAATGAGATTTCAAGCCATCCCATTCTTTCGTTATTTACGTAACAGATGTCAGTAACAGCCTTGTACATAATAAATGATAACCCTCACGTTGTGATAGTTTAATAATCATTTACGATCTGTTTGAAATTTCAACTGCCCTATTTGTCGTTTAAATGTACTATGGAACAAATAATTGACATCATCATTATGAGAAGAGATCATGGAGGGGAAATCACAATGTGATAAAAGGGGTAATCCTTCAGAACATATTTCCCATTGATGGGGACGTGGTTGTTAGGCCGATCTTTAATTTAAATGAGTATGGTAAGAAAGAAGCTGAACTAAATTTTCGTATGATACATGACCCGATGTAGCCATAACATTTAATTTTATGGAATTTTTTTCATTTCGTATTAACAAAAAGTGATTAAAAAGGTGAAAACCATAGATTTACTCGAATACTCTAAATTTTCATATTTATTTATCATAGCCTTTAAAGTTTTATGATAAAACTTAAATATAAATGTCCTACATGCGGCACCATGGCAAAATGAATCCTTTATTAGAGGATAATTATTTCAACTCTAATAACGTAAAGCAATATCGGTTATTAACGTTGTCCCTTATTACAGCGCTATTGCGCATGCGATGTATAACGAATAACGTATATATTGTTGTACAAATAGGTGGCCCAAAATCTCCCTATTAATTATAGATCTGATCCATTCTGTTGATTAACGATAAGTATTTTCATACTAGATTTTTAGTTTCCCACTGTTTCCTGCTTTGCATGAACAATGAAAAGTGCCAATCAAGACTCTTTCATCTTGAATAATGGAATTTCCATCTACCTGATGTGGTTATGAGGAGAGTGCACTGGTTTGAAGGCAAAGGGCATACATTTTAAATTCTCAAGATCAGAATTCATTCTTCCACATAAAATTATATATCCTGCGTTCAGAACTGCTTCTCCCTTGTCTGAAGTTTTCAAGTGATCAAAAAAATCCATCAAACCAAGCTTCATCTAAAAAACAACCTTAAATTGCAGAAGCATTCAAAACTATTCCGAGTTAAAATGCCTTCAAACCAAATATCTTTCAAGTCTTCTAATAGAAACACAATCACTTTTCAGTTCGAAAAATCACCAATTTTCACAAATTGTTTAAAAATAGGTAAAAAGACCGCCAAAACGCCATATAAACACGTGTAAACTCAAAAAACTTTGTCCGTGATTCGTAGTTCAACGTCTTCCGATAGTTGACGCTGCGATCTTATTTTCTTTCGCCAATAGTTGACAGTTTCATCCCTTCAAAAAGGCGAAAACATACCCCCGTGAATTTCGCGATTTTTCTGCGAATAAAATGGCTGCCAGACTTGCCGCAAGAAAGTTCAAATATTTTAACTTTTTGCGAATTCGCGCAAACCACGGAACAACAGAATAAATATCAAATGAACGAGTTCTGCCCACTATCGCAAACCTTGAAAATGGTCAAAAATAGTCTACCACTGGAAACGCATTTATTTTGTATTCTATTTACGCCTTTCGGTTCCCTTACTCATTTTACAATCCTAGGAGTGTCCACAGTTTCAAATTCCAAGTCGTTTGATGAATAATTAATATGAAGTAATGTTGTGGTTATGTCAGATGAAATGTTGGCGGCCTGCAGGGTGCTATAACCCTTTCTATAGTCGACAGTTATGTCTCGTTCTCTCCCATGAATTCGACCATAATGTCTCACTTATAGTGTCAACTATAGAAATCTATAGTTCACGCGGAATCCCACCCGCAGCCTGATAAATTTTCACATTAGCTTTGTTGGTTCTGAAAATTAGTAGTCCTGGGACGTCAGGATTATGCGCAGTGAGCGAATATGAACCACAGAACTATATTAGCTCCCAACACCTGTCTCGGTCCGGAGGTCATGTCTGGACGGGTCGTCGCCATCCCTACTAACTAGGACTTCGTATTCGTGTTTAGGAGACAAAACTACGTGAGTTGGGCATTTTTATCAAACATGTATTACACATATATTACACATAGTGCATTAAGCATAGTGAAGTTGGTCGTGGTGCTAGAGTATTTGCTCCCACCCAGACGGCCCGGGTTCGATCCCCGGGACAGCCTGCCACTGAGCTAAAGTGGTTCGGATTCCACTTTTATTTAAACTGTAGGTCCCGGATCTCCCTTGCTCGCACAAGCTCTGCTTTTGAGGGGTTTTCTCCGAAAACCTGGGTGATTCGTAAAAACAAAAAAAAAAAAAAATTACATGAGCGCTCGCGCATGTGCGTTAATATTTATGGGCACACGCATGCGTAAGTAATGTAATGCAGAAAGAAATTCAGCGTTTGGCTTCACAAAAATAAAGACTACTTTTTAAATAAAAGAACTATAATCCACATACACAAAATGAGATTGGGATTTTTCGGGTTCCGTCGGGTCTATAGTAGGTAAGCAAGGTAAAGGTAAGTTTACCGGGCTCGGCCTTAAAATTAAAAAAAATATACAACTCATGTAGTTTTGTCTCCTAAACATTAATCCGGAGGCCTTTGTCCTAGTTATAATCTTCGTAAAAGAAGGGGACATCACCTAACCTAAATAACCTAGATATCCAAGTTCCTCGTAATCCATAATCAAAAAAGTTAAATCAAAGCAGGTGCTCGCTGTGCTCGCACACAACCTGCCGATAAACTTATTACCTCTACCTTATTGCTTACTGACGGAATCCGAATAGTCCCATTCTCATTTTAGGTATATGGATTGAAGTCATCAAGTACGTTTTATTATTTAAAAAGTAGTTTTCATTTTTATGAAGCTGAACGCAGAATTTCTCTCTGCGTTTACAGAATAACATTACTTACGCATGCGTGTGCGCATATTAACGCACATGTGCGCGCGCATGTGTATCCCAAGTTTGCGCACATGCAAAAATAGTTTTCGTGATTCTATCACGTTCTTTAAGTTCTGCCAGTCTGCATTCATTTGGAAACCAGGTACCAACATTTTAAATGTTTAGTTGATGTTTGAAAAGTTTGGTATATCCACTAATTTTTCATAAAATATCTCGTGCTAGTGAATAGACCAATTTAGTGTGACGTCACGCCGCTTGAGTGTCACGGGCCATTACCCAAACAAACCGTATTTGCCATTGAAAGAATGTGTACCTATGTGGTATATTTTTTGATTTTTTGTCAAAATTAGTGCAGAGAAATGAGTGAAATAATCACAAACATTGCATTCTCTACCATTTTCAACCTACAAATGAAAGTTATATATAAATATCTATGTTTAAATTTTACCATAGTAACTTTGTTGCAGTATCATTTACACATAAACATACTTACTGTTATTCGCTTTGAAACCCTTTAATTCAAATTCAAATTCAAATTTATTGGGTGATATCTTAAAGTGGGTTAACAAATTTCAAATATGATAATACAAGATTTCTTATTCTGATAATAAATAATTTTTCTTATTTTTATCTCCTTTCATGTATTGGAACCTTTCACCTAAGCGCAGATGTGCTTATGTTGTGTTAGGTATCCAGAGACAGCACAGGGACACGGGAGTGAAGCTAGCCACATCCACAAAATACACTGAGAATAATATATCAAAGAATAAAATAAATCATTATCTATGTTAATACGCGTTGTACATGTATTTTGATGGCAGGGAATTATTCTAGAGATCAAATTTAATAAGGGAGTCGTGATATTATAGTTTGTTAGGCCGTCCAGGGGGTGGATATGGAAAATAAATCATATCTATGGTAATACGCGTTGTAAACGACTTTTGAACACAGGAAATCAATCTAGGGGTCAGAGCTGATGAGGTAGTTGTGAAATTATAGTTTGTCAGGCCGTCCGAAGGGGTGGAAAAGGGGTGGACATAGAAAATAAATAATTATCTATGGAAATACGAGTTTTAAACGAATTTTGAACACGGAAAATCTATCTAGAATTCAGAGTTGATAAGGCGGTTGCGAAATTATAGTTTGTCAGGCCGTCCGAAGGGGTGGATATAGAAAATAAATCATTATCTATGGATATACGAGTTGTAAACGAATTTTGAACATGGAAAATCAATCTAGAATTCAGAGTTGATAAGGCGGTTGCGAAATTATAGTTTGTCAGGCCGTCCGAAGGGGTGGAAAAGGGGTGGATATAGAAAATAAATCATTATCTATGGAAATACGAGTTGTAAACGAATTTTGAACACGGAAAATCAATCTACAATTCAGAGTTGATAAGGCAGATGAGAAATTATAGTTTGTCAGGCCGTCCAGGGGGTGGAAATAGGGTGGATATAGAAAATAAATCATTATCTATGGTAATACGAGTTGTAAACGAATTTTGAACACGTGAAATCAATCTAGGGATCAAAGATGATAAGGTAGTTGCGAAATTATAGTTTGTCTGGCCGTCCGAAGGGGTGGAAAAGGAGTGGATATAGAAAATAAATTATAATCTATGGAAATACGAGTTGTAAACGAATTTTGAACACGGGAAATCAATCTAGGGTTCAGAGTTGATGAGGCAGTTGTGAAATTATAGTTTGTCAGGCCGTCCAGGGGGTGGAAATGGGGTGGATATAGAAAATAAATCATTATCTATGGTAATACGAGTTGTAAACGAATTTTGAACACGTGAAATCAATCTAGGGATGGAAGTTGATAAGGTAGTTGCGAAATTATAGTTTGTCTGGCCGTCCGAAGGGGTGGAAAAGGGGTGGATATAGAAAATAAATTATTATCTATGGAAATACGAGTTGTAAACGAATTTTGAACACGGGAAATCAATCTAGGGTTCAGAGTTGATAAGGCAGTTGTGAAATTATAGTTTGTCAGGCCGTCCAGGGGGTGGAAATGGGGTGGATATAGAAAATAAATCATTATCTATGGTAATACGAGTTGTAAACGAATTTTGAACACGTGAAATCAATCTAGGGATGGAAGTTGATAAGGTAGTTGCGAAATTATAGTTTGTCAGGCCGTCCGAAGGGGTGGAAAAGGGGTGGATATAGAAAATAAATCATTATCAATGGAAATACGAGTTGTAAACGAATTTGGAACACGGAAAATCAATCTAGGGTTCAAAGTTGATGAGGTAGTTGTGAAATTATAGTTTGTCAGGCCGTCCAGGGGGTGGATATAGAAATTAAATCATTATCTATGGAAATACGAGGTGTAATCGAATTATGAACACGGAAAATCAATCTAGGGATCAAAGATGATAAGGTAGTTGCGAAATTATAGTTTGTCTGGCCGTCCGAAGGGGTGTAAAAGGGGTGGATATAGAAAATAAATTATTATCTATGGAAATACGAGTTGTAAACGAATTTTGAACACGGGAAATCAATCTAGGGTTCAGAGTTGATAAGGCAGTTGTGAAATTATAGTTTGTCAGGCCGTCCAGGGGGTGGAAATGGGGTGGATATAGAAAATAAATCATTATCTATGGTAATACGAGTTGTAAACGAATTTTGAACACGTGAAATCAATCTAGGGATGGAAGTTGATAAGGTAGTTGTGAAATTATAGTTTGTCAGGCCGTCCGAAGGGGTGGAAAAGGGGTGGATATAGAAAATAAATCATTATCCATGGAAATACGAGTTGTAAACGAATTTGGAACACGGAAAATCAATCTAGAATTCGGAGTTGATAAGGCAGTTGCGAAATTATAGTTTGTCAGGCCGTCCAGGGGGTGGAAATGGGGTGGATTTAGAAAATAAATCATTATCTATGGTAATACGAGTTGTAAACGAATTTTGAACACGTGAAATCAATCTAGGGATCAAAGTTGATAAGGTAGTTGCGAAATTATAGTTTGTCAGGCCGTCCGAAGGGGTGGAAAAGGGGTGGATATAGAAAATAAATTATTATCTATGGAAATACGAGTTGTAAACGAATTTTGAACACGGGAAATCAATCTAGGGTTCAGAGTTGATAAGGCAGTTGCGAAATTATAGTTTGTCAGGCCGTCCAGGGGGTGAAAATGGGGTGGATATCATTATGTATGGTAATACGAGTTGTAAACGAATTTTGAACACGGAAAATCAATCTAGGGTTCAAAGTTGATGAGGTAGTTGTGAAATTATAGTTTGTCAGGCCGTCCAGGGGGTGGATATAGAAACTAAATCATTATCTATGGAAATACGAGGTGTAATCGAATTATGAACACGGAAAATCAATCTAGGGATCAAAGATGATAAGGTAGTTGCGAAATTATAGTTTGTCAGGCCGTCCGAAGGGGTGGAAAAGGGGTGGATATAGAAAATAAATCATTATCCATGGAAATACGAGTTGTAAACGAATTTGGAACACGGAAAATCAATCTAGAATTCGGAGTTGATAAGGCAGTTGCGAAATTATAGTTTGTCAGGCCGTCCAGGGGGTGGAAATGGGGTGGATTTAGAAAATAAATCATTATCTATGGTAATACGAGTTGTAAACGAATTTTGAACACGTGAAATCAATCTAGGGATCAAAGTTGATAAGGTAGTTGCGAAATTATAGTTTGTCAGGCCGTCCGAAGGGGTGGAAAAGGGGTGGATATAGAAAATAAATTATTATCTATGGAAATACGAGTTGTAAACGAATTTTGAACACGGGAAATCAATCTAGGGTTCAGAGTTGATAAGGCAGTTGCGAAATTATAGTTTGTCAGGCCGTCCAGGGGGTGAAAATGGGGTGGATATCATTATGTATGGTAATACGAGTTGTAAACGAATTTTGAACACGGAAAATCAATCTAGGGTTCAAAGTTGATGAGGTAGTTGTGAAATTATAGTTTGTCAGGCCGTCCAGGGGGTGGATATAGAAACTAAATCATTATCTATGGAAATACGAGGTGTAATCGAATTATGAACACGGAAAATCAATCTAGGGATCAAAGATGATAAGGTAGTTGCGAAATTATAGTTTGTCTGGCCGTCCGAAGGGGTGGAAAAGGGGTGGATATAGAAAATAAATTATTATCTATGGAAATACGAGTTGTAAACGAATTTTGAACACGGGAAATCAATCTAGGGTTCAGAGTTGATAAGGCAGTTGTGAAATTATAGTTTGTCAGGCCGTCCAGGGGGTGGAAATGGGGTGGATATAGAAAATAAATCATTATCTATGGTAATACGAGTTGTAAACGAATTTTGAACACGTGAAATCAATCTAGGGATGGAAGTTGATAAGGTAGTTGCGAACTTATAGTTTGTCAGGCCGTCCGAAGGGGTGGAAAAGGGGTGGATATAGAAAATAAATCATTATCCATGGAAATACGAGTTGTAAACGAATTTGGAACATGGAAAATCAATCTAGAATTCGGAGTTGATAAGGCAGTTGCGAAATTATAGTTTGTCAGGCCGTCCAGGGGGTGAAAATGGGGTGGATATAGAAAATAAATCATTATGTATGGTAATACAAGTTGTAAACGAATTTTGAACACGGAAAATCAATCTAGGGTTCAAAGTTGATGAGGTAGTTGTGAAATTATAGTTTGTCAGGCCGTCCAGGGGGTGGATATAGAAACTAAATCATTATCTATGGAAATACGAGGTGTAATTGAATTATGAACACGGAAAATCAATCTAGGGATCAAAGATGATAAGGTAGTTGCGAAATTATAGTTTGTCTGGCCGTCCAGGCGGTGGAAATGGGGTGGATATAGAAAATAAATCATTATCTATGGTAATACGAGTTGTAAACGAATTTTGAACAAGTGAAATCAATCTAGGGATCAAAGATGATAAGGTAGTTGCGAAATTATAGTTTGTCTGGCCGTCCGAAGGGGTGGAAAAGGGGTGGATATAGAAAATAAATTATTATCTATGGAAATACGAGTTGTAAACGAATTTTGAACACGGGAAATCAATCTAGGGTTCAGAGTTGATAAGGCAGTTGTGAAATTATAGTTTGTCAGGCCGTCCAGGGGGTGGAAATGGGGTGGATATAGAAAATAAATCATTATCTATGGTAATACGAGTTGTAAACGAATTTTGAACACGTGAAATCAATCTAGGGATGGAAGTTGATAAGGTAGTTGCGAAATTATAGTTTGTCAGGCCGTCCGAAGGGGTGGAAAAGGGGTGGATATAGAAAATAAATCATTATCCATGGGAATACGAGTTGTAAACGAATTTGGAACACGGAAAATCAATCTAGGATTCGGAGTTGATAAGGCAGTTGCGAAATTATAGTTTGTCAGGCCGTCCAGGGGGTGAAAATGGGGTGGATATAGAAAATAAATCATTATGTATGGTAATACGAGTTGTAAACGAATTTTGAACACGGAAAATCAATCTAGGGTTCAAAGTTGATGAGGTAGTTGTGAAATTATAGTTTGTCAGGCCGTCCAGGGGGTGGATATAGAAACTAAATCATTATCTATGGAAATGCGAGGTGTAATCGAATTATGAACACAGAAAATCAATCTAGGGATCAAAGATGATAAGGTAGTTGCGAAATTATAGTTTGTCTGGCCGTCCGAAGGGGTGGACAAGGGGTGGATATAGAAAATTATTATCTATGGAAATACGAGTTGTAAACGAATTTTGAACACGGGAAATCAATCTACGGTTCAGAGTTGATAAGGCAGTTGTGAAATTATAGTTTGTCAGGCCGTCCAGGGGGTGGAAATGGGGTGGATATAGAAAATGAATCATTATCTATGGTAATACGAGTTGTAAACGAATTTTGAACACGTGAAATCAATCTAGGGATGGAAGTTGATAAGGTAGTTGCGAAATTATAGTTTGTCAGGCCGTCCGAAGGGGTGGAAAAGGGGTGGATATAGAAAATAAATCATTATCTATGGAAATACGAGTTGTAAACGAATTTTGAACACGTGAAATCAATCTAGGGATCAAAGATGATAAGGTAGTTGCGAAATTATAGTTTGTCTGGCCGTCCGAAGGGGTGGATATAGAAAATAAATTATTATCTATGGAAATACGAGTTGTAAACGAATTTTGAACACGGGAAATCAATCTAGGGTTCAGAGTTGATAAGGCAGTTGTGAAATTATAGTTTGTCAGGCCGTCCAGGGGGTGGAAATGGGGTGGATATAGAAAATAAATCATTATCTATGGTAATACGAGTTGTAAACGAATTTTGAACACGTGAAATCAATCTAGGGATGGAAGTTGATAAGGTAGTTGCGAAATTATAGTTTGTCTGGCCGTCCGAAGGGGTGGAAAAGGGGTGGATATAGAAAATAAATTATTATCTATGGAAATACGAGTTGTAAACGAATTTTGAACACGGGATATCAATCTAGGGTTCGGAGTTGATAAGGCAGTTGCGAAATTATAGTTTGTCAGGCCGTCCAGGGGGTGAAAATGGGGTGGATATAGAAAATAAATCATTATGTATGGTAATACGAGTTGTAAACGAATTTTGAACACGGAAAATCAATCTAGGGTTCAAAGTTGATGAGGTAGTTGTGAAATTATAGTTTGTCAGGCCGTCCAGGGGGTGGATATAGAAATTAAATCATTATCTATGGAAATACGAGGTGTAATCGAATTATGAACACGGAAAATCAATCTAGGGATCAAAGATGATAAGGTAGTTGCGAAATTATAGTTTGTCTGGCCGTCCGAAGGGGTGGAAAAGGGGTGGATATAGAAAATAAATTATTATCTATGGAAATACGAGTTGTAAACGAATTTTGAACACGGGAAATCAATCTAGGGTTCAGAGTTGATAAGGCAGTTGTGAAATTATAGTTTGTCAGGCCGTCCAGGGGGTGGAAATGGGGTGGATATAGAAAATAAATCATTATCTATGGTAATACGAGTTGTAAACGAATTTTGAACACGTGAAATCAATCTAGGGATGGAAGTTGATAAGGTAGTTGCCAAATTATAGTTTGTCAGGCCGTCCGAAGGGGTGGAAAATGGGTGGATATAGAAAATAAATCATTATCCATGGAAATACGAGTTGTAAACGAATTTGGAACACGGAAAATCAATCTAGAATTCGGAGTTGATAAGGCAGTTGCGAAATTATAGTTTGTCAGGCCGTCCAGGGGGTGGAAATGGGGTGGATATAGAAAATAAATCATTATCTATGGTAATACGAGTTGTAAACGAATTTTGAACACGTGAAATCAATCTAGGGATCAAAGTTGATAAGGTAGTTGCGAAATTATAGTTTGTCAGGCCGTCCGAAGGGGTGGAAAAGGGGTGGATATAGAAAATAAATTATTATCTATGGAAATACGAGTTGTAAACGAATTTTGAACACGGGAAATCAATCTAGGGTTCAGAGTTGATAAGGCAGTTGTGAAATTATAGTTTGTCAGGCCGTCCGAAGGGGTGGATATAGAAAATAAAATATTATCTATGGAAATACGAGTTGTAAACGAATTTTGAACACGGAAAATCAATCTAGGATTCAGAGTTGATAAGATAGTTGTAAATTTATAGTTTGTAAGGCCGTCCAGGGGGTGAAAATGGGGTGGATATAGAAAATAAATCATTATGTATGGTAATACGAGTTGTAAACGAATTTTGAATACGGAAAATCAATCTAGGGTTCAAAGTTGATGAGGTAGTTGTGAAATTATAGTTTGTCAGGCCATCCAGGGGGTGGATATAGAAATTAAATCATTATCTATGGAAATACGAGGTGTAATCGAATTATGAACACGGAAAATCAATCTAGGGATCAAAGATGATAAGGTAGTTGCGAAATTATAGTTTGTCTGGCCGTCCGAAGGGGTGGAAAAGGGGTGGATATAGAAAATAAATTATTATCTATGGAAATACGAGTTGTAAACGAATTTTGAACACGGGAAATCAATCTAGGGTTCAGAGTTGATAAGGCAGTTGTGAAATTATAGTTTGTCAGGCCGTCCAGGGGGTGGAAATGGGGTGGATATAGAAAATAAATCATTATCTATGGTAATACGAGTTGTAAACGAATTTTGAACACGTGAAATCAATCTAGGGATGGAAGTTGATAAGGTAGTTGCGAAATTATAGTTTGTCAGGCCGTCCGAAGGGGTGGAAAAGGGGTGGATATAGAAAATAAATCATTATCCATGGAAATACGAGTTGTAAACGAATTTGGAACACGGAAAATCAATCTAGAATTCGGAGTTGATAAGGCAGTTGCGAAATTATAGTTTGTCAGACCGTCCAGGGGGTGAAAATGGGGTGGATATAGAAAATAAATCATTATGTATGGTAATACGAGTTGTAAACGAATTTTGAACACGGAAAATCAATCTAGGGTTCAAAGTTGATGAGGTAGTTGTGAAATTATAGTTTGTCAGGCCGTCCAGGGGGTGGATATAGAAATTAAATCATTATCTATGGAAATACGAGGTGTAATCGAATTATGAACACGGAAAATCAATCTAGGGATCAAAGATGATAAGGTAGTTGCGAAATTATAGTTTGTCTGGCCGTCCGAAGGGGTGGAAAAGGGGTGGATATAGAAAATAAATTATTATCTATGGAAATACGAGTTGTAAACGAATTTTGAACACGGGAAATCAATCTAGGGTTCAGAGTTGATAAGGCAGTTGTGAAATTATAGTTTGTCAGGCCGTCCAGGGGGTGGAAATGGGGTGGATATAGAAAATAAATCATTATCTATGGTAATACGAGTTGTAAACGAATTTTGAACACGTGAAATCAATCTAGGGATGGAAGTTGATAAGGTAGTTGCGAAATTATAGTTTGTCAGGCCGTCCGAAGGGGTGGAAAATGGGTGGATATAGAAAATAAATCATTATCCATGGAAATACGAGTTGTAAACGAATTTGGAACACGGAAAATCAATCTAGAATTCGGAGTTGATAAGGCAGTTGCGAAATTATAGTTTGTCAGGCCGTCCAGGGGGTGGAAATGGGGTGGATATAGAAAATAAATCATTATCTATGGTAATACGAGTTGTAAACGAATTTTGAACACGTGAAATCAATCTAGGGATCAAAGTTGATAAGGTAGTTGCGAAATTATAGTTTGTCAGGCCGTCCGAAGGGGTGGAAAAGGGGTGGATATAGAAAATAAATTATTATCTATGGAAATACGAGTTGTAAACGAATTTTGAACACGGGAAATCAATCTAGTGTTCAGAGTTGATAAGGCAGTTGTGAAATTATAGTTTGTCAGGCCGTCCGAAGGGGTGGAAAAGGGGTGGATATAGAAAATAAAATATTATCTATGGAAATACGAGTTGTAAACGAATTTTGAACACGGAAAATCAATCTAGGATTCAGAGTTGATAAGATAGTTGTAAATTTATAGTTTGTGAGGCCGTCCAGGGGGTGAAAATGGGGTGGATATAGAAAATAAATCATTATGTATGGTAATACGAGTTGTAAACGAATTTTGAATACGGAAAATCAATCTAGGGATCAAAGATGATAAGGTAGTTGCGAAATTATAGTTTGTCTGGCCGTCCGAAGGGGTGGAAAAGGGGTGGATATAGAAAATAAATTATTATCTATGGAAATACGAGTTGTAAACGAATTTTGAACACGGGAAATCAATCTAGGGTTCAGAGTTGATAAGGCAGTTGTGAAATTATAGTTTGTCAGGCCGTCCAGGGGGTGGAAATGGGGTGGATATAGAAAATAAATCATTATCTATGGTAATACGAGTTGTAAACGAATTTTGAACACGTGAAATCAATCTAGGGATGGAAGTTGATAAGGTAGTTGCGAAATTATAGTTTGTCAGGCCGTCCGAAGGGGTTAAAAAATTGGTGGATATAGAAAATAAATCATTATCCATGGAAATACGAGTTGTAAACGAATTTGGAACACGGAAAATCAATCTAGAATTCGGAGTTGATAAGGCAGTTGCGAAATTATAGTTTGTCAGGCCGTCCAGGGGGTGGAAATGGGGTGGATATAGAAAATAAATCATTATCTATGGTAATACGAGTTGTAAACGAATTTTGAACACGTGAAATCAATCTAGGGATCAAAGTTGTTAAGGTAGTTGCGAAATTATAGTTTGTCAGGCCGTCCGAAGGGGTGGAAAAGGGGTGGATATAGAAAATAAATTATTATCTATGGAAATACGAGTTGTAAACGAATTTTGAACACGGGAAATCAATCTAGGGTTCAGAGTTGATAAGGCAGTTGTGAAATTATAGTTTGTCAGGCCGTCCGAAGGGGTGGATATAGAAAATAAAATATTATCTATGGAAATACGAGTTGTAAACGAATTTTGAACACGGAAAATCAATCTAGGATTCAGAGTTGATAAGATAGTTGTAAAATTATAGTTTGTCAGGCCGTCCAGGGGGTGGAAATGGGGTGGATATAGAAAATAAATCATTATCTATGGTAATAAGAGTTGTACACGAATTTTGTTCTCCAGTACACTCGCTGTAGCAAATAAATTTCTGAGGAGTAATTTTTTTGTTATAATTATTTTAAATATTGTTTTATTATACCTTATTGCTTCAGATGATTATTTGCAGCCCCTCCCCAGCTCATTCTTGCTTACTGCAGACGAGACTCCACTAAAGAATAATATGTTTTCAGCTGTGTAATGTCGAGAATGTTTTCAAGAAATTAAAATTTCGTTAAAAGACACCTTCAATATTTTGGTGACGTTTGAGATATGGTAATTCCATCTCGGACGTGAGTCAATGATATATTGTAATATGCCTTTCTTACATGTATATTAGGGTTCCTAAAGAAATGAAGATCTATTTATCTATCTAATATTTTGTTTGATTGCCATTTCGTATATTGGTGGTGTATTGTTGTTCTCTAAATGTTAGCTCATCATAATTTGGTAAACCGTTCTTGTAGCTGCAGACTGGGAGAAAAAATGTTCGAAGTTTATGGTGAGTAATTCATACCAGAACCAATTTGTAATATGTTCAATTTTTTGTTTTTCAGATCGATCCAAGAGTTAGAGTTAGAGTTTTGTAGACAAAATGGTCTACAAAACCGTCAAAACGCCATAATTTTATGTATTCCTTGAAATCATTTGATTCAACACACCAGAAGTAACGGTCCCAACACCACTGCCCAAATATTTCTCTCCATAAATAAAGTATTTGAATTTCAATCGAAAATAATTTTATGGCATAGCAGACGGAAAGATGAAAATTACAACTGAATTTAAAAAAAAAATTGTACCCACCGGGATTTGAACCCGGGACCTCTTGGTTTCCGAGCAATAAATAAATAAATAAATAAATAAATAAATAAATAAATAAATAAATAAATAAATAAATAAATAAATAAATGAATGAATGAATGAATGAATGAATGAATGAATGAATGAATGAATGAATGAATGAATGAATGAATGAATGAATGAATGAATGAATGAATGAATGAATGAATGAATGAATGAATGAATGAATGAATGAATGAATGAATGAATGAATGAATGAATGAATGAATGAATGAATGAATGAATGAATGAATGAATGAATGAATGAATGAATGAATGAATGAATGAATGAATGAATGAATGAATGAATGAATGAATGAATGAATGAATGAATGAATGAATGAATGAATGAATGAATGAATGAATGAATGAATGAATGAATGAATGAATGAATGAATGAATGAATGAATGAATGAATGAATGAATGAATGAATGAATGAATGAATGAATGAATGAATGAATGAATGAATGAATGAATGAATGAATGAATGAATGAATGAATGAATGAATGAATGAATGAATGAATGAATGAATGAATGAATGAATGAATGAATGAATGAATGAATGAATGAATGAATGAATGAATGAATGAATGAATGAATGAATGAATGAATGAATGAATGAATGAATGAATGAATGAATGAATGAATGAATGAATGAATGAATGAATGAATGAATAAATAAATAAATAAATAAATAAATAAATAAATAAATAAATAAATAAATAAATAAATGTTTATTGTTACATAGTTAGCATTTTAAATACACATCATTTGGTATACAAAAACTCCGTCCTAAGCTCAATTCTTCGCCCAAGAGGGACCAGGAGAGAGGAAGGGTCGGGAGGACGCACTGAGAGCCGCCTCCCTTCCTCCACAGACATTTCTGGCTGCAGAGCAAGGGAGCGCTTGTGGCAAGAGGCACATAGGGTCCCGGTCAGAGACGCTAGTGTCCATCTCCGCTGGTATTAGCGGATGGCCGAGTATTCCAAACGATAGTGGTTGCAGTACGTATGATACATGCCTCCTGCAAAGCTTATGCATGACGTCGGTCGGTAGCATTCAATGTAGATACTGCATTGTCGTCTAGTTTGATCAGAGGCGGTTGTTTCGTGCTAACCCCGGAAAAGGCTGATGCAAAAAACCGGGGTTTCCGAGCAAGCGCGTCAGACCGCTACGCCATTGCTCCTATTTCAAAAATCAGGTATTTACATTTTTAAACTCAGCTCTGTGTTAGTATGCGATTATGGTTTTTGAAATAGGATCAATGGTGTAGCGGTCTATCGTGCTTGCCTGGAAAGCAAGAGGTCCCGGGTTCAAATCACGGTGGATACAATTTTTTTTAATTCAGCTCTGTCAGTTTCGTCTTTCCGTCTGCTATGCCATAAACTTCTTTCCATAGTTTTCAAACATAACAAGATGATTTAAAACTCTTCAGCCTGGAGACGCCCCTTGACCAATACTCTGCGATTTAATTGGTTGAACCAGAACGACCTTGCCGTTTGACGCACGTCAATCACGTCCACGTTGACAAGCAGTTCCTTTGGATGTATGCTAGTAGTAAACATAACTTCTTGGTTCCCAATTTGGGATTATTCCCGTACGTTTATATTAATTATTGATCACTCCTTACTTCTCCATCACATAACTTTGTTTTGCAATTTAAGTTGGATGAACTATACCTATACAGTGCGGATTTTTTAGTTCCCCCTGTTAACTTCTCCAATTCACACGGTCTGACAATTTAAAATATCACAACCCTCCCATCAAATTTGACCTCTAGATTGATTACACGTACAATGAGTAATAACAGAGAAAATGAATAATCGTCTATATTCATCCCTTTTACCCACTAAACATAAACGACTTGCATAGAACTCTCACCAGACTTACATCACCAAGTGCAAGTTATGAACATAACTATCATCCAACTCAATGCAAGTTCTGATCAAGCTTGAAAGGGCCCTTCGACACACTTGGTTCTGTAAACTTATAAAAATGACTTTCTGGCAAGTTAACTACAAGGATTGAATACATAACTTGTATTTGAAAACTTGACAAATAGTTTATGGAACTTCATTCCAAATCTTTTGAAAATTGTAATTTGTAAGTGTATAATAAGAATCTCATTGTGAACAGCATAGGAGAACTTTCAGATCACTTCTAAAATATGTAGATAGCAAGTGTGCACAAGAATGCCATTAGTGAACTTGAATTCGTAAACTTGCTATGCAGTTTACGAAAGTCCATTTCAAAATTCCCAAAAAATTCCATTTGAAAGTTCGTTACAGATTCTTATTGCAAATTTCAGGTGAAAATTTCTAGAGCATTTCTAAAATGTTATTACAGTATGTTCACTTGAGTTGGCGACATATTGAAAACTTTTTTATTTTACGATTTAGAAAAAAAAGTTAATCTTCATTGAGAATCCTGCACGTTCTAGATACCTTATATTGAATGATCATACCTTAAAATGTGGTAGTTGTAAATGAGTATAGAGTAAAAAAATATGAATTTGGTACATATTTAATTTAAAGCACTTTTACTTGTAACAAAATCGGAAATTCAAATTATGAAAAGATGTTCAAAATTATTAATGTTCCAATAAGCAATCATATATATCTAAAAGAAATACTTCTTTTTCATATTCTTCTCCTACCAATTTCTACAGAAATTTTTGTTAAAAACTAGCTAAGCCTTTGAAAATTCTCCGACTTCACTACGACAGCCATTATTCAAATGGTAAACTTTAAAGTGTTACCGTATGAACGCCATATTTAGTTCTGATCAAATTTTAATTACAATTTTCGATATTTTCACAAATAAAAGTATCCTCTAACTCGTATTTTTTGACACTCTCTCAAATACGACTAACAAATTTTTGATTATTCATAATTAGGTTCTAGAACATGCAAAATTTTTCATGAAGTAACTTTTCTTCTTAAAACGAAAAATAAAAAAGTTTTTCATGAAATATTATGTCGCCAACTCAAATGGATACAATGTTGAACTACTTATCAAAAGTTCTATAGAAATGATCGTCAGATTTGTGTTTGATATTTATTGTTTTCTCCAAATACCATCATGTAAAATATTGAGAGTAGGCATGCAAAATTTTTCAAAAATGAACTTTATTGAATTGAAAGTGTCAAACTCTAAATCATGATGTTAAACTTTTGTCAAACATTTCTATTTTACATCGTAATAATGTAGAAAAAACAAACTAAAATGAAACTTCTCAAAAACTCGTGAGACTTCTTTTGCTATTGTTACTCCAATACCTTTTTTCAATGTATCTTCATCAACTGTTAGCCCCAAGAAGAAAATGGAAGTTATTTCTTTTTGAATATTCTCCATTGTTAGTTCCTACATAAGATGGACGAGTTTAGGGAAAAGAAGTTTTCAATTTACAAAAAACTATTGCAGTTATAAAGTGTTTAATAAAATACATATTACATTTCTATATTAATTAGGTCCTAATGTTCTGTCGTTCCTGCAAAAAAAAGATGATATGTGAGATTGGTTCTCCTTAACATGAAAGGTATACCAGAATGAAATTGCCAAAAGAAAATCTGAAGGAATTTCGGAAGAAAAGATTTTTTACTGAAAATATTGGGTTTTCAGTATTTCTCTAGAAATATTTCTCAATAATCTTTTTACATATTCTACTTCATAATTCATATGCTAATAACCAAACCGTCAAGTGATTTTTTTCAACTCAAGACAATAGAAATTTCTACTTCATTTGATGGTTTTTGGCAAATGAATTTTGAAACACCCCAAAAACAGATTTTGCAAAAAAACTTTGAAATGATGAAATTGGAGTTGATATCTAATTTTTTACTTTTTGATGTCATATATTCTCATTAAAACCAATTCATATTTTGAAAATGCACCTTGATTGTCAAAACCAATGATATAATTAGGGAAAATAATGAATAATTACATGGTAGTTTTTCGTGTTTTCAGGCCGACGTATATTTTGAGAAGATCTCGACATTTCGTCAAGATAGATTTTTGCACGTTTCCAGTTACTTATTCAATTCACATGCAAAAATCTCTCTCTTGAGAAGTTCAACCACTCGTGTTTGCGAAACGTCGAGATCTTCTTATCAAAATATACGTCAGCCTAAAAACCGGAAGAACCATGTAATTAACTATGGCCGCAAAAGCCTTTCACAATTTACAATGAAATATGTTTAAGAGCTTGTTTACTCCCAGCATCCCCCCTCTTTCGAATGAGTATTAAGATTATAATAATTCTGCTCAATAATTATACCTAGCAGAGGACACAGACCTACATTATGTGCAGATTTTGTTTTCACTGAACGGGATAAATAATGCCAGAAGAAGTATAAATAAGCATGTCCCCCCATTGTCCTTTATACCTTCATAGGTCTTATTGATAGTCTGATGTAATTTTAATTTCAATATTTTTAAACATACGAAACAGTGAAATTGTTCGTGAAAACAAACAAAAAAAAATAAGTTTACTAGTAGGTATAGTAATCTGTTACGAATGTGTTTTCCTAGACATATATCTATCTACCTACCTATATAGACATTTACGCGATGAAAGCCTTCTCATATGATTCACAATAAACAAATTTCCCGTAATTGAAATCAATTCTGCATATATAACTAGGTACACTAAACAATAATTCACTCACCTTGTTATTCATTTTGAAAATATATCTTCATTCTTCACATATTTCAACAATACCAACACAAATGTAATGAAGACGCGAGTGAAGCGGGATTTCGTTATACATCACTACTACACTAGTGCACCAACCACATCAGCATTAGAGCAAAAGCCAAAAGCAAATTCAAAATGGATACGTAGACGGTAGATCACGTGACCACGATATAACCATACAGAGGACGAGATCTGTAATTGGTCACAATAATGGCGGGAAGTTTAAATGACAAGAACAGCTGTCTTGTTATTACGTGGATCATGGTCAAATAGTTTAATAAAACCACACAACAACGTCTGTTTTGTGGATAAAACCACAGAACACTTCAAAACTACCTTGCAGAGGCGTTATTTTATGGTGGATTGTTTCAAATTGTGTTAAATAAGCCAATAGAAATGACACCATTGCTAGGCAATTTGATAAAACTATTTGACCATGAGATACGGGCTTTGTTGAGCCACCGGTGAATAAAACAATGTGCCCTTTTTTTCAGTTTAATCTGTTTATTAAATAATTCAGGTCCGGTAAGGTTCGTCTAAAATTTACGAATTTTTAACTAAATTTGCATGCAAAGGTTTTGCATGAATTTCCCAATAATTTATCACCACAAATTTACTGCAATCTTAGGATGCTGAAATAATGTACATCAAAGCTGGGATTCAACTTGGAAATGATAGTTTTGAAATGAAAACCTTCTAAACAATTGGTTGTAAAATCCCAAATTATTCATGACCCAAAATTTACGACAAGCTTTGGTTTGAGAAATATCACATCAAAGTTTACATCAAACTTACTGATACAAATTTTAATATGTATATGTTATACAAGTATTATTTTTAATGTGTTTTCAAAGTTAACATTTGTAATTGGTAAAAATCTATCAGGTATGAATTTATGCCCGGAAGTATTCGGTAAGCGAGCAATATCAACTTAACGTATGCACATTTTCTGCCTTAGTGAGTGAATTTTCCGTTTCAAGTTTGAATCTGCAAGTGCCAGGGAGTTCTCTGCAAGTAGTTGTAAGATTCCATGTTTAGCGCGGAAACTTCAAAGATATAGTGCCACTGGCAAACATACTTGTAGAGCCCTTAAATTTTTTAAATATAAGTATGACTTGTGATTTCTCATTTATCATGGTTTAAGGGTTTTAACATATTGATAATTAATGCTAAAAGTCGAAAACGTAGAGTTCTGTAAGGACTCTATTGAATGAATGACGTACGAAACTTCGGAAGTTGTAATAGGATATTTTCAAGTACTTTTCTGATTACCCCGATATAGTAAAATACTGTGTTTATATCATAATAGTATTGCTTTTTCAAATTGTAAACATTACCCAGCCATATTTCGAAATTAAATTGGAAAATATGTCAATAATACTAAGTGGAGTATAAAACTTCGAAATTGGTTGTTTTGAGTTCCTCCGGTGAGCTAAATACTGTTTTGGATCATAATAGTATGGCGTTTTCAAATGCATGACATATTTTCGTCAAATCACTTGAATGAATCAGAAATAATCTCAATTTGTGTAAATTACTTTTATTTTATGTTTTCGTAATAACTTTCAAAATCACCCTGTTTCTCCGAAACTAATAATACGGTTTGATTATGGTCCATTTAAAGTGTTACCGACAGATCGTGATCTAGAACATATCCGAGTTTCATGGAATTCCGCAATCAACCAAAATCGCATGTACTCCGTGCGGGGTCCTTTGGAATTTTATTACCCAATACACTCCATTAAAAATGAAAAAATAATTAGTTATAGTTTTCGAAATATTTAATTGTTTAGCTATGCATGCGACGCGACGACGCGAACTCATCATCCGCTGACGTCATTTTATATTTAAACATACAGTTGTAGCAATTTATAAGTGAAATAAAAATAAGAATTTAAAAAAGAGTAAACACCTGCATACAATACATAGCAATCATTTTGAATGGCAAATGACACCTCTCTCGTGAAGCGAAGCAAATTTTGCCCCTTTGCCAATTTGATTCCAGAATTATTCCATTAACTTTCACATGAGATAATTTACAGAATGAATTATGGAAAATGAATAGATATATACCAATTTATATTTTTCTATCATTGCATTATCTGTACATTTGAAACGTTGGTAGGTACTCAAAATGTTTCCAAATGAATGCAGACTGGCAGAATTTAAAGAACGTGATATAATCTCGGGAACTATTTTTTACATGTGCGCAAACATGTATAGGTATACATATGCGCGCACACATGCGTAAGTAATGTAAACGCAGAGAGAAATTCAGCGTTCGGCATCACAAAAATAAAGACTATTTTTTAAATAATAGAACGTACCTAATGACTTTTACCATAATCCACATACCTAAAATGAGATTGGAATTTTTTGGGTTTTGTCGGGTCTAGTCGGTAATAGGCAAGGTAAAGGAAAGTTTATCGGCAGGTTGTGGGCAAGCACCTGCTTTGGTTTCACTTTTTCATAATGATTTTACTGATCGAATAACGAGGAACTTGGATATCTAGGTTGATTAGATTGGATTAGGTTGTGTAGCTTGATCTTGGGAAAGAATCAAGAGGATTGTATTCAAAAGGTTTCTGTCACAACTGAACATTTAGAATCTTTTGGGCTTTATCATAAACAAACAAAAGAGTGTTTTCAAGCCAAGTAGAACTTTCAAATTTCTTTAGTTTAGTTAGTTTGATAAAACCACACAATAACGTCTGCTTTGTGGATAAAACCACAGAACACTTCAAAACTACCTTGCAGAGGCGTTATTTTATGGTGGATTGTTTCAAATTGTGTTAAATAAACCAATAGAAATGAAACCACTGCTAGGAAATTTGATAAAACTATTTGACCATGAGATACGGGTTTTGTTGAGCCACCGGTGAATAAAACAATGTGCCCTTTTTTCAGTTTAATCTGTTTATTAAATAATTCAGGTCAGGTTAGGTTCGTCTAAAATTTACGAATTTTCAACTAAATTTGCATGCAAAGGTTTTGCATGAATTTCCCAATAATTTATCACCACAAATTTTCTGCAATCTTAGGATGCTAAAATAATGTACATCAAAGCTGGGATCCAACTTGAAAATGATAGTTTTGAAATGAAAACCTTCTAAACAATTGGTTGTAAAATCCCAAATAATTCATGACCCAAAATTTACGACAAGCATTGGTTTGAGAAATATCACATCAAAGTTTACATCAAACTTACTGATACAAGTTTTAATATGTATATGTTATACAAGTATTATTTTTAATGTGTTTTGAAAGTTAACATTTGTAATTGGTAAATATCTGTCAGGTATGAATTTATGCCCGGAAGTATTCGGTAAGTGAGCAATATCAACTAACGTAAGTATGCACATTTTCTGCCTTAGTGAGTGAATTTTCCGTTTCAAGTTTGAATCTGCAAGGGCCAGTGTAACAAAGTACAGAACTATATTTTTTTTGTATGAAATAACTTTTGAAAAATCTGTATCGTTGGAAAAGGGAACCTCAATCGGTTTCAGTATCGGTTTTAGGGTCAAATAGGGCAGACCACATAAAACAAAAAAAAAAACTCATTAAAATAACGACTTGATACTTTGAAACCAGACTAAACAAAAACCCAACTTTATTATTTAAGCAGGTCAAAAGAACACGAACGCCATTAAACTATTCAGATAAGTTTCAAAAAAAAACGCAATAAAGATCCCAACTTTATTATGTGAGAGGTCGAAGGGCTGTAGACAAATAAAACATCGTTAAATTTTAAGTACCTTCCAGAGCTCTCGACTTCGCATAACAAACAAACTAAAACATATGATAAGGGCTAGCCGGGAAACAAATCTTCGGAATAATTGAAAAATATAGCATAGTCGCGACATCTAGGGTTGAGGGATAGATATAGTCAGCCGACTTCGGGCGACATTCGGTGTGAGTAGCAGAACTCTATCGATAATTTTTGCATACTTACCCTTCGAGCTGAGGGAGGGCATTAGCATGTACCACAGTTTGAGAAATTCGAGAGAATTTGATTGGCTGAGCAGATTCTCGGGAGTAAATTTTGAAACTCACAACCTGTGGAATGATTTAGAAAAAATTCGGGGAGTCGCGTACGAACCGGGATTTAAGACGGTTTAGGGGATTCTGGAGTGGACTGAAATACGAGGTATTTCAAGTCACTGTTTCGCGAAGAGGCTCTTGTGTTGAGTCAGAAATTTGTGGTGGTTTTTGTTAATTTTGTTAAGTCGTAGGGACAATTTGAGTTCCTTAATTTCCGGATTTCGAAAGGCTTGTGACCGACTAAAATACAGTGGCTTCTTTAATTGGAATACAGGAAGAGTTCGAGCGTCGATTAGTGGTGAGCGTATTTGTACCTTTCTTGAATTGACATATACCTATAAACTACATTATTTTGGATCATCGAACCGAATAACAACGAACGGGGTTCCCTTTCTCCAAATTAGGTTATAGTTAGCAATATATATAATATACAGGGAGGAGTGTTTAAGCGGGCCTTCTTAAAAATTCCTCGCGCAGATAGTTTTGTTAAGGGTTATAACAGAGAATTCGATGAGGTAGTCTATTATATCTCAGGTAGGGCATATTACTTAAACAATAGGGCTAAGTACTCGAATTAGAGAGAAGTAGTCTCAATATTTTTCTTTTATTTTTGCTTGTGCAATATTGATTTTTTCGCCTGTTATATTTTAAAATAACATAGAACTTTAGTATATACTACATCAGTAATACAACAAATAAATATATACATACTATCAGTATAAATACATATCTAGATTCAGTTATATGTATTTTGAGAGCAATAATCCTGGAAGGTTTTTTTTTATTGTTTTTCTCTCAGAAGGATAGTATCTCGATATTGCTACCATTTATAGTTGGACAAAAATCCTTCTTTAATTTGGTTCTTTGACATTGATGTCTCAAATTTCCGCCTCGTTAGTAATTAATAAATTGGTTTGTTAAAATCTTGCTGGTATTATTTAATCCCTTCAAACCTTCCAAGGTCCACGCATTTAGGCCGTGGCCGAGTCTACCCTCCAAGGACTTAATTGGTGACTTAACCCAGCCGACCGCTAGGAACCACGAAACCACTAAATTTAAAATCTGCATGATCTGAGCGGATGTAAAACTTCTTTCGGATCTGGTGGCAGCGATCATCGCGTTACCAGCTATTACTAAAAATAATCCTTCTGCTGGACGATCACCTTTGTAGGAGCGGCATTTGTTCTAGCGGAGATATAGATTATTGTTATTATTATATCTCGAGGGTTTAAAGGGATCGCCCCTAGCTTGGAGGTTATTACACCAGGGAGTTCTCTGCAAGTAGTTGTAAGTTTCCATCTTTAGTGGGTACCCACTCAGACGACCTGAGAAACTATAATATCACAACTTCCTTATTAAAGTTTATCCCTAGAATAATTTCCTCTCTTCAAAATACATGTAAAATACGTATTAATGGAGATAATGATTTATTTGCTTCATCCACCCCTTCGGACGGCCTGACAAACTATAATTTCACAACTCCCCTATCAACTTTGAACCCTAGATTGAATTCCCGTGTTCAAGATACGTGTACAAAGAGTATTAACAGAGATAATGATTTATTTTCTATATACACCCCATTTCCACCTCCTGGACGGCCTGACAAACTATAATATCACAAGTCCTTCATCAACTTTGGGACCTAGATTTATTTCCTGTGTTCAAAATTCGTTTATAACTCGTATTTCCATAGATAATGATTTATTTTCTACATCTACCCCTTTTCCACCCTTTCGGACGGCCTGACAAACTATAATTTCGCAACTATCTTATCAACTTTGAAACCTACATTGATTTTCCGTGTTCAATATTTGTTTATAGCTTGTATTTCCTTAGATAATGATTTATTTTCTGTATCCACACCTTTTCCACCCCTTTGGTCGGCCTGACAAACTATAATATCACAAGTCCTTCATCAACTGTGGGCCCTACATTTATTTCCCGTGTTCAAAGTTCGTTTACAACTCGTATTTCCATAGATAATGATTTATTTTCTATATCCACCCCTTTTCCACCCCTTCGGACGGCCTGACAAACTATAATTTCGCAACTGCCTTATCAACTCTGAATTCTAGATTGATTTTCCGTGTTCAAAATTCGTTTACAACTCGTATTTCTATAGATAAAGATTTATTTTCTATATCCACCCCTTTTCCACCCCTTCGGACGGCCTGACAAACTATAATTTCGCAACTTCCTAATCAACTTTGAACCCTAGATTGATTTCCCGTGTTCAAAATTCGTTTACAACTCGTATTTCCATAATGATTTATTTTCTATATCCACCCCTTTTCCACCCCTTCGGACGGCCTGACAAACTATAATTTCACAACTACCTCATCAATTCTGAACCCTAGATTGATTTCCCGTGTTCAAAATTCGTTTACAACTCGTATTTCCATAGATAAAAATTTATTTTTTATATCCACCCCTTTTCCACCCCTTTGGACGGCCTGACAAACTATAAATTCGCAACTACCTTATCAACTTTGATCCCTAGATTGATTTCCCGTGTTCAAAATTCGTTTACAACTCGTATTTCCATAAATAATGATTTATTTTCTATATCCTCCCCTTTTCCACCCCTTCGGACGGCCTGACAAACTATAAATTCGCAACTACCTTATCAACTTTGATCCCTAGATTGATTTCCTGTGTTCAAAATTCGTTTAAAACTCGTATTTCCATAGATAATGGTTTATTTTCTATATCCACCCATTTTCCGCCCCTTCGGACGGCCTGACCAATTATAGTTTCACAACTAACTTATCAACTTTGATCCCTAGATTGATTTCCTGTGTTCAAAATTCGTTTACAACTCGTATTACCATAGATAATGATTTATTTTCTATATCCACTCCATTTCCACCCCCTGGACGGTCTGACAAACTATAATTTCGCAACTGCCTTATCAATTTTGAATTCTAGATTGATTTTCCGTGTTCAAAATTCGTTTACAACTCGTATTTCCATAGATAATGATTTATTTTCTATATCCACCCCTTTTTCACCCCTTCGGACGGCCTGACACACTATAATTTCAGAACTACCCCATTGACTCTGAACCCTAGATTGATTTCCTGTGTTCAAAATTCGTGTACAACGCGTATTACCATAGATAATGATTTATTTTCTATATCCACCCCTTTTCCACCCCTTCGGACGGCCTGACAAACTATAATTTCGCAACTACCTCATCAACTTTGAACCCTAGATTGATTTCCCGTGTTCAAAATTCGTTTACAACTCGTATTTCCATAGATAATGATTTATTTTCTATATCCACTCCTTTTCCACCCCTTCGGACGGCCTGACAAACTATAATTTCGCAACTACCTCATCAACTTTGAACCCTAGATTGATTTCCCGTGTTCAAAATTTGTTTACAACTCGTATTTCCATAGATAATGATTTATTTTCTATATCCACCCCTTTTCCACCCCTTCGGACGGCCTGACAAACTATAATTTCACAACTACCTCATCAACTCTGAACCCTAGATTGATTTTCCGTGATTAAAATTCGTTTACAACTCGTATTTCCAGATAATAATTTATTTTCTATATCCAACCCTTTTCCACCCCTTTGGACGGCCTGACAAACTATAAATTCGCAACTACCTTATCAACTTTGATCCCTAGATTGATTTCCCGTGTTCAAAATTCGTTTACAACTCGTATTTCCATAGATAATGATTTATTTTCTATATCCTCCCCTTTTCCACCCCTTCGGACGGCCTGACAAACTATAAATTCGCAACCACCTTATCAACTTTGATCCCTAGATTGATTTCCTGTGTTCAAAATTCGTTTACAACTCGTATTTCCATAGATAATGGTTTATTTTCTATATCCACCCATTTTCCACCCCTTCGGACGGCCTGACAAATTATAGTTTCACAACTAACTTATCAACTTTGATCCCTAGATTGATTTCCTGTGTTCAAAATTCGTTTACAACTCGTATTACCATAGATAATGATTTATTTTCTATATCCACTCCATTTCCACCCCCTGGACGGTCTGACAAACTATAATTTCGCAACTACCTTATCAACTTTGATCCCTAGATTGATTTCCCGTGTTCAAAATTCGTTTACAACTCGTATTTCCATAGATAATGATTTATTTTCTATATCCACTCCTTTTCCACCCCTTCGGACGGCCTGACAAACTATAATTTCGCAACTACCTCATCAACTTTGAACCCTAGATTGATTTCCCGTGTTCAAAATTCGTTTACAACTCGTATTTCCATAGATAATGATTTATTTTCTATATCCACTCCTTTTCCACCCCTTCGGACGGCCTGACAAACTATAATTTCGCAACTACCTCATCAACTTTGAACCCTAGATTGATTTCCCGTGTTCAAAATTTGTTTACAACTCGTATTTCCATAGATAATGATTTATTTTCTATATCCACCCCTTTTCCACCCCTTCGGACGGCCTGACAAACTATAATTTCACAACTACCTCATCAACTCTGAACCCTAGATTGATTTTCCGTGATTAAAATTCGTTTACAACTCGTATTTCCAGATAATAATTTATTTTCTATATCCAACCCTTTTCCACCCCTTTGGACGGCCTGACAAACTATAAATTCGCAACTACCTTATCAACTTTGATCCCTAGATTGATTTCCTGTGTTCAAAATTCGTTTACAACTCGTATTTCCATAGATAATGGTTTATTTTCTATATCCACCCATTTTCCACCCCTTCGGACGGCCTGACAAATTATAGTTTCACAACTAACTTATCAACTTTGATCCCTAGATTGATTTCCTGTGTTCAAAATTCGTTTACAACTCGTATTACCATAGATAATGATTTATTTTCTATATCCACTCCATTTCCACCCCCTGGACGGTCTGACAAACTATAATTTCGCAACTACCTTATCAACTTTGAACCCTAGATTGATTTCCCGTGTTAAAAATTCGTTTACAACTCGTATTTCCATAATGATTTATTTTCTATATCCACCCCTTTTCCACCCCTTCGGACGGCCTGACAAACTATAATTTCACAACTACCTCATCAATTCTGAACCCTAGATTGATTTCCCGTGTTCAAAATTCGTTTACAACTCGTATTTCCATAGATAAAAATTTATTTTTTATATCCACCCCTTTTCCACCCCTTTGGACGGCCTGACAAACTATAAATTCGCAACTACCTTATCAACTTTGATCCCTAGATTGATTTCCCGTGTTCAAAATTCGTTTACAACTCGTATTTCCATAGATAATAATTTATTTTCTATATCCACCCTTTTGGACGGCCTGACAAACTATAAATTCGCAACTACCTTATCAACTTTGATCCATATATTGATTTCCTGTGTTCAAAATTTGTTTACAACTCGTATTTCCATAGATAATGATTTATTTTCTATACCCACCCCTTTTCCACCCCTTCGGACGGCCTGACAAACTATAAATTCGCAACTACCTTATCAACTTTGATCCCTAGATTGATTTCCTGTGTTCAAAATTCGTTTACAACTCGTATTTCCATAGATAATGGTTTATTTTCTATATCCACCCATTTTCCACCCCTTCGGATGGTCTGACAAATTATAGTTTCACAACTAACTTATCAACTTTGATCCCTAGATTGATTTTCTGTGTTCAAAATTCGTTTACAATTCGTATTACCATAGATAATGATTTATTTTCTATATCCACCCCATTTCCACCCCCTGGACGGCCTGACAAACTATAATTTCGCAACTGCCTTATCAACTCTGAATTCTAGATTGATTTTCCGTGTTCAAAATTCGTTTACAACTCGTATATCCATAGATAATGATTTATTTTCTATATCCACCCCTTTTCCACCCCTTCGGACGGCCTGACAAACTATAATTTCAGAACTACCTCATTGACTCTGAACCCTAGATTGATTTCCTGTGTTCAAAATTCGTGTACAATGCGTATTACCATAGATAATAATTTATTTTCTATATCCACCCCATTTCCTCCCCCTGGACGGCCTGACAAACTATAATTTCACAACTACCTCATCAACTTTGAACCCTAGATTGATTTCCCGTGTTCAAAATTCGTTTACAACTCGTATTTCCATAGATAATAATTTATTTTCTATATCCACCCCATTTCCACCCCCTGGAAGACCTGACAAACTATAGTTTCGCAACTGCCTTATCAACTCTGAATTCTAGATTGATTTCCTGTGTTCAAAATTCGTTTACAACTCGTATTTCCATAGATAATGATTTATTTTCTATATCCACCCCTTTTCCACCTCTTCGGACGGCCTGACAAACTATAATTTCTCAACTACCTTATCAACTTTGATCCCTAGATTGATTTCCTGTGTTCAAAATTCGTTTACAACTCGTATTTCCATAGATAATGGTTTATTTTCTATATCCACCCATTTTCCACCCCTTCGGACGGCCTGACAAATTATAATTTCGCAACTACCTTATCAACTTCCATCCCTAGATTGATTTCACGTGTTCAAAATTCGTTTACAACTCGTATTACCATAGATAATGATTTATTTTCTATATCCACCCCATTTCCACCCCCTGGACGGCCTGACAAACTATAATTTCACAACTGCCTTATCAACTCTGAACCCTAGATTGATTTCTCGTGTTCAAAATTCGTTTACAACTCGTATTTCCATAGATAATAATTTATTTTCTATATCCACCCTTTTGGACGGCCTGACAAACTATAAATTCGCAACTACCTTATCAACTTTGATCCCTATATTGATTTCCTGTATTCAAAATTTGTTTACAACTCGTATTTCCATAGATAATGATTTATTTTCTATACCCACCCCTTTTCCACCTCTTCGGACGGCCTGACAAACTATAATTTCTCAACTACCTTATCAACTTTGATCCCTAGATTGATTTCCTGTGTTCAAAATTCGTTTACAACTCGTATTTCCATAGATAATGGTTTATTTTCTATATCCACCCATTTTCCACCCCTTCGGACGGCCTGACAAATTATAGTTTCACAACTAACTTATCAACTTTGATCCCTAGATTGATTTCCTGTGTTCAAAATTCGTTTACAACTCGTATTACCATAGATAATGATTTATTTTCTATATCCACTCCATTTCCACCCCTTGGACGGTCTGACAAACTATAATTTCGCAACTGCCTTATCAATTTTGAATTCTAGATTGATTTTCCGTGTTCAAAATTCGTTTACAACTCGTATTTCCATAGATAATGATTTATTTTCTATATCCACCCCTTTTCCACCCCTTCGGACGGCCTGACACACTATAATTTCAGAACTACCCCATTGACTCTGATCCCTAGATTGATTTCCTGTGTTCAAAATTCGTTTACAACTCGTATTTCCATAGATAATGGTTTATTTTCTATATCCACCCATTTTCCACCCCTTCGGACGGCCTGACAAATTATAGTTTCACAACTAACTTATCAACTTTGATCCCTAGATTGATTTCCTGTGTTCAAAATTCGTTTCCAACACGTATTACCATAGATAATGATTTATTTTCTATATCCACCCCATTTCCACCCCCTGGACGGCCTGACAAACTATAATTTCACAACTACCTCATCAACTCTGAACCCTAGATTGATTTTCCGTGATCAAAATTCGTTTACAACTCGTATTTCCATAGATAATGATTTATTTTCTATACCCACCCCTTTTCCACCCCTTCGGACGGCCTGACAAACTATAAATTCGCAACTACCTTATCAACTTTGATCCCTAGATTGATTTCTTGTGTTCAAAATTCGTTTACAACTCGTATTTCCATAGATAATGGTTTATTTTCTATATCCACCCATTTTCCACCCCTTCGGACGGTCTGACAAATTATAGTTTCACAACTAACTTATCAACTTTGATCCCTAGATTGATTTCCTGTGTTCAAAATTCGTTTACAATTCGTATTACCATAGATAATGATTTATTTTCTATATCCACCCAATTTCCACCCCCTGGACGGCCTGACAAACTATAATTTCGCAACTACCTTATCAACTTTGATCCCTATATTGATTTCCTGTGTTCAAAATTTGTTTACAACTCGTATTTCCATAGATAATGATTTATTTTCTATACCCACCCCTTTTCCACCCCTTCGGACGGCCTGACAAACTATAAATTCGCAACTACCTTATCAACTTTGATCCCTAGATTGATTTCCTGTGTTCAAAATTCGTTTACAACTCGTATTTCCATAGATAATGGTTTATTTTCTATATCCACCCATTTTCCACCCCTTCGGACGGTCTGACAAATTATAGTTTCACAACTAACTTATCAACTTTGATCCCTAGATTGATTTCCTGTGTTCAAAATTCGTTTACAATTCGTATTACCATAGATAATGATTTATTTTCTATATCCACCCCATTTCCACCCCCTGGACGGCCTGACAAACTATAATTTCGCAACTGCCTTATCAACTCTGAATTCTAGATTGATTTCCTGTGTTCAAAATTCGTTTACAACTCGTATTTCCATAGATAATGATTTATTTTCTATATCCACCCCTTTTCCACCTCTTCGGACGGCCTGACAAACTATAATTTCTCAACTACCTTATCAACTTTGATCCCTAGATTGATTTCCTGTGTTCAAAATTCGTTTACAACTCGTATTTCCATAGATAATGGTTTATTTTCTATATCCACCCATTTTTCACCCCTTCGGACGGCCTGACAAATTATAATTTCGCAACTACCTTATCAACTTCCATCCCTAGATTGATTTCACGTGTTCAAAATTCGTTTACAACTCGTATTACCATAGATAATGATTTATTTTCTATATCCACCCCATTTCCACCCCCTGGACGGCCTGACAAACTATAATTTCACAACTGCCTTATCAACTCTGAACCCTAGATTGATTTCTCGTGTTCAAAATTCGTTTACAACTCGTATTTCCATAGATAATAATTTATTTTCTATATCCACCCTTTTGGACGGCCTGACAAACTATAAATTCGCAACTACCTTATCAACTTTGATCCCTATATTGATTTCCTGTATTCAAAATTTGTTTACAACTCGTATTTCCATAGATAATGATTTATTTTCTATACCCACCCCTTTTCCACCTCTTCGGACGGCCTGACAAACTATAATTTCTCAACTACCTTATCAACTTTGATCCCTAGATTGATTTCCTGTGTTCAAAATTCGTTTACAACTCGTATTTCCATAGATAATGGTTTATTTTCTATATCCACCCATTTTCCACCCCTTCGGACGGCCTGACAAATTATAATTTCGCAACTACCTTATCAACTTCCATCCCTAGATTGATTTCACGTGTTCAAAATTCGTTTACAACTCGTATTACCATAGATAATGATTTATTTTCTATATCCACCCCATTTCCACCCCTTCGGACGGTCTGACAAATTATAGTTTCACAACTAACTTATCAACTTTGATCCCTAGATTGATTTCCTGTGTTCAAAATTCGTTTACAATTCGTATTACCATAGATAATGATTTATTTTCTATATCCACTTCATTTCCACCCCCTGGACGGCCTGACAAACTATAATTTCGCAACTGCCTTATCAACTCTGAATTCTAGATTGATTTCCCGTGTTCAAAATTCGTTTACAACTCGTATTTCCATAGATAATGATTTATTTTCTATATCCACCCCTTTTCCACCTCTTCGGACGGCCTGACAAACTATAATTTCTCAACTACCTTATCAACTTTGATCCCTAGATTGATTTCCTGTGTTCAAAATTCGTTTACAACTCGTATTTCCATAGATAATGGTTCATTTTCTATATCCACCCATTTTCCACCCCTTCGGACGGCCTGACAAATTATAATTTCGCAACTACCTTATCAACTTCCATCCCTAGATTGATTTCACGTGTTCAAAATTCGTTTACAACTCGTATTACCATAGATAATGATTTATTTTCTATATCTACCCCATTTCCACCCCCTGGACGGCCTGACAAACTATAATTTCACAACTGCCTTATCAACTCTGAACCCTAGATTGATTTCTCGTGTTCAAAAATTCGTTTACAACTCGTATTTCCATAGATAATAATTTATTTTCTATATCCACCCTTTTGGACGGCCTGACAAACTATAAATTCGCAACTACCTTATCAACTTTGATCCATATATTGATTTCCTGTGTTCAAAATTTGTTTACAACTCGTATTTCCATAGATAATGATTTATTTTCTATACCCACCCCTTTTCCACCCCTTCGGACGGCCTGACAAACTATAAATTCGCAACTACCTTATCAACTTTGATCCCTAGATTGATTTCCTGTGTTCAAAATTCGTTTACAACTCGTATTTCCATAGATAATGGTTTATTTTCTATATCCACCCATTTTCCACCCCTTCGGATGGTCTGACAAATTATAGTTTCACAACTAACTTATCAACTTTGATCCCTAGATTGATTTTCTGTGTTCAAAATTCGTTTACAATTCGTATTACCATAGATAATGATTTATTTTCTATATCCACCCCATTTCCACCCCCTGGACGGCCTGACAAACTATAATTTCGCAACTGCCTTATCAACTCTGAATTCTAGATTGATTTTCCGTGTTCAAAATTCGTTTACAACTCGTATATCCATAGATAATGATTTATTTTCTATATCCACCCCTTTTCCACCCCTTCGGACGGCCTGACAAACTATAATTTCAGAACTACCTCATTGACTCTGAACCCTAGATTGATTTCCTGTGTTCAAAATTCGTGTACAATGCGTATTACCATAGATAATAATTTATTTTCTATATCCACCCCATTTCCTCCCCCTGGACGGCCTGACAAACTATAATTTCACAACTACCTCATCAACTTTGAACCCTAGATTGATTTCCCGTGTTCAAAATTCGTTTACAACTCGTATTTCCATAGATAATAATTTATTTTCTATATCCACCCCATTTCCACCCCCTGGAAGACCTGACAAACTATAGTTTCGCAACTGCCTTATCAACTCTGAATTCTAGATTGATTTCCCGTGTTCAAAATTCGTTTACAACTCGTATTTCCATAGATAATGATTTATTTTCTATATCCACCCCTTTTCCACCTCTTCGGACGGCCTGACAAACTATAATTTCTCAACTACCTTATCAACTTTGATCCCTAGATTGATTTCCTGTGTTCAAAATTCGTTTACAACTCGTATTTCCATAGATAATGGTTCATTTTCTATATCCACCCATTTTCCACCCCTTCGGACGGCCTGACAAATTATAATTTCGCAACTACCTTATCAACTTCCATCCCTAGATTGATTTCACGTGTTCAAAATTCGTTTACAACTCGTATTACCATAGATAATGATTTATTTTCTATATCTACCCCATTTCCACCCCCTGGACGGCCTGACAAACTATAATTTCACAACTGCCTTATCAACTCTGAACCCTAGATTGATTTCTCGTGTTCAAAAATTCGTTTACAACTCGTATTTCCATAGATAATAATTTATTTTCTATATCCACCCTTTTGGACGGCCTGACAAACTATAAATTCGCAACTACCTTATCAACTTTGATCCATATATTGATTTCCTGTGTTCAAAATTTGTTTACAACTCGTATTTCCATAGATAATGATTTATTTTCTATACCCACCCCTTTTCCACCCCTTCGGACGGCCTGACAAACTATAAATTCGCAACTACCTTATCAACTTTGATCCCTAGATTGATTTCCTGTGTTCAAAATTCGTTTACAACTCGTATTTCCATAGATAATGGTTTATTTTCTATATCCACCCATTTTCCACCCCTTCGGATGGTCTGACAAATTATAGTTTCACAACTAACTTATCAACTTTGATCCCTAGATTGATTTTCTGTGTTCAAAATTCGTTTACAATTCGTATTACCATAGATAATGATTTATTTTCTATATCCACCCCATTTCCACCCCCTGGACGGCCTGACAAACTATAATTTCGCAACTGCCTTATCAACTCTGAATTCTAGATTGATTTTCCGTGTTCAAAATTCGTTTACAACTCGTATATCCATAGATAATGATTTATTTTCTATATCCACCCCTTTTCCACCCCTTCGGACGGCCTGACAAACTATAATTTCAGAACTACCTCATTGACTCTGAACCCTAGATTGATTTCCTGTGTTCAAAATTCGTGTACAACGCGTATTACCATAGATAATAATTTATTTTCTATATCCACCCCATTTCCTCCCCCTGGACGGCCTGACAAACTATAATTTCACAACTACCTCATCAACTTTGAACCCTAGATTGATTTCCCGTGTTCAAAATTCGTTTACAACTCGTATTTCCATAGATAATAATTTATTTTCTATATCCACCCCATTTCCACCCCCTGGAAGACCTGACAAACTATAGTTTCGCAACTGCCTTATCAACTCTGAATTCTAGATTGATTTCCCGTGTTCAAAATTCGTTTACAACTCGTATTTCCATAGATAATGATTTATTTTCTATATCCACCCCTTTTCCACCTCTTCGGACGGCCTGACAAACTATAATTTCTCAACTACCTTATCAACTTTGATCCCTAGATTGATTTCCTGTGTTCAAAATTCGTTTACAACTCGTATTTCCATAGATAATGGTTCATTTTCTATATCCACCCATTTTCCACCCCTTCGGACGGCCTGACAAATTATAATTTCGCAACTACCTTATCAACTTCCATCCCTAGATTGATTTCACGTGTTCAAAATTCGTTTACAACTCGTATTTCTATAGATAAAGATTTATTTTCTATATCCACCCCTTTTCCACCCCTTCGGACGGCCTGACAAACTATAATTTCAGAACTACCTCATTGACTCTGAACCCTAGATTGATTTCCTGTGTTCAAAATTCGTGTACAACGCGTATTACCATAGATAATAATTTATTTTCTATATCCACCCCATTTCCTCCCCCTGGACGGCCTGACAAACTATAATTTCACAACTACCTCATCAACTTTGAACCCTAGATTGATTTCCCGTGTTCAAAATTCGTTTACAACTCGTATTTCCATAGATAATAATTTATTTTCTATATCCACCCCATTTCCACCCCCTGGAAGACCTGACAAACTATAGTTTCGCAACTGCCTTATCAACTCTGAATTCTAGATTGATTTTCCGTGTTCAAAATTCGTTTACAACTCGTATTTCCATAGATAATGATTTATTTTCTATATCCACCCTTTTTCCACCCCTTCGGACGGCCTGACAAACTATAATTTCACAACTACCTCATCAACTCTGAACCCTAGATTGATATCCTGTGTTCAAAATTCGTGTACAACGCGTATTACCATAGATAATGATTTATTTTCCATATCCACCCCTTTTCCACCCCCTGGACGGCCTAACAAACTATAATATCACAACTCCCTTATTAAATATGATCTCTAGAATAATTGCCTGCCATCAAAATTCATGTACAACGCGTATTAACATAGATACTGATTTATTTTATTCTTCTATATATTTTTCTCAGTGTATTTTGTGGATGTGGCTAGCCTCACTCCCGTCACAGAGACGATCTCGAAGACGTTCAGTACTTTGTTATTGCGTCTTCAAGACGTCTTTGAGACGTCCGTTGTTACAAATCAGGACATCTTTAAGACATCCGTTTCATGTCCAATTCAAGTCCACAATGGACCAAAATCGAACCAATTCTGGACATCTTAAAGACGACTTTCTCATGTCCATTATTATAGTTGTTTAATGAACCAGTAAATCAATTTACGAAGCAGAATTACTCAGTCATCTCCACAATTTAATATAACAATCCAATAATGTTATGTAATGGTAGAACGATCAAAAACTATCGATCAATTAAGCATTATCATAGTAGTAACTACATGTTTCGAACCTGTATAGGTTCATCTTCAGCTGAGTTTAAATTATGGAGATGGGTCACCACATGTTCAAAATAAATTTGAATTTATTTTGATGAAAACACATGTTTTTGTGCCCGCAAAACCCCTAGTGGTGACACATTTATATTTATAATAAATTTTCTATAAAACAATTTTTTCTCTTCATAATTTAAACTTAGCTGATGATGAATAACCTATATAGATTCGAAACATCTACTACTATGATACTGCTTAACTGATCGGTAGTTTTTGACCGTTCTACCATTACATAACATTGGATTGTTATATTAAATTGGGGAGATGACTTCCTGCATTGTTAATCTATACCACTCCAATTCGAGACACAATGGACTTCTACCACAGGTTAGTATATTAATAAAGGTCATTAGCTACTACTAAACTGTATGCTGGGTTTGTAAGAAATCCAAGAAAAACAACTATATGTTTTCATTAACTATTATAATATATAGTTTCTTTTTATTTTGCGGACATAACATGTGTAATGCTCGGACTAGGGTGGTTGAGCGAATATATAAATAATTAACTCTTCAACCACTAACAGAGAAAATTCCACCGCTAATAGTCACCAGAGAATAAACAAATTAGGAGCAGCCTTTTCATCTTCGAATGTTTTCGATAAGGTCCTAGATAAATCAGTACTTACCGGAAAAACTATCTTGGACGAATTTTCTGGTATATTCTTTCTTACCAAGGCACTGTTTTAGGTTTGAAAGGTAAAGTCACCTAAGTCGTCTTAGGGACGTGGACCGTCTAGGCTTATAATATGCTAGATTTCTTTTTGATTCTGAGATTTTTCCTTTCTTTTTCTATTTTTATTTTATAAGAATGTCACTGAGGTTATGGGATGAGTTAAAAGCTGTCAGTATAGTTACCGACAATGAAACACGACATAAACTGTTTAACGGTATATTAAATGATAAAGAATTACACCATAACAGAAAAAATCACCCGTGAATGATTCGGTGTAAAATGTATAAAAACGTAATTCTCCCTAAGGATAAATAAAAATATCGGCTTTCAAAGAGTATATAAAAATATGAAAAAAAACAACATTTAAAGTCCTTCACCCGTTCGGTGACAATTCATCGAGACAACAAAAAAAAATAGTTCAGATATCATACAACAAATAAAACAAACAAAAGGTTCACCCACGATATTTGAAAAAATATAGCTGTGGATAGTTTGCCCAAAAAAAATCCCAAAAAATTCACTTGCCAAATCTCTAGCTGCGCTCGGTGTTTCGTTCAGGAAAATAGAACAATTTCGTCCAAACGAATACCAGAAAAATTGTTTCTTACAATTCGTTCACACAACGACAAAACCGCCACCAAACCAAAATCTAACTCGCACTAATTATATTTCAACTCCGATGCAAACTCTAATTAACGCGGTAGGTCTTCTATCAACCGCACCAACCGCCTCTCGAGACCATCTCCCGAGACCATCTCCTCCGTGAATGATTCTTTCTTACTCCCATAAGTCGACTTCCAGGGGTGTTTATATTTTTAAGAACCAAAATCGTTCAACAGCGTTGCGTTCTATTTACGCCATTTCTACCGCCACGGAATCGAGAATTCTCTCGGCTGTCTGCCTCTCAGATCTCTTCCTTTACCCCTAATACCCCTCGGACTTAGCACTTTGAAAGCGTCTAGTCTACACAAAAAAAATGTTCAATTCAGTTAATGGTCATTTAGTTCGTATATACTTAGCGTTAGTCCCATCTATATTACCCTTTGTAAAATAAATATTTACTCCATGTACGGCGACCTAAATGACTGCTTCATTGTTTTATATATGGTAAAAAAAATATACTCATCTGAACCACTTCGTTTGTCTCGACATTTTTGTTTATAGATAATTAATTTTTATTTCCTCTTGAAAGAAATTTCACTAGCCTAGCTTAAATAATATGAAACCAAATATTTACAGGGCATCGTCATCATACGTGACCCTTTCCATTATAACCCAAGTGTTTATGCATATAAAACATACAGGGCAAAGAGGGTCTGTTACACATGCGGTCGCCTGCCCTCCGCAGCCAAAGTTGAATCGACCCCTCTGCCTCCTTTTTGTTTTTTGATATTTGGCTTTTATCGGCAGCACCTAGAACAATTATACAATTTTCATAGTTAGGTACAACAAATGAAAATAAAGGATTGGGTTTCAAAGAATCGTGAAAATAATTATTTTGATTTTTCAAATTTTATAAATTGAGGATTTATAAAAATCTAATGTGAATAAATAAGTGACTATAATACTAAAAATGGATTTCAATGATATTCATCAGCAAAAGTACAACATAAACGAAATATACAGCAAGCTAAGAAAGTATAAACCCATTTCAAGTTCAGATAACATCAAAGAATCGTGAAAATAATTATTTTGATTTTTCAAATTTTATAAATTGAGGATTTATAAAAATCTAATGTGAATAAATAAGTGATTATAATACTAAAAATGGATTTCAATGATATTCATCAGCAAAGTACAACATAAACGAAATATACAGCAAGCTAAGAAAGTATAAACCCATTTCAAGTTCAGATAACGTCAACCCAGTATTTGGGATATGATTGTGATGAAGTAAATTGGCCTCAAAATATTTTCTAGGCAGATTGAAAGATCACGTGAATTTTATTTTGTATATAATGAAGCAAGGTCATGATTTTTTATAAACATGTTTTTGATTGGCAAAATGAAGAGCTGCGCCTGGCAAAGTTAGTAAGCTCAGTTTTTTCAACCTTCAGTGCCTTTGCATCAGTATCAGTAGAACATTCGCCATCAACTTCGTATGGATTTTTTGTCTCTTGGTCCGCATATAATATTTTTGTAGACTAGCCATAGTTATTTAGTAATACATAGTTGACTTACCTTTGATATATTTAGTATTTCTTGAACGTCCGTATAATTCAAACACGGCCCACAACAACAAAACTATTAGAAATAACACCACGACGAAACAAGAACACAAAATGGCGGTTGGCAATGGAAAGGACAATTCATTTTCAAAATCGATCGTTCTTCGGAGCGTACACGTTCGCGAACGAAAAGTGAGAAAAAAATTCATTATTCACATGTCGCCAAAAGAAATAGATGTTCGCGAAAATGTACGATTCGAGACCGATTGATCCCGAGAATTCCCGCTTGTTCGATTCACACGCTTTCGATTAGTTTAGTACTTTCTCGTTCATTATTCGTTGAGAAGAGTACTGAAGCAATCGATCCCAGCATAATGATTGGCTGGAAAGTGACATTTGTGGAATTCCACCAATAGCAATACCGGAAAGTTAGCCCTGACGATATTTATTTCAAACAGTTAGTGATGAAGTAATAGACAAAGATTAAGATGAAAAAACTTGAAAAGTCATCTCGAATATATTTCAATCATAGATCTTTGAAAGATTGTAATAATAGCAAAAATATACAAAGTTCAATGTTTGAGTCGATTTAATACATAAAAATAATGTGCTCACAATTATATATTATTTCGCAAAATGAGATTGTAAACCATTTTTTGTACCTAGTTATAACAATCAACATAAGTAATTTTCATTAATCAATGCCACTCGTTTCTGAAAAAAATTCAGTATGATGTACTTGTATAAGACGACTCGGAGACGTTCATACAGGATGTCTCTGAGATGTATATAAACAGATGTCTCTAAGATGTCCATTTTATGCCTCTGGGCGTATATAATGGACCTAAAATGGACGACTTTAAGACGTCGAGTGCTGTGTGGGATCCTATACTCAAAAGGAGAGTTATGTCAACAGTTCAAGTTTTTTGTGTTTCTGGAGAATGGACATGTCAAGGGCATATGTTCAATATAAATTTTCAATAATAAATTCATTGCAGCGTACAAATGATTTTATAGCAATTTTGTATTTTTTAATATCTATAATATTCTAGGACTCTAGAGGTAATAAATTGAAAAGTTTTGGACCAAAGTGATGTACAAATCTCTGCGAGTGACTCTTCTTGAATAATGGTATAGGGACAGACTTTTTTAGAAAAGCCCTGGGATTCCGAACTTTCGATTCGATCACGAACGAACGAACGATCAACGATTCGAACTTCAGACGACAAGAAGTAATCGTCGGGTGTTCTCGGTACTTGATAAAAATGGAGGTAACATGATCGTAGATAGTAGAAAATAAGAAGAAAAGAAAAAAGAAAGTAGCATTAACGTATGTAATTGAATTTAAAATCCAGAATAAGTTTTTAGCATAGCAAACGGAAAGATGAAAATTAGAAGTGAATTAAAAAAATGTGGACAAACCGGGATTCGAACTCAGGATCTCTTGGTTTGATTGGAAATTTCCTGTAAATACCTACCTACCTAAATGACATTCTTGGACGATTCGACTGTAATAATTGATTTCCAATACAATCGTCGGGTGATTTCGGTACTCGATCAGTCAACACAATAAAATTAACATGGAACGGTAAGATGATGAATTAAACCGCACTAAACATAAAATTCTGAATTGATAATTGACATATTCTCGATATTCTCAATATATTTTATTCAATCTGCTAGTTTTTTGTGATTTTAAATTTAAATTATTAGTTGACGGAGTCCAGAGTATTGATTGAACATTTTATTCTGTGAAGGAAATTCATTTCTTGAATGTTTGTTTTTGCGCTTAATTGTACCTTGAATAGGTAGGTACCTAAGGTTTCCTTGAATCTAAACAAGAGTAACAAGAGGAGAGGTATTGTACTGAAATTGCAAATGTATTAAATAAGTGCAAGATTGTTACAAAACTCATATACCTACTCTGCAAGTTTGCTGTAAGAAATTTGTAATCACTGCGCATTCAGAAAATATAAGCTAGGGGCAATTTTTCATGATAGGTAGGTGTACCTCTACCAATTCCAATTAACTTTGAAAAGATAATCGTGACCGTTGTTTATTGTTTAAGAAGTCGAAATGCATTTATAGAAAGTTTGTAAATTTCCAGTTCTCCATCTATAATTTCACTGAATTTGTTAGACAAATTGCCTAACTAATTCTGTAACCACTCATCCGCTGTTTTTGGAGCATTTAAAAATAAAGAAATTTGTAATCCCAATAGGTAACCTACCTCAATATATTACTTTTGAAGTAGCCTCTTCTTTCATTGCAGTGTATAAATTATAAAAAATTATAAAATTTGATATTGCAGTAACCCGGGATAGGTAACTAGCTATACCTCTACGATACCTACCTAGATAGGTATAATACTCTAAAATAATATTAATAATGATTGAACTGCAGTTACGTACACTACTCCTATTATTATCATTATAAGAAGTATTGTTAATGTAGGTATATCTTTGTTGGGAATCCATTCTCGCATACTGTTGGTGCCAGTAATTCTGTTACATTTTCTGTTGAAATTTAATTCGAAGGAATACGTACATATACTTCCTATTCCTTGAACTCGTTAATAATAATATTTCCAAAAAATATTGCAACAATGGTACCTTGTAATAATAATAAAAAAATTGTTAAAATTGTTTCCGTCAACCGGCTGTACCTTTACGAGCACAACCCTCACAAATCCTCGAAAGAATTTCCCATTTTTTTCAACAGGGTGAGCTATTCGCCACTTAGCCATGCCCTTTTCCTCATGAAATTCATTATCAACAAATACACAAGCAATAATGACCCGTAATGACCATTAAAAAAAAGAGCAACACATATATCAGAGCGAGATAGATATACTGACGACAAGAAATTAGTTGTCGTTAACTAATCGTAAAATGTAGGCAATTTGCAACACATTTACGATCGTCATATAGCTTCGGAATCATGAAAATCGTCTAGACGATACCATTGAGGCCTAATCGTCACTTCGGAATCCACTTTTCGTCAAGTAATCGTCAAAACGTAGGCTATTTGCAACACATATACGATCGGCGTATAGGCTCGGAATCGTCAAATTCGTGTAAACGACACGATTCATGCTCGATCGTGACTTCGGAAACCCGGCCCAGATCTGGTTTCTTTGTCATTTGTCAGATAGTTGACTTTATTGTGAAATATACAAATTTAACATGAGTAGGAATAAAGACTTCTTATACTGAATACATTATTTTCTTCATAAAGCTTTTTTTGTAGAAAATAATCTGACCTTCTTGAAGATAATTTTCAGGATAGTGTTTTGCATTGTTTGTAAGCTTCCCAAACTATTTTCAAATGTTCCTCCCCATGCCGTGATGCAATACTTAGGAACAAACTCTGCCAGTGAGTAATATAAAGTGAGCATGTTCTTACGAGATAGGATATCTCTCAGAGAATACAATTTGTGAATGAGTTGCCTTAGCCTCTTGTTCATATACAAAGCGTGCTCGTCTCATCGTAAATGTTGATCGACTATAACTCCTAAATATTTTAGTTTAATTTGTCTTTCAATGTCAGGACAGTGGCAGATATTTTGAGAGCAATTGATTTTATGTATCTTCCAAAGTTTTTCATTTGGTTGATCACTATTTGTTAATGTGATATATCATGAATTATGTTTTATCGACATTTACGCTGAGAAGCTTATAATCGATCCATAATTTAATTTTTTTCATTTAATTTTCAGCTTTTTTGTGTACCCCATGCCATGAGTCACTTGAGAAAATAATGACAGTATCGTCAGCATATGGATATAATGTGGCCCTGAAGGTTTTTGATTTTGCTGATACTGTTTATGTACACCAAAAACAGAATAGGCCCTAAATACGGTACCCTGAGGTACACAGTAACTGTTGAGTAGTCGCTCAGTTCGTCGTTTATCTTTACTCTTTGTGTTCTCTGTGATAGTCTTGAAATAAATTGAGAACCAAGCCCCGAACTCCATACCTGTATAATTTTTTCAAGAGAATTTCGTGTGAAACGGTATCAAAGGCTTTGGCCAGATCAAGAAAAATGGCTAGGCATTTATCCGATCTGTCCAGTGCCTCCACAGTATTCCTCGCAAATTCCAATACATCATTTTCTGTATTAGAATTTTTTATGAAGCCGCGTATTGCCTGTCGGTTAACACATCATTCATATCGATGAATTCCATAAGTCTTCTCTTTATACTGGTGCTCAAAGACCATTGCGAAACTATTTATTACAGAGATTGGCCTGTAATTACCAGGTTCTCCTCGGTCTACTGACTGGTGTAATTGTAGCCTCTGCTCTGTTTCCATTGCTTAGGTATTTTTCCTTTTGTATAGCAAAGGTTTATCAGATGTTCCAATGATTTAATAATATGTAAATGTATGAACTTTATAGTATTTGTATTTATTTTATCCGGTCCAGGAGAACAATTATTCTTTGATTTAGAAATAATGTCTATCAGTTCGTTGCATGTTACTGGTTTTAAAAGAAGTGTTTCGTTAATAAAAATATCCTCCAAGAAATCTTCAGATGCCATGTCGGGCTTCTCGATGTTTTCAGACATTTTTGAGCAAACGGTTGAGAAAAAGTTATTCAGAACGTTGGTTTTTTCATGGTTTTCAGACACTATATCTCCATTTGGCAATTTGAATGGTAAATCTAAGGTTTTCATTTTTGTTTTGGTATTGTTTGATATTTCATTAATTATTATCCAAGTATGTTCAGAATTACCTTTTACATTGGCAAGTTTTTGTTGGTAATATTAGTTTTTAGTAAGTTTTATTAGGTTGTTGACTCTATTTCTATATTCCTTGTATTCCCTTTTCAAGTATTCGTTATTCTTTTGTTCTACAAGTTTTTTCTTTAGTTTATCTCTTTCACGTATGGATGTGATCGATGAGTCCATTGGTAATCCAAGGTTTAATTTTTTGTTTTTTTTTATTTTATAGAAAAAATGTCTTGCCACTTTTCTTCTTCTAGAGAAGTGTTTAATTTATTATAATCTATTTTGCCATATGAATAAGAATTTTGTATGGTTTTCAATTTGGTTTCATGTGAACCTTGAATTACCAAAGACGTATTAAAGTGATCTGATAAACTTTTTTGTATAATAGCCGATGTTATTTTGTAGTTTTTGCAACAATTTTTTCGGCTGACAAAAATGTGATCTATTATACTGTTTTATTCATTGAATACCCTAGTAGGAACATTTATATATGAGAAAAAACCATGCTCGTCCATCATACTAAGGTAGTTTTGTACCTCATTTGACTTAATATCTAACAAGTTTATATTGATGTCGCCAATGAATATTTCAATTGGATTCTTTGAAAGTGATGTTAAATAGGTTCTGAGATTGTCTTGGTAGGATAAAATATTAGTGGATGGTGATATCTAAGAAGCCTTTATACCAAAACTGTCTTTTCTATTTTCATCAGTGATTGCATGAGATTCTTAATAAATTTGTTTCCGTAAGTTGAAAAGTCTGGACATCTGCAGTTATTTTATTATTGATGTACACTAGTAAACCGTCATTTTGGTTAATTTTTGAGCCATTGTAGTGTGCAGTGAAGTCAGGAATATCAAAGTCACTTACCCTATCTATGTTCCAAGTTTCAGATAAAACGGATTATGTCCAAGTTACTTAAATTTTCTGTCAAATAAATCAATAATTCATCATATAATGTTTCCTCACCACGCTTCTAATGTTGAAATGAACCACTTTGATTTCTGAAAATACCTGTTCTCCAATTTCTTGCTTACTCCATTCTTCAAAATCATCATAAGTATTTGTTTTTATTCCTTCCTAACTATCTAACATATCCAAAAAAAATCTAACATTCCTAATATTCTAAAATCAAAAATAAATGGAATAATAATCTCAATGCAAAATTTGACAAGAATAATTTAATCTAATCTGATCATATTCCCTAATCTAGTGTTTTTTCATATTGTAAGAGCATTTCTTTCAGTTAATCATTACATTTTCCAAATCAAGATCGCTATATCTTCTCTAAAAAGTCTCATTAAATCAGCTTCACATTTGACGATGTTGTCCAAACTAAGGTAAATTTTTCCAGATTCAAAAATCCACAAAAATCCAACAGCTTATATAGGAATCATACACAAGACAAGTTTGTTTTGATAATGCATATGAAATAACTCAACAAAATTGGCAGCTCTGAGAGTTAGCACTAAAATGGTGTATTAAATATTTCTGGAATCAAATTGGCAACGTCGCAAAATTTGCTTCGCTGTTACGAGAGAGCGAGAGCTGTCATTTGCCATTCAAAATGATTGCATGTCTATTGAATACAGGGCCGGGATTCCGAAGTCACGATCGAGCATGAATAGCCGATCGTATATGTGTTGCTAATATCCTACATTTTGACGATTAGTTGACGAAAAGTGGATTCCGAAGTGACGATTAGGCCTCAATGGTGTCGTCTAGACGATTTTGATGATTCCGAGGCTTTATGACGATCGTTGCAAATTGCCTACATTTTACGATTAGTTGACAACTATTTTCTAGTCGTCAGTATATCTATCTTGGTCTGATATATGTGTTACTCTTTTTATTAGTGGTCATTATTGTTTGTGTATTTGTTTTCATCCCGTTATTGACCTATGATCCATACTTCTGCAGTGGGGATTTTTTATTCAGAATGGCTTTCAGAGCAACCTAAAAGTTTACTGGGAGTTAATGAATTTCATGGGGAAAAGGGCATAGCCAAGTGGCGAATAGATTACCCTGTTGAAAAAAATGGGGTGTTCTTTCGAAAATTTCTGAGGGTTGTGTTCGTAAAGGTACATAGCCGGTTGACGGAATCATTAACAATTTTTTTAATTATTATTACAAGATACCATTACAACTGTTGCCATATAATATTATTATTATTAACGAGTTCAAGGAATTAGGTAATAATGATATACAAATAAGTATGCACCAAATGTACGTATTCTTTTGAATTAAATTTCAACAGAAAAAGCAACACAGAATTACTGGAACCAACACTATATATGCGAGAATGGATTCCTAACAAAGATATACATTAACAATTAAAGATATTTCTTCTAGTGATAATAATAGGAGTAGTGTACACAACTGCATTACAATAATTATTAATATTATTATAGAGTATTATACCTATCTAGGAAGGTATAGGTACCTATCCCGATTTACTGCAATATTAAATTTTATGCCAGTAATATAATTTTTACACTGCAATGAAAGAAGAGGCTACTTCAAAAGTATTAATATAGAGGTATAGGTTACGTATTGCGATTACAAATTTCTTTATTTTTTAAATGCTCCAAAAACAGCGGATGATTGATTACAGAAATAGTCAGGCAATTTGTCTAACAAATTCAGTGAAATTGTAGACAACCGGAAATTTCCAAACCTTCTATAAATGCATTTCGACTTCTTATACAATAAACAACGGTCACGATTATCTTTTCAAAGTTAATTGGCATTGGTAGAGGTACACCTACCTATCATGAAAACTGGCCCCTAACATATAACTTGCTTATGTTTTCTGAATAGAACATTTACTTTATAGCATCCTACAGGTATGCGCAGTGATTACAAATTTCTTACAGCAAACTTGCAGAATAGGTACCTATATGAAAGTTGTAATAACAAACTTGCACTTATTTAATACATTTGCAATTTCAGTACAATACCTCTCCTCTTGTTACTCATGTTTAGATTCAAGGAAACCTTAGGTACCTACCAATACAAGGTAGAATTAAGCGCAAAAACAAACATTCAAGAAATGAATTTCCATCACAATAAAATGTCCAATCAATTCTCTGGACTCCTTCAACTATTAATGTAAATTTAAAATCACAAAAAACTAGCAGATTGAATAAAAAATATTGAGAATATAGAGATTATGTCAATTATCAATTCAGAATTTTATGTTTAATGCGGTTTAATTCACCATCTTACCGTTTTCATGTTAATTTTATTGTGTATCGAAATCACCCGACGATTTTATTGGGAATCAATTATTATAGTCGAATCGTCCGAGAATGTCATTTAGGTAGGTATTTACAGAAAATTTCCAATCAAACCAAGGGGATCCGAGTTCGAATCCCAGTTGGTCCACATTTTTTAAATTCATTTCTAATTTTCATCTTCCCGTTTGCTATGCCAAAAACTTATTCTGGATTTTAAATTCAATTACAGACGTTAATGATACTTCATTTTTTCATTTCTTCTTATTTTCTAAAATCTACGATCATGTTACCTCCATTTTCATCAAGTACCGAGAACACCCGACGATTACTTCTTGTCGTCTGAAGTTCAAATCGTTGATCGTTCGTTCGTTCGTGATCGAATCGAAAGTTCGGAATCCCAGGGCTGGTATTTACTCTTTTTTTTAATTTTTGTGGATTACCTACTTTACTCATAAATTGTTACAACTATATGTTTGAAGTATTTTCGCCTTAACACAGTGCATTTTAACCAAAAAGATACAATGAAAATCGATTCCAATAAATGTTTGTGTTTTGAAAATTAGTATATCAGCATACTTTCATTTTTATCATGTTTAAATAAGCCATCTGTGGAAATTTCGTATGAATTCGATATTCAGCATATTTCCTACTCTTTCCGAAACTACAATAACTACACGAATTATATCACAACTATATCAGAAATTCAAAATGACTACGGAAATCAGACTATAATAATAATGTCAAATGTATGACAGCTTACATAGTTTTTGAAGAAACCAATAAGCTAACAGAATAAAAATAAAAGTCGTGAACGCAAAACGCCGTTATGCGTAAGCTGCCAAACAATTTTCTGTCAGCGATTTAAGCACAACGTAGCGGAGAATCGGGAACTAATGGGGAATTCACATGCTGGCTTTTCGCTTCTTGGCTTATAGCGTATTGTAATCTCATTTGCCGAAATATCTAAAAGCGTTTTTCAAGGTCATAAGCCAAAAAGTCGATTACAGTCCGACTTTTCGCGGAAAAAAGGTACGAAAGTTAATAGTTATAAGTTAGAAAGCAAAGCGATGTCATGAAATTGATGAAAAAAGTGTTCTAAAATGCTTTGTATTCATTTGGAACGTGTAAAACAACGGCATTTCTTTCAAAATCTCAGATACTCGTGCTCTTACCAATTCGAAAGTTGTAGGCTGTTAACGTAAAAGCAAGTTTTAGTTTATGGGGGAATTGCATTCCTCACAACATTTAATTTCTCTATTAACGGTTTGATGAGGCTGAGAATATATGTGAATCGAGTTTGGTCCAGTTTGAAATAGTTCCTAAAGTTTTCTTCATTATTCACCAATCTCATGTTCACTATATTGAGTTGTCACCAAAACCTTGAGTTTTCTTAATTTTCTCAAGAAGGATTGGGATCACCCAGATCCTTCGATTCTTTCTTTTTCTATGTATTTTATAATAATTATAATACAATGCCGCAGCTTAAATATTTTTTTCTCAGAAAGAATACATAATTCAAATCATGTAAACTATCTGAAACTTCTTCCAACTCCTCAGAAAACATATCTCTCCACCGACAGGATAGTAAGCATGGCCTTTGGCTTTTTTGACATTGTTCATGTGAACAGTGCGCTCGTTTTTTTCAAGCTTTCTGCGATAGGCGATAGCTGTCATGTGAATGCGGCATCCAACAGGTGGTGGTCCGAAAAGATCAAAACATTCAAAACAAAATCGAATCATTGCAATCACCATGGTTTTTAGACATGTTAGCTGAATCGTTCAGTGGAAAATCATGACATTCGTGTGTGCAGTGTATTTACTTAGACTAACAAATTTCATCTGAATTGTTTATATTATGAAAACCCATTCATCAATTTTCAGATTCATTTTGGGGCTAATGATTTCGAGACAAATACCAAAAAACCGACATTCCAGGACTTTTGGAGCAAAGCATGCCCTTCTCTCAGCCTGGTTAGCATACTGCAACATCAATGAAATTTACTGTATCACTACAACAGAATAACACATATTACAATAAAGAATTTCAACAAAAATACGATTTATGACACAGTTAATGGAGTAAAATCGAATGGCTTTCTAAAAACTATTTAATATGGTCTGGCAGTATACTTAATGCTTTACAATTTGTATTTCACTTCACACTACATTTTATTGATGGGGCTTCTTGAGATTTTCACTTCCACTTCATTTATCCACTCACAATATCATGGATGCTTTCTTATAACTCAATAACTTAAGTTTTCACTGTTTTTTATCTAATAACAAAGGTTATGTGCTAATAAACTTTTGTATATAGCCAATAATAAATAGTAAATAGTCTGGCCTTTCAAAATCTTTCCAAGTATGTGGCTACGAATGCGAATGCTACGATGACCATCGTAGGACAACTTTTCATGGGTTTTTATCAATTTAACTTCCCAATTCCCGACCTTATGGGACTAGGTCGACGGCTTAATCTGAATGTCCATATATTATGTGATTTACCCTTTTTCGGGACGGGACTGTCCTGGGCCCGGAAATCTACCGACACTACTTCGTAATTCGAGTATATTGTGCACTCTCAAGTACAATCAATAACAAATTTAGAATTAGTACCTGGTATTTATCCAAACAATAAATTATAATCAAAAAGAACCAAAAGTGACAAAGGTTCTTTTTATTCAAAAATACATAACCCAACGTTTCCCCTGCTTTCTCATTGGCACTTCTGTGGGTTATTTTCCTGAATTATATTCTGCCATCCTTAACACCGACTGGTCGTGTTTAGATCAGTTCTCAGATGTAAACTCAGCTAGAAACCTTTTACTCAATTATTCACTCAGTACTTGACACATGGGTCCCCTTGCGAACCAACTTCACAAGTAAATACCCCTCCTGGTTCAACAAAGAAATCATAAACGAAATTAAACAAAAACAGAAACTATTCAAGAAAATGAAAAAAAGACACTATATGAATCAGACAAACAACAATTCCAAAACCTTCGGAAATCAATAAAATCAAAAATATTGTACCGCATACGAACAGTATAGAACTGCAGCAGAGAACTCAATTAAAGCTGATCCATCCAATTTTTGGTCATACTTTCAAAACAAGAAGGGAACATCAAGAATTCCGGGTATTGTATATTTTAACGACATTGAACTAAGCGATCCACCTAGTATAGTTAATCCAACCATCTCTGTAAACTCATTCACAGAAACGGAGGTACTAAACGGTTAAAATATACTCAAAGCTAAACACACATCCGGGTATGATTCAATCCCGAGCTTTCTTGTTAGAGACTGCGCTGCAATTTTAGCGAAACCGATTCTGTCCATTTTCAATCTTTCCTTGAAAACCGGATGCTTTCCGGATAGATGAAAAATCGCCAAAATATGTCTCATCTTCAAATCCGGGGAAATCAATAATGTTGCAAATTACCGACCAATCACACTTCTCTCCAACTTTGCAAAGGGTTTTGAGATATGTCTTGACCACATATTATACATTATACCCTAATTTAAAAAACATAATCTCACAAACGATCTATTGTCACGAACCTCATGTGTTTTACCCAGTCAGTGAGCTGTCATGAAAACCCAATATAGGACTGAAATTTTTAATGAAAAGATTCAGAAGGAATCTAAACTGGCCAAGAAATTTCCGTCGAGAAATGAGCACCAAAATTTCTCGACCGAGTTTTGTTCGCCGTTCTCGAGCGCGATTGGCTGAAGCCAGGCCACGCCCTCCGAACCGCGACTATAAATATAGAGCGCTTTTCGCGTCTCGAGACAGTGCTCCAGAGTACCACGTTTAGTAAAAGCGAAGAGAAGTAGATTGATAGACACAGTGTTCCAGTACACTACTTACTAAAAGCGACGAAGCTACGTATACTCAGCTGAGTGAAATATTGCAAAGTATTGAAAAGTATTGTGAAAAATCAGTATTTTTGAGAGTTTCAAAGTATTGAAATATTATTGTACGAGAGTTCCAGAAAGTTATCAAAGATAATTGGTGAAAGAGAATATTACGATTTTGGCGAAACTGTGTTCCAGAAAAGTCCTTCGACGAAGGTGAAAATCGAAAGTTCGAGAGAGAAAATTCTAGAAGTCCGAATATTGGAATATTGGGTTTTCAAAGAAGAAAGAAGATTCCAGAAGGTGTGCAGGCTCAAGAGAGAAGATCTTCGGCCAACATTTTTCTGCTAGGCTAACTTGTGTTTCTTGGAGGGATATCAAGAAAACCAAACATCCCTCCAAAAAGAATTCGTTTGATCGCATGATTGCTGGACACTTTAGTTCTTTTCAGAACTGAAAAACAAAGTGTTGAATTTTGGGACTCAGTGCGAGCCCACTACAAAAGAATTCGTATTTTTGAATATTTTTACATTTACTAATCTTACTTTCTCTTTCAGCCTAGCCTGGCCTCCACCGCCGGTGGAAGCAGCGGCTCCTTATTGCCTGGATTAGATTGCGTGGTCCCGGAATCTATGCCAGGTGATGCCTACCGGATCACTGGGGTGAGTCTTCCGTTATAAGACAAGCCATTGCACTAACCGGTTGACGGATATAACAATTTTAACAATTTTTTTTTAACTAAGGTGAGACGGGGCGGTAAAGCGCAACTTCTCTCTCGGGAGAGACACGGGTAAACTCCCTGGTTAGGCGCATTAAAACACATAGTTTTATTTTGTCAGATTTTTGTTTAGCTATCTACTAATCAAAAATTCTCTTTCAGCTACACTGGTAAGTCAAATGAGGGACTTTAGGGCTCTTGCTAGGAGTAGGCTAGATTATAGAAACTATTTGGTATTTTCCCTATCATATTGCAGATTTTCTCTTTGTAAAAAAATGGAGAGATTCTGGGCGGCGAGAATGAGGTCGAACCCGGAGCTGGCCGAGGCACCTCAAAATAATAATTCTATTTTTTTTAACAATCACACCAACTCCCATTCTCGACATGGCGCCCAACGTGGGGCCTTTAATCGCCAAAATGATGATGTACAAAACGTCCGAAACGTCGGAAATGATTTTCGAAGTTTCGAATTTCTAGAAAACTCTAGACTACGAAATGGCGATTATCTCACTGAGATCAGTGAACGAACTCAATTCTTTGATAGGGAACGCCATGCACAAACGTCTGAGGAGGAACGTGTTCAGGTCGAAACGTTCGATCCTCGAATCTCTTCAATCATGAATGATAGCGACTGGCATACTCGCTCCATAGCTTCGACACGTACCCTCGATGGTGAGCGGGCGGAAGCTTCATATTTGCAGAGTGTATCTGCCAACAATCCATTTTCATTACTTCTCAAAACGTCGCCTACTTCCGATCCCAGCGACGAAAAATTAAGTGGGAACAGGTGGCGCCCAAATTTTAATAGCGAAGAAAGCCCAAGGAGGGTTTCTTTTGCCCCAGAAAATAATATTCCGGTTGGAAATTCCACGTTAAATCCGGAAACTATAAATACCGTTGCCCCTGCTCCGCCACAAAGTGACATGGCGCAGCTGGTGCAAGTTCTTAAAGAACTAACAGGCCATTCGATAGAAACAAATTACCCACTTTTAGTGGAAAGGATTCTGAAAATCCTAGATATTTCCTGAACAAATTGGTGTCCGAATTCAGGAAAGCGGACTTAGATCTGGATGATTGGGTGGCTCATGCTAGAAGTCAGCTTAAAGGAGAGGCCCAAACATGGATGAATTTATATAATGACATTAATGCCACATGGCAATTCTTCGTAAACCGTTTCCTTGACCGGTTTGATAGCCAGGAGCTCCATTCACGACTCCTCGCTAAGATATACGGAGAGAAACAGACAAAAAGCAAGACAGATATTTTCATTGGGGAGAAAATGGCCCTAATCCGTCGAGTGATGCCAAATCTGCCCGAACTGGAGGCCATACGTTTAATCACAGAACTGATTGACCCCGCAATACAATCTTTTCTCCGAGACAAGCCTATCGTAAACCTAGAAGCCTTTACGAGGCATTGTATCTAAATAGAGGCCAGCTTGACGGCCCCAAGCTGCTTCAAAACGACTAGTAAAGTCGCTATACAGGAACCTACTAGACAAGCCAACGTGGGTTCGAACAACGTTAATACCTCTAGAAACTCTAATACCCAAAACCAGTATAATGTAAACTGGAGGGGTAATCAGAATTCAAACTCCAATGGATGGAGAAATTCTAATAACAACAGAGGTGAAGCCAGAGACTCTCGACATGAAAGAGAGGACTCCCGCAACTACGTAAGAGGCCAGTTCTCTGCTGCTCGGGGCAGAGGCTCATATGGAAACATGGGACAGCGGAATCCCCCACCGACACAAAATCAGAGATCTGAAAATAGCAGACTCAACTATATTGCGGAAGAGGATGCATATTGCTCGGGAAACTCCAGGCAAGACGCACCACCTACGGCGATGGTGACGTCCGCTCGCCAATAAGCCGAGTCCCCACTTACATCCCAAAAGTGGAAATCGTTAGTCACACCAACATTTCCACACAAACTTTGGGAAACGTAAACCCTGAAACCATTCCTTGTGTAAATTTTTCAACTCAAACAGACGAGTCTGTTCAAGCCCCCTTGTATAATTTTTCCCCCCTAGAGGCTCTGGTAAGCCTAGAAGACGGACATATTCAATGCCGAAGGCTTCCTAGGATCCCTGTGATCGCCGACGGCAAACAGGTATCTGCCTTAATAGACACAGGAGCAAGCACAAATTTCATAAGAGCAAGTCTATTTGAAGACTGTGATCTGTCAAACCTTCCGAATCCGACTGCCATCCGACTGGGTTGTAGAGATAGTACGTCCTACAGCCTATGACAGAAAGAAATAACGTTGGACATTGAAGGACAGGAGTTCCTTATCACTGCTACAGTCTTATCGGACCTTAACGAATCTATAATTCTAGGAGTCCCATTTCTGGACGATAATGAGGCTATCCTAGACGTGAAACGAAAATGTGTTTACTTGGGAAGTGAGACTAGACAAACCGTCTTTTGGAGTCCAGTTTCAGAGAGGGCAATTGCCGGAATTCAGTTGGCAGAATTCGCCGAAGAGCAATTTTCGCCCGAAACGAAGGACAAGATAATGGAAGTAATCACGGACTTTTCTGATGTGTTCGAGGAAACAATCAGACAGCCGATTACAAAAGCAGTATTACATGACATTAAGGTCAAAGAGAAACGTCCGTTTAGACGTTTTCGGTAAGACAAGATGTCAGAAAGCCGTAAACAGATTGTCCACGAAGAAATAAGAAAACTCTCGGAGGCTGGCGTGATAGTGCCAAGCGACTCCCCATATTGCTCCCCTGTAGTACTCGTCCCAAAGAAGGACGGAAAACTAAGATTTTGCGTAGACTACAGGGAGATCAACAAATTGATAGTTTCAGAAGCTCCAAACTTACCTCCTATTCAGGAGACAGTTAGAGAAATGGGGCAAGCAAAAATATTTACCACGTTAGACTTAAGAAACGGGTTTTGGCAAGCACCCTTAACACCGCAGTCTCAAAAGTACACAGCATTTGGTGCTCCTGACGGACAAGTGTACCAACTTAAAGTTCTTAGCTTTGGCCTAAAGAATGGCCCAGCCGTATTTCAGAAGCTTATGTCCTCAGTTCTAGTTGGATATACAGACGTGTTCTGCAAAGTATATCTTGATGACATTATTGTTTATTCCCGCGATGTCAAGGAACATTGCGTGCATTTAAGGAGGATTTTAGAACGCCTCAGGACACACGGACTATGGCTCTCCCCACAAAAATGCCACTTTGGCTCAAGATAGCTGCATTATTTGGGTAGGATTGTTTCCGCGAAAGGAAATCGGCCACAAGAGGCTCATATACTTAACACTGTAAACTTTACCACACTCAAATCCCTGAAACAGCTGAGAGCGTTTCTTGGAACAGCCAGTTGGCTACGGGAATACATTCCCCATTTTGCGGAAATCGCATCTCCCCTGACAGATCTTATTGATACCCAGAAGAGGTTCAAATGGACTCCTGCTGCCGAAGCAGCATTTAATAAAATAAAAGAGCTGGTCAGTCAACCACTCGAACTTTCCAGACCTGATCCCCAGAGACCTTATTGTCTCCAAACGGACGCAAGCCTCATTGGCATGGGGGCAGTCCTGTTCCAGGAGAACACAAACGGAAATAGAGACATTATCGCATATGCGAGCGCGAAACTATCCAAAACTGAAAGAAAGTATCATGTGAATGAGATAGAATGTTTGGCCATAGTATGGGGTATTAAAAAGTACAGGCACTTTCTTCAGGACAAGCATTTCAAACTGTACACAGACAACTCGGCACTCCTGTGGCTGAGCAAAATGAAGGACGAACGAGCAAAGTTAACTCGATGGTCCTTGTTATTGCAGGAATATGATTTTGAAATCATTCACATCCCAGGGAAGTTGAACCAGCTCCCAGATTTTCTTAATAGAAACCCAATTGACGAGCCGACAGGCCATGACCTATACTCCGAAACAGAGCGGATGATATTTCCAGTTAAGGAGAATAAGGAAAAATCCCCTGTAGGAGAACCACCAACTCTGACACAAATTAGAACGTTTTACGAGGAAGTGAAAGACAGACAAAGAGATTGTCCTAGCCTCCAAAGGTTTATCGAAAGAATTATTAGAGCAAGGAATTCGCCAAATCCAAACCCCTATGAACGGAGAATTCGTGACGAGTTCGTCATAGAGGATGGCGTGCTCTACTTTATAGGCCAGGATCCTGAAAGTCGGCGGGTTGTGATACCGAAGAACTTTCTGCACCAGGTGCTGAAATGGTATCATGACGACATAGGGCATCCTGGAAGCCTAGAGACATATCGGCAAATCTCCAAGCACTTTCAACTTTCTCCCCTCAAATCTCGCATTAATGACTATATCAAAAGGTGCCTCACTTGCGCAACAACTAAACGTGCTGCCCCTCAACAGGAAATGATCCAACGGCCAAATTGTCCGGAGAGGCCATGGGAAATCGTCTCAATAGACGCCATGGGTCCGTATCCCCGCATCCCGGAACGGGAACCGGTACATACTTCTAGCCACAGATTGTTTTAGCAAATGGGTTGAAGCCAAGGTGGTACAAAAAGCTGACGCTGAAGCCGTCGTCAAATTTCTGCAGGAGGATGTCTTTGGAAGATGGGGTTACCCAAGGATAATAATTTCGGACAGTGCAGCCCAATTCAAGGACAGGGTCTTTGAACAATTCACAGAGCACTATCATATCGAAATTAAGTGGTCACCTATCTATCACCAACAGGCGAATCCAATAGAAAGGCGAGTACAGGAGATGAAGAAGATGCTACGAGCTGCTTTACTGAACAAGGAAGAAACCCTTTGGGAAGAGCAGGTTCCTAGTATTGTCTTCAATTTAAGGACTCGATATAACGCTGCAACAGGAATGTCGCCAAGCATGCTGCTGCTAGGTTACGAGATACCCCAGCCCGGAGAATGGATTACTCCTTCCCAAAGAAAGAGGAAAAGGCGTAATGAAAACCGTGCAGAGCGCGTTGCAGAGGCAGCCGCTTCTTCTTCGACTTACAGAAGTAAGCTTTTCCCAAATCAGGAAGACGGGCAACCCGTATCATTTCTGCCAGGCCAATGGGTTTTGTGCCGGAATTTTGGTCCGCGTCGTAAATACTTTGGCCAGACCTGGGTCGGCCCATTCCAGGTCGAACGGCAAATCGGCCCAAACTGCTATGTGGTCCTCAAAGGAGGCTACGAGCAGAATATCTTCGCCGATGATCTCCGACCAGCCCCGGATCCCAGAAGTGGTCAAGACCACTTGGATCCACGTCCGACTCCAGCCCTAGGAGAGGATGAGTAGACCCCGAATATTGTATATATCCCTCTTTAGTCTTTAAAATAGGCCCGTGGAACACCGGACATTACTATGCCCAGAAGGTGTTATTTGTTAATGTCATTGTAGTGTAAGTGCATTGTAAAAACTTAGCTCCTTAATATAAGTTAGTTCTCATCCTAGCTATCGCAGGTAATTAAGTTAGAATTATACAAGTTAGGCTAGGGCCAAAATATTGTACACCCAGTTGGGTATAGGGGCATTGCCCATTAAAGAGATTGTATTTGTGGTTTGAAAAAAATAAAGAGAAAGAAAATAAATCCTTCCTGAGGCGCACGTTGCCCCGGCGGTAAAAATGTTTGGCATTCCAATAGCAGAAAAGATGTCAGCGATCTTTCAAAGGGGGGGAGTGTCATGAAAACCCAATATAGGACTGAAATTTTTAATGAAAAGATTCAGAAGGAATCTAAACTAGCAATCGCCAAGAAATTTCCGTCGAGAAATGAGCACCAAAATTTCTCGACCGAGTTTTGTTCGCCGTTCTCGAGCACGATTGGCTGAAGCCAGGCCACGCCCTCCGAACCGCGACTATAAATATAGAGCGCTTTTCGCGTCTCGAGACAGTGCTCAAGAGTACCACGTTTAGTAAAAGCGAAGAGAAGTAGATTGATAGACACAGTGTTCCAGTACACTACTTACTAAAAGCGACGAAGCTACGTATACTCAGCTGAGTGAAATATTGCAAAGTATTGAAAAGTATTGTGAAAAATCAGTATTTTTGAGAGTTTCAAAGTATTGAAATATTATTGTACGAGAGTTCCAGAAAGTTATCAAAGATAATTGGCGAAAGAGAATATTACGATTTTGGCGAAACTGTGTTCCAGAAAAGTCCTTCGACGAAGGTGAAAATCGAAAGTTCGAGAGAGAAAATTCTAGAAGTCCGAATATTGGAATATTGGGTTTTCAAAGAAGAAAGAAGATTCCAGAAGGTGTGCAGGCTCAAGAGAGAAGATCTTCGGCCAACATTTTTCTGCTAGGCTAACTTGTGTTCCTTGGAGGGATATCAAGAAAACCAAACATCCCTCCAAAAAGAATTCGTTTGATCGCATGATTGCTGGACACTTTAGTTCTTTTCAGAACTGAAAAACAAAGTGTTGAATTTTGGGACTCAGTGCGAGCCCACTACAAAAGAATTCGTATTTTTGAATATTTTTACATTTACTAATCTTACTTTCTCTTTCAGCCTAGCCTGGCCTCCACCGCCGGTGGAAGCAGCGGCTCCTTATTGCCTGGATTAGATTGCGTGGTCCCGGAATCTATGCCAGGTGATGCCTACCGGATCACTGGGGTGAGTATTCCGTTATAAGACAAGCCATTGCACTAAGGTGAGACGGGGCGGTAAAGCGCAACTTCTCTCCCGGGAGAGACACGGGTAAACTCCCTGGTTAGGCGCGTTAAAACACATAGTTTTATTTTGTCAGATTTTTGTTTAGCTATCTACTAATCAAAAATTCTCTTTCAGCTACACTGGTAAGTCAAATGAGGGACTTTAGGGCTCTTGCTAGGAGTAGGCTAGATTATAGAAACTATTTGGTATTTTCCCTATCATATTGCAGATTTTCTCTTTGTAAAAAAATGGAGAGATTCTGGGCGGCGAGAATGAGGTCGAACCCGGAGCTGGCCGAGGCACCTCAAAATAATAATTCTATTTTTTTTAACAATCACACCAACTCCCATTCTCGACAGAGCATCGCCCTCAACAATCAATCTCAGGTGGACACCATTCACACCGATTTCTCGAATGCATTCGACAAGCTCGACTGTCAAATAATATTGGGAAAACTTAATCAGTATGGCTTTAACACACTATACTTAATCTATTTCAGTCTTACTTGCAAAATCGTAAACTCTTCATTGAATTTAGAGGCACGAATCCCATCAGTTCATATAGCGTCAAAAGTTGTGCCCCTCAAGGCAATAATCTAGCCCCCCTCTTATTTTCGATCTTTATCAACGATATTGGAACATTTCAATAAACTGCTGCTGTTCACAGATGACTTAAAAATTTTTAGAAGTATATTGAATCAATCGATGATTGTCATATATTATAAAATGATATTCATAACCTCCACCTTTGGTGCATTGAAAATAAACTTCCACTGAATATAAAAAAATGCAAATCCAACACGTATTCCTTAAAAAAGTCAACTATTGAGTTTTCCTACTCTATCGACAATATTACTTTAAGCCCGTGGCTCACGGTCAAATAGTTTGAACAAACTGCTTTGAAGTGACTCGGGTTTTTAGAAAACTTGAAGCAAACCGCTAAAAATGACGTCACTTGAAGGCAGTTTGACCAAACTATTTGACCGTGAGCCACGGGCTTCAGAGTGCAACCAACAAACAAAAGACCTTGGGATTGAATTTGACCCCAAACTTAATTTCTCCAATCACTATAACAAAACATCTTCTTCTGCGAAGAGAATGACAGGACTGATTTTCCGCACATGCAAAGACTTCCAAAACAAGGACTGCTTATTTATTGCCCTTTATATAATGCATTCATCAAATCTAGGCTGGAATATTGCTCTCTCATATGGTCCCCACTGTATAAATGTCACGTTGATCAACTGGAATCAGGTTTTTCTTGAAATATGTGTCATTATTCAAGTTGGATGGGGTCTATCCCCCTTAAGGTTATGACAACAAATTGCTGCTCGGTAGATACTCATTTTTATCTGGAAAATCGTAGATCATATTGTGCTTGCTTATTCCTCTTTAAATTATGATAATAATAATAATAATACACTCTCATAAGCACTCGTAGAGTGTAATCAAAGGCATAACCGCCTGTGCGGGTAGAGGACGGCTATTATTATTATTATTTGCCGTGGCGCTCAGGGGCGACTTACTGATATTGTCGGTGGTGTATTCACTTTTCAGCTGTAGGAAAAACCGGAAAACCTACAGCACCACCCCGGTTGGTCGGTGTGCACTTCAAGCTAGCACTAGACGTCGGGATTGGCATCTAGGCAACTCACATCATACTTGATTCACAACAAGGCATGTGCCATCTGAAGAGACCCCTGTACTTGAGAAAAAAGATTCCGTACCCGAGCCTCGAACGTCTGTCTGATGCGAGCTAGAAGTTCCACTGCTAGAAAATAAATAAATAAATAAAAATATATTTTCTTAAATTAGCATTAACAATTCCACCAAAATCTACAGTTCATGACAAGTTCATTCCCACATTTCTTCGCCTCACGTAGGCTTGGACGTCGGGGGATGAGGACTTGGACGCACGGAGAGCCGCCTCCCCCTCCACTGCTAGAGACATTAGCCATTGAGCCACCGACCGACTGACTGTATTATTTGTATTTGAATTAACTGAATTATCTGTATACTTTCATTATCTGTATTTTTAGTACTCGTATTTTTCAACCGAAATAAATAAACTGTCTTGTAATTGGGATTTATCCTGTTTAGACAATGAATGTATTTTCTTTTTCTTTTTTTTTTTTAATTTTGAACACTCGAACTACTTCAAGTATTAGACCACGACTATTGGCCATACCCGTAAGGACAGAACGGCCTGCTTGATTTAGTGACCCTATATCAAAGTGTGCAGGAGCACCATCTAGCTGCAACCACATCCGTTGACGAATATTAATAGGTATACTTTCCAACAGCACAGGCAAATTAATCCTAATAAATCCGAGAAACATGACGCCGTTTAAGTGACCATCAAAAAAGTAAGGACCTACTACTTGCGTTCCAATTATTCCACCCCATACATTAACAGACCAACTGTGCTGGTGATCAAGGGTTCTAAAAATATTAGGGTTTTCGTCACTGTAATAGTGAAAGTTATGTCTTGTTAAGAAAAGATGACCTATCGGAAAAAGCACATAATCAAAAAAAATTTCTTCATCACCAAACTTTCCAAAAACCCATAAACAAAAATTCAGTCGTCGAACAGACGTCAAAAAGCTGTTGATAGAGTTGAATGCGATACAGGTGGAATTTGTACTTTTCAATTATTCTATGGATACTCAGTCTGCTTGTTCCAGTTTTGTTTCACATATTTTTCGCTGACTTGTGTGAGGGTTTTCAACTAGAGATAACATCACTAAATATTCATTTTAGTCATTTCCAGTAACCAGTTTTTGCCGTCCTTGCATATTATAAGATACAGTGCCTGTTCTTCGGAAAAGCTGCAACAACTTTTTCAATGAACGCTTGTTAGAATGACTTCTGTTAGGATACCTTTGGGCATATACTCTTGACGCTAATAAACAGTTTTCTTCACACTCACCGATTATCAAAATCATATCAATTCTTTCTTCCTGGGTATAAGTTCTCATTTTACAATATTTCAAAAAGACAATAATTTTAAACTAGTTGATGAAACAATGATAATGGTTTGATTAACAAGTTGTGTCACTGTCAAATACTTTTTGTTTCATAATAATAGCGTCATCTAGGCCAGAGCCTACTATTATTGAAAAAATAGTATAATAGGTATTAACTATAAGGAAATCGTAAATGTATGTTTTTATTGACCCCATATTGTAATTTTGGTATTTATTCCAATATGAGGTCTAATTTGCTAAGAAACAAGCGAATGTAACATATTTCGCCTCAATAATTAAAGACACGTGCATCTTTTTATTTTGAAAAATGCTTTTAATATTTCAGAAACGATAATGAATTTGAGTTTTTACATTTGCCTGCATTTTACTTTAGATACACCGTATTTTAAAATATTTTAAACTTGTGCGATTCTGCGTATTCCTTAATAAAAGGTTTTTAAAACGCTTTTTAAGCTTTTCATTACAATATAGTGTGTTTCATTTTTAAGATTTGAAAATTACTCATAATTAAGTAAAATATAAAAACGCCTTTTGTGTAAAAAGCAGAAGAGATAGGTATAGGTAACCCTAATATAGTTTTGAAGGGAACCTAATTCTGCGTCAAATTACGCCACTAAATACGGGGTGTTCCATTCAACTTCAAGAAGTTATTTAATTAAATGTGTGTCCAAATTTTGAGGCAATTTTTTTCGCCACTCTGTGCATGTAATATTGCATTAAAAATTTCATGAAGTAGTTAACTTTAACCTTTGAGCTGAGCAGTACATTTAATCACGAGCAGCTCGTTACACGTTACAGGGTGAAAACAATTTTCAAATTATCGTTTTTAAATTTCTCAAAATTTCTCAGAAACGGTAAGTTTTAAGTATGGAAAATATATGATAGTTACTCACCTTTGTTTTGTCTCCTCATTTCTCGTAGAAATAACCGAGGCGAATGTGGTGGGCCACCCTGTATAGGTGTTGATGTGTGGTGAAGTGGATACTTCAATTTATTATTACTAATAACTGGATCGAGATGTTGAAGAATACACAAATTGGATATTTCACACAATTATACACCCTAATAACAAGTTCAAATTCTTTTTTTCAACTTCTTGGATTCGAAATTCATTTCGATGAATAGCACAAGTCCATTGCTTTTTCAGGAGTATAAACTGTCCCAACATTTTTTTCTCTGCCCCAAACTTGCTTGACATCAGTACAGCTCAACTGATTGCTGAAACATGATTGGCATGGCATTGAATACTCCATCCCCTTCAACCATAGGCCTACTTTTTGCGGTTAAGTATTGAAATCTTTCAGCCAAATGAATCTTCACCATACAGGCATTTTAAAGGAAACAAAGTTGATATCTGAATCAAAAGTTCAAGTATTTAAAAAAATGTCAATATCACTGCTGTTCTGGTGCTGATTCTGGTACAAATTTGATGGTAGTTTCTTCAATAGGATGCATTATTTTGAATTGAAGCCTCTGGAGACACCATACATCCTATTTCACAGAAAAGAAGATAATTCTGATTCGACGAACCCCACTGAACATGATACATAACAAAAATATTTTCCAGATATAACTTTTGTGCAATTTTGTGATATTGGCAAACTAACATTATATTAATGTCATCTCGACGTTTCCAACACAGTGTTTTCAACTATATGTTTATGTAACATCAAAATAATATAACCAATAATATTCATTAGATAATACATATAATGTTGATTATATGTTGCCCAGATATGTCTTAGACAGAGTAGTTATGTTATTTGATCGATATTTTTGTCTAACCTTCTCAAAACATTACTGACATGTGTACAGGGAGCCATGTAATTAATATTATCTTAAAGGTTTTTTAAATGTAATATTTGGGTAATGACCACGTCATGACGTCATTCATCTACGTAACTTAAAAAAATAATATCCACGTTCAAACAATATTACCCAGTAAATATGAAATAAATAGATCACTGACGCCATCGTTCATTTTATCCTAATAATCATGGCGGTCATGATATGAGTTTTGAGTTCATAGAATTAAAATACAATTAATTCAAACTACTTAAAAGTGATTGGAATCAATAGGATTGCAAAACTCATAATTTTCATGGTAAAATTATGATTTTCCACTACTCCATCCACTAATTGTTATTTTAGCATTTAGGTTATGTAGTGAATGTAGTGATATCTACTATATTGATTAGAGAGTATCTACATATATGATGCTATGAATGGTAGAAAAGCTATCAGTTGTGGTTCCTGCTAATCAGATATTGGACAGCATGGAAATGGTTGCTGACATCTGGAGCTGTGTCAAATTATTTTGAACCGATTGATCAAGGAATTTTTGGAACTGAAACCAATGAATTTAGCTTGCTAAAACAACAATATTGGAGCTGCTTAATCTGTAAGTGAACTCAAAATTATATATTTTATACAGAGTGTTCTGATCTTTCTTAATTTCATTAATCTATGATAATATTAACGTTTCTTGAGATTGTAGAGAAATAACTTGATTTGTTTAATACAAATTATCAATAAACTAACTACATTTTCTCTTTCTTATCAGTTTGGTAGTGTCCTTTCACATTCCTCTATCAGTTTTGATGTACAAACTGGTACTTATTGAATGATCAGATTACAAAAACTTAAATAGCAGTTGTTGTTCCCGAACTAATCGAAGATGAGCCCTTCTGGACTGGGCAAAGAAAAAAATGCAAAAGTTTTGAATCGCTAATTATGGACATACTGAAACGTAAGTAATTATACTTCTTTTACCTCTAGGGGCAACATACAATTATTAATAATTATTGGATGGTCGTTTTCTTATATCATAAAGATTAATATGAGTTTTCAGTGACTGTAATGATTATATTTTTAGAATATGTAAAAGATGTTTGCAGTTCAATCACAGATGAACAGTTTGACTCATAGTGATGGATTGGATGACATAAGCAGAGCAGAAACTAAAAAGAAAGGAGAAGTGACCGAAACAACAACCATATAATTATTGATTCAGTGATATCTGTTTTTATTTTTCAAAAGAAATAGGTTTTCATTCAATATTATTCTTCTAATAACACTTAATTAACTTTGGTAGATCTATCCATACATTTTTCATCTGATTCAGGTGGTAAGTCATATTATTAGGTACTTTAGTCTGTTCATAGTGATTCAAGATTATATTTTTTATACTGTTAATTGTTAATGATGTGACTGTCTTGTTTTATAACGCTTTATCCATGAGATTTTAATCATTGACAATAAAGTTTTTTGATTGATTGGTATGATTTACATCATTAGCCCCTTATATACATATTTTATTTCTTAGTATACAGGGTGGAATTTATACTATAATTAATAATATATAATAATAATAATACTCCCTTATGAACACTCGTTGAGTGTACCCGGCATAGCCTGTGCGGGTAGAGGACGGCTATTATTATTATTTGCCGTGGCGCTCCGGGGCGACTTACTGATGTTTTAGGTGATGTATTCACTTTTTAGCTGTAGGCACCACCTCGGGTGGTCGGTGTGCACCCCAAGCTAGCACTAGACGAGATTGGCATCTAGACAACTCACAATTCATTTGCTTTTCAACAAAGCATGCGGTCGCCTATCGATCCAATATAGAGTATTTGAGAAAAAATATCTTGTACCTACATCGGATTCGAACCGACTATCGCTATGCTGGAGTTTCGAACGGCCTGTACCATTAGACCGCTAAGCCACCGGCCACCCTTGTTTACCAACACTTATTTTTCTACACTTAAAGTTGTATTTCTGGAATTTCAATCGCCACTCTTTGGTAGATGAATAACTTTATTAATTGCTATTGTTGTTATTCATCTACTGAAAAGTGACTACTGAAATTCCAGAAATACAACTTCAAGTGTTGGAAAATAAGTGTTGGTAAACAATAAGTATATGCTCCACCCTGATGTTACAATGTTACATTTTACAAATGTTGCATAGATGTTTTGAGTAACATTATATGTATGTAATAAAGTCACATTAAAGTTGCACAAAATATGATACATTTATGTAATGTTAGGTAATTAACATTACATTGTAATATTTAAAAGAGGCACAAAGGCATATGGACGCAACATATCTGTAACATCAAGCATATCTCTGAATAACATCACCAAGTCACAATGTGATATAACAGTCATGTTTAAGTTATATTTTTATGTTTACTGGGACATCTCCAGAAGTTTTTCTTCAATTACTTCCAACTCTACAGATGTGGTGTTGCAGGTTTTTCCGGGTTTCCCTGCAGCTGCAAAAGCGAATTCAAGTCGCCTCGGAGCGCAGATTAATTATATTTTTAATGTTGATTTTTTCTGTTATATTCAATATTTATTATCATTATTATAAAAACAATGCAAAAGTCATCAACTGTCAACAATTTATGTGACAGTGACGTTTACTTTGTTTTCCCGGAGTTTTGGAGCGCCACCTGGTGCCATTGGCGACCGCGAACTTTGCAATCCCTGGAAATGACATGGCTGAATTCTCCCAAGCTGAAGTAAGAGTCGAGAAGTAGAGAGACAGATGCTGTCACTGTCATGTCAAATCAGTCATATGTCATATGTCTTATTCTATCACTCTCTCACGTCATACCCATACGCATGAACATTAAAACAAAATATTTACATTGGAATTTGGAAGTAGAACTTCAATATCATAATATTTTAGAATTGTGTTCTATTATTATTTGGTTAGGATGGCCTGGAGATCTCATGGAAAAACCAATGCCGAACTAGTGAGAAATTTGAAATGTAGTTTTAGCCACGGTTGTACATTGAAATGTTTGTTAACAATAAAAAATTTTAGTAAATGGTATCATCAGGAGTAATTCAGTCGAAAAGGCTATGTTAGCTGTTGATAGAGGTAATTTTTCTAAAAACAATCCCTACATGGATGCCCCTCAGTGTATAGGATTTGGTGTTACTATAAGTGCACCTCATATGCATGCTCATGCCTTGGAACTTTTGAAAGACAGATTGGAAAGCGGTACCAGGGCTTTGGATGTTGGATCTGGAAGTGGATATCTTACAGCCTGCATGTCTGTTATGTTGGGCCAAAAAGGGTAAGTTATTGGAAACTTGTACCTCAACTTCCAACAAGCATAATTCAATTTAAGGCAAACTGGACCAGTTTTAAAATTTCACTTTGTCCTTAATTTTTCATAACATGGATTATTTTTTCACAATTTCCCTTTGAATGAAGTTTAATGACATTGATGTTGCTTTGGAATTGAACGGGAGTGAAAAAGTTGAACCCTTAGAGAATATGGGTATTCCTTTTACCATGTTTATTTGAGGATGTTGATTATTGAAAAGAAACCAAGCGCCAAATTGCAAAAACTGAGATAAAGGTTCCAAATGACAGCTTAAAATTCATTTAACATGTGTAAAAGTATTAAATGCCTACTAGAATTCTGGCGACATTTATTTACTAATGATCTGAGCGACTTTGAAGGAAAAAGCAGTTGACTATTATAGCAACATCACGATACCGTTCATAGAATATGGTCCAAGTTGCTTGGTTGCTTCTCAATAAACATTATCCACCTGTACATCAGTCAAGCAATAATCTTGATAGTTCTAGATAAAACAATGCCTCTCTTAAAGGAAAATGAGCAAAAACGTAAATGAGTACAAGAAGTAGAACAGAAGATTTCCCCTTTACCTCACTAGTAATTTCATTCCTAGATGCGCATTTCGTTAACCAAGTTCACTTCATCAGTGGATTATGGAATTTGAAATTCTGACTGAAATATGATTTATTTGGTTTATTTGAAAAACTACTATTATTATCACTCAGTATTTTATTATATGATACTGCTTGATCGTACAGCATTTAAATACCATCTATAATGTGTTTTTGTAATAACAATCCATTCGGCTGGGGGAGAATGTGAAATTCCGACTGGAATATGATTCACTTGATTTATTTTAAAAACTACTATTATTATCGTTCAATATTTTATTACATGACACCGCCTGTTTTCCAGGGTTTAAACAACTAGAATGTGTTTTTTTTTCAATGATAATCCTTTCGGTTGAAGGAAAATGGAGGAGAATGTCAAATTCTGACTGGAAAATGACACTTCGTGATTTCGAAAATCTATTATTGTTATAGTTCAATATTTCATTATATCACACTGCCTGATTTTGCAGGGTGGAAACACATCCTATAATGTAACATCACACTACCTGATATTGCAGGGTGGAAACACTTCCTATAATATGTTTTTCCTGTGTCAGTAGACCAGTGGCTAAGGTATCTGGCAGTGGAGCTTCTGGCTTGCAACAGACAGATGTTCGAGGCCTCAGTACGTGAGAATATTTTTTCTCTAGTACGTAGGTCTCTTTAAGCCGCCACGTGCCTTGTAAAGCAAGTAGGATGCGAGTTGCCTAGATGCTAATCCTGACGTCTGTTGCTAGCTTGAAGTGCGCACTCACCACCCAGGGTGGTGCTGTAGGTTTCCCTACAGCTGAAAAGTGAATACACCACCAAAAACCGGAGTTCCACGGCAAATAATGATAATAATAGCCGTCCTCTACCAGCACAGACTTTGCGTACACTTTATTAGTGTTTATGAGGGAGTATTTATTTATTTATTTATTTATTTATTTATTTATTTATTTATTTATTTATTTATTTATTTATTTATTTATTTATTTATTTATTTATTTATTTATTTATTTATTTATTTATTTATTTATTTATTTATTTATTTATTTATTTATTTATTTATTTATTTATTTATTTATTTATTTATTTATTTATTTATTTATTTATTTATTTATTTATTTATTTATTTATTTATTTATTTATTTATTTATTTATTTATTTATTTATTTATTTATTTATTTATTTATTTATTTATTTATTTATTTATTTATTTATTTATTTATTTATTTATTTATTTATTTATTTATTTATTTATTTATTTATTTATTTATTTATTTATTTATTTATTTATTTATTTATTTATTTATTTATTTATTTATTTATTTATTTATTTATTTATTTATTTATTTATTTATTTATTTATTTATTTATTTATTTATTTATTTATTTATTTATTTATTTATTTATTTATTTATTTATTTATTTATTTATTTATTTATTTATTTATTTATTTATTTATTTATTTATTTATTTATTTATTTATTTATTTATTTATTTATTTATTTATTTACTCATTCACTCATTCACTCATTCACTCATTCACTCATTCACTCATTCACTCATTCACTCATTCACTCATTCACTCATTCACTCATTCACTCATTCACTCATTCACTCATTCACTCATTCACTCATTCACTCATTCACTCATTCACTCATTCACTCATTCACTCATTCACTCATTCACTCATTCACTCATTCACTCATTCACTCATTCACTCATTCACTCATTCACTCATTCACTCATTCACTCATTCACTCATTCACTCATTCACTCATTCACTCATTCACTCATTCACTCATTCACTCATTCACTCATTCACTCATTCACTCATTCACTCATTCACTCATTCACTCATTCACTCATTCACTCATTCACTCATTCACTCATTCACTCATTCACTCATTCACTCATTCACTCATTCACTCATTCACTCATTCACTCATTCACTCATTCACTCATTCACTCATTCACTCATTCACTCATTCACTCATTCACTCATTCACTCATTCACTCATTCACTCATTCACTCATTCACTCATTCACTCATTCACTCATTCACTCATTCACTCATTCACTCATTCACTCATTCACTCATTCACTCATTCACTCATTCACTCATTCACTCATTCACTCATTCACTCATTCACTCATTCACTCATTCACTCATTCACTCATTCACTCATTCACTCATTCACTCATTCACTCATTCACTCATTCACTCATTCACTCATTCACTCATTCACTCATTCACTCATTCACTCATTCACTCATTCACTCATTCACTCATTCACTCATTCACTCATTCACTCATTCACTCATTCACTCATTCACTCATTCACTCATTCACTCATTCACTCATTCACTCATTCACTCATTCACTCATTCACTCATTCACTCATTCACTCATTCACTCATTCACTCATTCACTCATTCACTCATTCACTCATTCACTCATTCACTCATTCACTCATTCACTCATTCACTCATTCACTCATTCACTCATTCACTCATTCACTCATTCACTCATTCACTCATTCACTCATTCACTCATTCACTCATTCACTCATTCACTCATTCACTCATTCACTCATTCACTCATTCACTCATTCACTCATTCACTCATTCACTCATTCACTCATTCACTCATTCACTCATTCACTCATTCACTCATTCACTCATTCACTCATTCACTCATTCACTCATTCACTCATTCACTCATTCACTCATTCACTCATTCACTCATTCACTCATTCACTCATTCACTCATTCACTCATTCACTCATTCAATCATTCACTCATTCACTCATTCACTCATTCACTCATTCACTCATTCACTCATTCACTCATTCACTCATTCACTCATTCACTCATTCACTCATTCACTCATTCACTCATTCACTCATTCACTCATTCACTCATTCACTCATTCACTCATTCACTCATTCACTCATTCACTCATTCACTCATTCACTCATTCACTCATTCACTCATTCACTCATTCACTCATTCACTCATTCACTCATTCACTCATTCACTCATTCACTCATTCACTCATTCACTCATTCACTCATTCACTCATTCACTCATTCACTCATTCACTCATTCACTCATTCACTCATTCACTCATTCACTCATTCACTCATTCACTCATTCACTCATTCACTCATTCACTCATTCATTCATTCATTCATTCATTCATTCATTCATTCATTCATTCATTCATTCATTCATTCATTCATTCATTGATTTATTTATTTATTTATTTATTTATGTATAGACGGGGAGAACCCCTTTACAGATAATACATATAATGTTAGTAGTAAACAGAACTAAAATAAGTTTAACTTTAAATTACGATCACAAGCATTCCTAACTAATATAAACAAGGCATAGAATATAATATGATCATATGACTAGGTCTTCCATTTGGCGTACAAAACTATCACGGGTATCAGAAAAGTCAAGACATTCGTTGAAGTGATTTGCTAAATTGGTCGAACAAGCAATAAATGTGTTTCGTTCATAGTTAGTTCTACAAAAGGTATATTGAATCTGTTGGTTTAACGAGTAGTCCTGGCTGGAACATGGATACCAATTTTACCAAGTAATTGAGGGCATGGTATACGAGAATTGAAAATATTATATAGTGTCATAAGATCCTTATGTTTGCGTCTAGTTGTAATTGGCAGCAGATTTAGTTCAGTACGTAAGTTTGCATAATCAATATTTGTTGTATTGATACCCTGCTTAAAAGCTACATACCGCAGAAATTTTTGTTCTACTATCTCTAGTTTAGTAATATGAGTATGGTAAAACGGTGACCAGACACAAGAAGCATATTCTAAATGAGATCTGATTAAGGAACAATACAACAACTTAAGTGTGTTAACGCTTGTAAAATCTTGAGTGATGCTTTTGAAAAAACCTAAAAGTTGAAGAGATTTGGTAATTATATTTGATATGTGTACAGTAAAAGAAAGTTGTGGATCGAAAGTAACTCCCAAGTTTTTCACATGTTCCTTAACATTTAATTCAACGCCATTGATATTGTATTGAAACTGAGTGATGTAACGAGATCTATGGAATAGCGCAACATGACATTTTTCAGGATTCAGTTCCATGCCGTTTAACTCACACCAGTTGGCCAGGTTTTGTAGATCCGACTGTAACAACATGCAGTCAAGTTCAGATGTTATCCTGGAATACAATTTAAGATCGTCGGCAAATAAAAGAAATTTAGAATGATAAAAACAAGACTTAATATCGTTTACAAATACGTTAAATAGTAAGGGACCGAGGTGGGAACCTTGAGGTACACCTGACGTGACGATGATTTCTTGGGATTTAAAGGTCGCAACACGAACAAACTGACGTCGGTTGTCTAGATAGCTCTTAATCCAAGAGAGAAGGTTTCCCTCGATGCCGAAATTCTTCAATTTATGAATCAAAGCATTATGATTTACCCTATCGAATGCCTTGGAAAAGTCAGTGAAGAAGATCGATCGTACCAGGAGGGATACAGTTTTTTGCACGAAATTCTCCAAGAAATCCCATCTGGCTTGCCTCGATCTGGAGGAATAAAAAATTCCCGCCCAAAACTGGTTGTGCTCCGACTGCAAAACTCTTTCCCCACTCTCACGGGAGTCGATTTTTCTCTCCTCCTATCAGAATTAAGAGGTATTAAACAGTCGCAGGACCAACTTTCGCGAGGATATCAACAAGAAATATGATCTATTGAGTGTGGAAATAGAAAAATGCAATTCCTCATTGGTCACTCATGCCTCTTTGATCGCAAAAAATTCTAATATTATTGAAAGTAACTCCAGTAACATTGACACTGTTCAACAAGTTCAGTCTGAAATGCATACTGCCATCGGAGATCTACAGAAAAAAGCAACCAATATTGAAAACAAACAAGCTACAATTTCTGTAACCGCGCCCTCCTAAACGAGAACAACGTATCTCTCTGGGAAAGAACTGAATGAACGTATGGCCCGCGCAAGCAATATAATGATCTACGGAATAAATGAACAGGATGAGCACAACGACAACGCAACTGTTTCCGAAATTTTAACTGCATTGGGAATTACTGAGACACCTAAACAGTCTATGCGAGTCGGTCAGGCCAAGAACAACAAAAACCGTCCCCTCAAAGTTGCATTCGACATCTCCAAAACCGCCAGTAGGATTCTCAGAAATAAACTGAACCAGAAATCAACTCTCAAGTTCAAGAATATTAAAATTGATGACGACCCTCATGCAGATGACAGAAATGGAAGAACTACGTAAAGAACTAAGAGATAGACTGTCAGCCGGTGAGAATAACCTCACCATCAAATATATCCATGGTACCCCATCTATTGTGTCCACAATAAACTAAATTCAAACTATCTCGCAAATCTCACTTTCGCATACACAAACATTGCTTCACTAACTGCTAAATACAGGGATCTTACCCTATATTTGGAAACTACCCAACCTGACTGTATTGCCCTGTCAGAAACTTGGCTGAATACTAATATTCCCGACTCTCTGATAAATTTTGAAGGATATCGTGTTTTCCGACAAGATCGTCCAAACCGAAGAGGAGGTGGAGTTTTGCTATATCTTAAGGAATCTGCATTTGCTCAATTCACTATAGTCGAGTCCCATTAAGATATACCTGAAATCGAGAATACCTGGCTCAATGTGTCCACAAAAAATTTCTCCTTCACTCGTGGATGTGTATATAGACCGCCCGCATCTACATATCACTGAGATCAGGAACTTATCGAGATCACCAATAGGATCTCTCACTCAGCAAACAACCTTGTTCTCTTTGGAGACTTCAACTTTCCAAATTTAAAATGACCCCTTGATGAAATTCCCTACTCCCGTGATAGTAGCTCCCTGTTCGCCGAACTATTGGTTGATCGCAATCTCTCCCAATTGATCTATGAACCCACACGATATAGATCAAATCAAACCCCTTCACTTATCGACTTATAACGAATGATCCCAATCTGCTATGCCATATTACAACTGGTCCTCTAATCGGTTGCTCCGATCATGTTACAATTACGTGTAACCTCCAAGTAATATCAGACAAAGGTCCCCGAAACACCATCCAGGAACACAGAAGAATAAACCAGAATTATCTAGCTACTACTTTAAGTACATTCAACTGTGATGAACTTTATCAACATTCCGATGTCGACTCCAAATGGAAGTTATTCTGCAATTCACTTCTTGATGCTATCAACAACTGTTCCAATGTAATTTCTAAAAAAAAACAACAGCAAAAAACCATGGATTGATGAGACATTGATCCACCGCTCCCATAAAAAACGTAAGATCTGGAAGAAATACTTATCAACTAAGTCCCCTGAAGATTTTGAGTCCTATCGTTCTTACTCCTCCAATTGATCTCAAGACCTAAAAACGGTCAAACAGAACTATGAATCAAATATTGCGGGAAAAGGTTCCAAGGCAATTTATAAATACTGTAGAACTAAACTCTCGTCGAAAGTCTCTATACCAATGATTCGCGATAATTATGGAATTATATGTGAATCCAATGATGCAGCTGCTGAAGTGCTCGCTAAAAGTTTCGAAAATTCTTTCTCACCAGTTGAAAATACAGCGCTCCCCAAAGTTAAGTCATCAAGATGCCAAAACTCTTTAACCCATGTGTATTTTCCACCTGAATTAGTGGAGGAAAACCTGAAGAATGTCAAAACTGGTGTCTCACCTGGGCCGGATAATATACCAGCATTCATTTTGAAAAGACATGCATCCGTTCTCGCAAAACCCCTTAGCCATATCTTCGAATATTCTTTTTTTCACTCCTGCCTTCCCAGACAATGGCGGTTAGCCTCTGTTACTCCTATTTATAAAAAAGGGGACAAACTCGAACCTGGAAACTATAGACCTATTGGCCTGGTGTCCGTATGTGCCAAAATTATGGATAGAATAATTGTCGATAACCTCTTACCCTTCTTGCTTGGGAACGATGTGATCCCCCTACACAACATGGTTTTATTCCTGGAAGATCAACAACAACGAACTTACTCTATTGCCTCGATAAATGGACCAGATTCCTAGACTCCTCAGACCCCGTTGACATTATATATCTCGATTTTTCCAAGGCGTTTGACAAAGTTCCACGAATTAAGCTACTTCACAAATTTGAACACTTTGGAATAAGAGGTCAACTACTCAACTGGATTGACGCATTTCTTTCTGACAGGGTATTCAAAGTGAGAGTTGGTTCCAGTCATTCTGATCTACAACAGTCAACAAGTCATCTCAGGAGTTCCACAAGGTTCTGTTTTGGGACCTACTCTTTTCTTGGCATATGTCTTAGATTTGCCCACTGTACTCCATTCAGACCACGCTTTTTTCGCAGACGACAGTAAGTTCTTTGGAAATCCCCTAACTAGTCATGCTGATCTCCAGTCAGACCTCATTTCTGTGCGAAGGTGGTGTGAAACTTGGAACATACCACTAAATGTCGATAAGTGCTGTGTGTTAAACATCGGTTATAATAACCCAACATTCGATTACCTTTTGGGCAACCAATGGATTCCCGAAGTAGACAACCATAGTGACCTGGGAGTTATATTCAACAAAAAACTTACTGCTGCTAACCAAGTGACAGCCGTTGTTAAAAAAGCTAATAGTCGTACTTTTTTACTGAACAAATGTTTCTCCCATCCTGATAACAGACTCTTCAGTAAGCTTTATAAAACATATATTCGTCCACACCTGGAATATGCTGTCCAAATCTGGTCCCCTTTCTTGGTAAAAGACATCCAACTTCTTGAGAGGGTCCAACGCAACGCTACCAGGATGGTAAGAGGATTCAACCAACTCTCCTACGACCAGCGACTGTCTCAGCTCAATCTACCCTATCTGAGTGACAGACGTAACAGAGGCGATGTGATTTTAACCCACCGAGTACTACACGATGACTTCTCTGTAGATCTCAAGAGCTTATTTTTACTTCAAGAGAATAATAGGTTGCGTGGACATCCTTTGAAATTGAGGCAGGAACCCTTTCGAACAACTCTACGCCAAAAGTTCTTTCCAAACAGAATTTTCACGAAGTGGAACACTTTACCTCCAGAGGTCGTGACAGCCCCAAGTACAACCAGTTTCAAGAACCGATTTGACTATTTTCAACAATCAGCGAACATGTGATATAGTTTATCAACTCTTATTCATCATTTTGATTTTGGTTTTCATCTTAAAAAAATTGTAACACTTTTTTTTGTATACTTATAATTTATATTTTATTGGGCAAAATAGGCTATGCCTCTGCCCTTGTTGTATTTAAATAAATAAATAAATAAATAAATTGAGTGTACTTCGACGCAGATTCCAAGGCACTCGATTTGTCATCAGTATAGGTTAACAAGTTCAATTCAGTAGACCGCCTGTGTCTGAAACCAAACTGCTGATCAATTAACAAACAAAAGGAGTCAGAAAGTCGCATATGAGATTCTCAAACAGTTTAGGTATAGTACTCAATATACTGATGCCTCTATAATTCTTTATCTCTGATTTGTTACCTGATTTAAAAATAGGTGTTACATAACTTGTTTTCCATGTGGAAGGAAAGACTCCCAATGACAGTGATAAATTAAAGATTTGATATAAAGGTCGCGCCAATATAAAACTACATTTTTTCAAAATTGAAGGAGGTATCCCTTCTGGCCCAGGACCCTTGTTAACATCTAAGTTAGATAGTTTGGTGTAGATATCGGAAATTTTGATGACACAATAGGGTATATCAACATTAGAAAAATTGAACAGGTATTTTTGAAATATCTCAATTGTTGTTAGTATTTTATTATTATTAGATGGCGGGGCTAGCCAGCGGCTGAAATGCAGGTAGTTCTGTATAGAACCTTTCTGCACCCCGCTGTCAGGTCTATCTCGTGATTACTCCGGATCTTTTAATGAACTCCAGGAGATTCCTCACAAGGTTTTCCTGCGGGATGATATCTTTTGCACCGTGGTGTCCGAAGATGCCCATCCTCATGTGAGCCAGAGCTTCGCATTCAAACATTATGTGGGAGGCTGTTTCGTCCTCTTCTTCACAAAATCCGCATTGTGTGGAATCTTGATGTATTCCCAACCGTTGCAGATGTTTTCTCAAATGGCAGTGGCCTGTCATCAGTCCTACCACCTTCCTGAGGGAGTCTCGGTTTAGTTCAAGAAGGTATCTTGATAGCCGGTCGGTTGGCCCCATCATCATCATTTTTCCGTGAGTATTGCCTGAGGCACTCTCTCAGATAGATTGATGATGGTTTTTACCCATTTCTTTGTGTCCTGCTTGATATCCCCAAACGGGATTCCGCATGCAGGTTCTGGTCCAATGAGAGTTGTTGCTGCTCCCGCTCTTGCTAGGGCATCTGCGCTCTCATTTCCCTGGATCCCCTTATGACCTGGTACCCAGACTAGTTTTACCCTGTTCTGTGCTCCCAGGTCGTTAAGGTTTTGGGAGGAATCCCAAACCAGTTTGGAAGTGAACCTGCATGAACGCAGGGCTTTAATCGCCGCCTGACTGTCGGAGAGAATCGTTATGGGTTGGTTTCTAGGACCCCTCCTTAGAATCTCTCTCGTGCAGACGGAGATTGCCGTTACCTCGGCTTGAAATATAGAGGCTTGAGTACCGAGGCTTAGGCTGATGTCTTTCCTCGGTCTCTCCCCGTATATTGCAGCCCCAACTCTTTTGCTAGTCTTTGAGCCATCCGTGTACCAGATTTGCCCTCTTGACAGCATTGGTATAGCCCTTGATGTTGCTTCCCCATCTTCTATGATGGTGGTGTATGTTCCATCAAAGGAGTATGTTGGAATCATTTTGTCCGACAAAATCTCAGACGTGTCGATTCTTATGACCTCCAGTATTGTGGAGTGGCCTTGTTTATTGCCCCTCCATTGGCCCAGACATTTTAGCCTGAATGCTTCTATCCTCGCCTCCGCTGTAATGTGCAGATGCAGTGGAGGGAGGTTCAGGATTACCTCCAAGCTAATTGTCGATGTGCTGGACATAGCACCAGTGACTCCGAGCATGGCCAGTCTTTGTAAACTAGCCAGCTTCTCCCTGGTTGTCACTCGTTCTACCTTTGGCCACTACAGCAGGGCTCCGTACGATATCGAGGGCCTAACAATTGCTGTGTATAGCCAGAGGGACTGTTTGGGTCCAAGTCACCATGTTTTGCCAAAAGAGCGTCTGGCCATCATTAGTGATGTCCTTGCTCTTATCAGCACTTTTTCCAGATGTTTGTTCCAGGTGAGCTTTGAGTCCAGGTTTAGCCCCAAGTATTTCGTCTCTCCTGACATCTGTACACTTTCACTAAAGATTCGAAGAGCTCTGTTGGTCTCCAGGTTTCTTTTCCTGGTGAAAGGAACTATTGTGTTTTTTTGGGGGTTGGTTCTCTCTCGTGCACCACGTCTGTAGGTCTGTAAGGGCTGATTGCATCAACTCCCCCCGAACCCCATGTACTTCCCGTTGATCATTATGACGATATCGTTCGCATAGCCCTGGGCAAATACTCCTCTCCGATTCAGATCTACAAGACAAGGAGGACAGCCCCTCGTAACCCTTACCTCCATTGTGTCCCCGAACAGGAAGGCTTGTACTACCCTAGAGCCAAGCATGGCAGATATCCACTGGTTCAGGGCTGGAGCAACGTTTCTTTTCGTGAGGGCTGATGTGATGGACGCATACGATGTGTTATCAAACGCCCCTTCTACGTCAAAAAACGCTGTGAGTGCAATCTCTTTACTCATCATTAGCGTGCCGACAGGATTCACCGGATCTTTTGACAAGATCTTATTCAGTCGTGAGTATTCAGCCGTGCTCTCGACTTCTTCGCAGAAATTCTTCGACGCCTTCCTCTTCTCTCTTTGTATAGCTCTTTTGTACAGAGAGAGGGCTTCATTCTATTCGCCCCACTGCTTTTTTCTGAAGGCCTTGTTAAAGAGAGATCTGGTCCTTTTTCTTAGGATTTCCAGCTCTTTGGTCCAGAACTGGACCGCGCTGTTCTGTCTCCTTTTGGTTAGAGGGCAGCTTCTTTGGAATAAGGAGACTATAGCATCCTGGAGACACCCGCTCGAGGTTTGCCGTTGTTTCTCGGGTTTCTGAAGAAGGTTAAACCTTCACTGCTTCCGGAGATACGGAAGCTTATGTGCCGATGATCTGATAAGGATGGCTCGTCAGAGACGTGCCAGCCTTTGATGAATCGGCTGACCCATGGGGTTGCCCATGTGATATCTATGACCTCGGATCTAACGCGGTTGGCAAAAGTTGCCTTATTCCCCGTGTTCATAACGACGAGGTTTTCTCTCATTAGAAATTCTAAGATGTACTCACCACGTCTGTTCGTGTCGCTACTGCCCCATACAGTGTTGTGGGTGTTGGTATCACATCCCACTATCAGAGGGGCTCTTGATCCCCTGCAGTAGGCCGTAATCTCTTCCAGCTCTAGGGGGAGATAGATGGAGCTAACAATGGCTTCCACCTCCTTCTCATCCAGTAGGAGCTTCACCTTTGCTGCCACCAAGTCTCTGGAACAGAAATCAAGAAGTGGTAAGTACCTGACATTGTCTCTCACGTATATACATGATCGTACCCTATCAGGTTTAGGATCGTAGATCAACTTACCCCCTAGTCCTCTCACCTGCCCCTTGAAAGCCCATTCGTCGAGCTAGAGCAGCTGTTGCTGCTTTACTGTGTTGGAGGTTGATCTGCAACACAGTCGCCATCTTCCTGGTTAGAGGGACCTGGCTCCGAGAGGATCCTGATGTTAACTCGCCCCTGCCCCAGAAATACTCTGAGGCCTAGAGCTTTGAGTTTAACGATGGACTCCTCATCGACGTAAGCCACGATGGTTTTCCCTAGGGATTCCTCACGTGTGCTTACCACCTTCCACCCTCTAGTACACAAGCCATCATTCTGTTGTGACATGATGGCGAGGCACCTGGCGGCGGGTTCTTCTAATGCGGTCTTAGGGACCCACATCACAACTTTGCTAACCCTCAGTAGTTCTCTTGCTGGTCCTATTCTGAGGGATAGCTCCCCTTGGTTGAGGGTGTTAGTGACATCTTTAAGCCAGGTGACAGTGTACTCACCCGTACAAGTGAATACCAGCCCCCCGGCCGAGTCGTATACGCATTTGAAGAATCGGGGTAGAGCACGATTAGGTGCTTGCCCCGAAATGCGTTTTTGTACGAGGGTGCGGATTTTATCCGCCTCCTCTTTGGAGAGCTTCTATTCCGGGTGGTTTCGCTTCACGATGGCTAGCTTGGTCCCCGTGAGCGCCTTCTTGAAGCTCTCTTTTTCTTCACTCCTCTTTTCGGTGCGGGGCTTCTTTGCAGTGCTCCGCGTCGATGGAGGTGTGGTGGTTTTCGAGCGGGGTCGTTTGATTGAACCCGTTGGTTTGGGAGGGGGTTCCTTATTCCCCTTCCTCCTTCTCTCTTCAGACCTGTAGGGCTTCTTCGTTCGGAGATCAGATGCCCCCTGACTCTGTGCCCCACTGGCCTGAGCTACCCCGCTTTGTGCGGGCGGTACCTGCGCTGGTATTTTTCGCCCCGCGCTTCAACTTTCGCCCTCGCGAGTTTCCGCCTCTGAGCTCCCGACAGATTCGAGTGCTTCACGGCCATCCTCTCGAGATTCTTTGCCAACTCCTCCGGTGTGGCTTGCTGGGGCCCCGCGGTTTCATTGGCGTCGTTACTCTCTAGAGCCAGGAGTTCCTGACTCCTGGGATCTTGGGGAGTAATGCCTGACTCCGTGGTCGGAAGCTCCAGGCTTCCAGAATCCACAGAGGGTGGAACCTGTTCCAGGTCTGTTTGTGCGGAAAAGGCAGCATGCTTTGGGTGTGTTTCACACCACAGGGCATGTATTCTCGCCATGTATCCTCTTCGGGCGGGCTCACTGCTCTCATAGCAATGCAGAAGACTGTCCCTTAGTTCATCCGTGCACTCAATGCGTCCGTTGTCATCGCGGTTGTCATCGCGGTTGTCATCGTTTGGCAAATCATCGTTTTGGGCCCCACCACCTTGCCTATGACCCCTAATTCGAAAGGTCGGTTGTGGGGGCCTCTTCCTCGTACGTCTGTAACCGAGTAGTAGGGTATAACAAAGGGTTAGCCTAGTATACCCACGGCCGACATCAGAGGGAATGTCAGACCGTGACAAGCTGCCAATTGCAACTCAGGTTCGGTAGTAACAGTCTAACGGCTATTTAAATTAAATTAAATACTTCTTTGAGTTCATTATGAAATGGGGCCCAAGGATTAAATCTAGGTCATTTTAAGTTATGGGAGATATATAAAATGTATTAGGATTCATCTGAATATTTGAGTCAAGGTAGTGTACATAATAGAATCTGTTAACAACAGGACCGGTGTGAAGTTAGCAGCCACTTTATAGCAGACGTTTTTATCTAGCAGCCAATTTGACAGTAGCGTCGGGTGTGAAATTGAATTCGAGTTTTAATCCGAATGAAGGTTAATTTCTGTACATAGAAAAACCAAAGATTGATATGCCGAGAGATGGTTGATTTGCAGGTCGTCTAAGGGGCAGTTCACAGATACCCCGAAAATGATATACCGAGAGATGGTTGATTTGCAGGCCGTCGAACGGGCAGTTTATAGTTTTTGATATTTGAAAGAAATTTCTGAAACCTTAAGAAATATTTAGCCAAATTCATTACCTCTACTTGTATAGATTACTGAAAAGTCCGAGAATGATATAACCAAAGATAGTTAATTTGTAGGCCGTCTAAGGGGCAGTTTACACTTGTCGATATTTGAAGAAAAAATCTGAAACCTCTCGAAGAAATATTTGGCCAAGTTCAATATCAGTGTATAGACTACTGAAAAGTCCGAGAATGATCATTTGTAATTGAATCCGAGTATACGATTTATTACAAATTGTTCCATCTGACCTTAGATGATTTGAAACAGTTTTTTCTTTGGATGGACACTTTACTTGCAGTACCAAGAGTAATGAACTTTGTTGTTGATCCAATTCTTGACAATTCGGATACTTTCCATTAACACTCGACTGAAGTTACAGAATATTCTTCTGATCTACGATGTAACCATAACAAGAATGTAACACTAAGTTTACATCCTCCTGAAAATAGTGACAGAATATAAAAACTTAATTCATAAACTGCTTCATTAATTTCAGTCTCAATCCTGTAAGTTTTTTTACGAACTTTATGCTCTGGACTTATCTTGGCTGACAATAGAGCTCATGTCAACTCTCTTTACTTGAACGTTGCTTCATCTCAATAAAATTTCCCTAGCTGCTCTAACCTTCAAAAATTCAGCTTAAATTCACAGGTAAACAACAACAACGATGCAAGAAAGGTTAGAATAGTTTGAAATTTGTGATTCGGGGTCGCCACGGAGTGGGCGACATCTACATTTTGAAATGTGTACGTCAAACTCCGGGAAAACAAACATTCTGCCATAAGATCTAATGTTAATAAATTGTTGATTATTTCTTTGTCGTTTTATATTTGGTTCGATTTTTTTGATTTAATGCAGAAAGCATAGCTTTGATAGGACTAGTAAGTCATAGAAATGTTCAGTGCCGCAGTGCAAGAATTATTTATCTTCAAATGTGTCCATGCACTCTTTTTCCAGAAACCAATAGTGCCAGAAATTAGCTTAAGCATGGGGAATTAGTCTGAATTGGAAGATTTCACACTTAGTACGATATATTTCGTTTATAATAATTGGCGTAAATCTATCCAGTTATTTTTTAGATACAAGAAGCAAAACATTTAATGAATGAACGAAATGTTAATCGATTTGGGAGCAAATGGTAACAGGATTTTCTAACTAATTGTTTAATGATTTCAATACTCAACAAGGTTAGACGCTGTTGATGGTGCAGAAGTTACAGGATCTGGAGATGTTTTATCAGTTCAGTGCTTTTCATTGGATGTAGCCAGTTCACTTTCAGTCCAGGAACAGATTCAGCAGTATAGCAGTAACATGGAACCACTTCCCAATAAATTAGATGAATTTACAGACAAATCTGTTTGAACACCATTTTGTTTGTACGATCTCAGAGCTAATTTTCAATCAGACAATAATATGATGTGTTTTACTGGTGTTGACAGAAAGATTGTGAAAATATACTTAATTCAGAAGATATTCCAGATAATCTCCAAGCAACACTCACACTCACAAGCAACACTGAGAAGTCTTCAAGAGATTTGTACGACCTAGGGAAGACCTATCCCTCACCTTCTTGAATTTGTGATGCTATGCACGAGACCATCAGTGACCCTGTTGAGGTTCGAACCACTGAAATGAAATAATAGTATGATGACTGGAATGCTCGTCAAGCTGCGCAAATGGATTTCTCAGGGAGGCCGCCATCTTTGTTTTGTGCCTCCTCACAGTGGCGGACGAATGATTATTTGCTGAATTTTGAGTAATTTTACGAGTTGAATATTGTTGCACTGCACTGGCGTGTTTACAAACGTTGGATCGGAACAAACGTCCAAATGAATGTCTCTCGCACCCAAACAAATAATCAATGAAGTATCTCGTTGATGAGTTACATGTGCCTCCTTTCTTCTTCTCCTAGAGTAATCACTTTAAATAGGTGCGCAAAGGAACTAAGAGCATTCCAGTCATAATAATATAATTTTATTTCAGTGGTTCGAACCCATACATCTATCGATGATTGGACTGAGAAGCAATTATTTAACCCGCATGCCACCATCACTCGTGACAATACTGAAATGCAACCATACTTTTCGCTGACACATTCTTAAGTGATCCTAGTAATATATTGTTGACGGTTTTGCTTCATTATTCGAAAATTAAATCCCTCATCAATGTAATGTGTAACAACTATTATAATAAGATTTGTAAATACTGTGACATAAGTATAAACAAAATTAATGAACTTTTTAGGGTAGCCAAGGTTTGCCTTTAAAAATCATTTATATTGTTACTTAAAACTGTTTGCACATTATTGTAACTTTCTGCATAAATTGTCCTTTAAATGGTTCTACTATTGGACAATAAAGATATTTTTATTATTTTATACACGATAATGAAAACCTGGACTGTTAATCGAATTATTTCATATTGTAACGATTTCGAGACCGGCCCTGATCATGTAATTAATGCACACTCGACAAGTAAACAAGTTTTCCTCTCGCAAACACATGAATCACGTGGAAGAAGCGCGAACGTTCTAAGAAATCGAACTTTCTAGAGAGAGCCATCTAGAGGAATCGTATCGTGTACTCGATTTATCGAGAACTGTAAATGCGACTATATAACCGCTGGATGACAGAGGGCAGAGTAGTTAGAGACAGTCACAGAGATGTACAAATACAGTTCGAGGGTTCGCAGATAGATAGCCACAGTAGAAATAAATAATAAATAAGTTAGTTAAGTCAATGTATTAGTGAATCATTGTTCTAAGTAGTGTTTGAATAAATTAAAAAAATTAGTTAAGTGCAGTTTTACTACATTTGGTGTCAGAATCGGATGTTTAAAATGAATAAGTGTTTAAGTGTTCGCCGTATTGAAAAACTGATAGACGTTTATCGCGCCCAAAAGACTAGTGACCCGTTGAACGTTATTGTCTCTGCGTAGTTGACAGTTTTGCGCGTCGCTGGAAAATAAAACTGAAAACTGTGTGTGAAATAAATGATAGACAAAGGATTAACAGACGGTAAAGGCAATAAGGGACAAAATGTTTTCGAGGAGAGTTCACCTAGTTGACCTTAAAGTCAGTGAATTAAAGCAAGAGTTAGAGGAGCGTGAGTTATAAACAACTGGAAAGAAGGCCGTACTCCAGAAAAGACTTTCAGAAGGACTGATTGAAGAAGGAGAAGACCCTGAAACGTTTTTATTCGAAGTTTCAGGAATAGATTTGAGTTCTATAATGAACAAACTCGAGGAAACCACGAAATCCTTGGAAGATACATTTCTACAAAGAGTCTGGAGGAAAAATTTTACGAAAATTCGAAAAATCTAGAAGTGGAGCTTCTGTAAAACTCGCAAATCTTGAGGGAAGAGCTTCTAGAAAATTAAAAAATCTTGAAAGAAGAAGTTTGCGGTGTGGCGAATCGGTTGGAAGAAAGAATGGGAACTGTCGAGATAGAAATGGAAAAATTGAAAGAAACAATAAGTGACCAAGTCAAAGATGACATGGAGGAAGAAAAAAAATCAAGGAAACGCTCCACGATGAAATAAAAGGCGGAATCGAGACAGAAATCGGCAGAATAAAGAAAATATTCAGTGAATTGGAAAAGCGAATGGATTCTGCGCACACCCCAGAAACGTACAACAAAAACCCAAGGCTGGACCTGAGTATGAACTTGGAGGAAGTTCAGAAAGACATCAAAAATTTCAAGATTAGTGCTGAACCTGGAAAGCTCGCATTGAAACCGCCTCAATTCGACGGAAATACTCCATGGGCAAACTACCGCCGACAATTCGAAGCTGCTGCCAAAGCAAATAGATGGAATGCTGGTGAAAAAGCTTTAACATTGACACTGGTATTGCGTGGCGATGCCACAAACATTTTACAGACCCTCACCGCCCAACAACAGGAGGACTATGAACAGCTGATTAAACATCTAGAACTACGGTATGGTCAGGCCCACCTAGAACACGTGTACCATTCACAGCTGAAGAATCGATGCCAGAAATCAAGCGAATCCCTGCAAGAATTTGAAGCCGACATTGCACGTTTGGTTCGTCTTGCGTACCCAGCTACACCGGAAAATATTATGGAGCGACTAGCGGTTCAGGCATTTTTGGATGGACTCCGTGACCAAGAAACCTGACAAGCCCTAACACTAGCTCGCCCCGCACATCTCGTAGATGCATTGGCACGAGCTCTGGAATTTGAAGCAGCAAAACAATCCTGCAAAAGCCAGTGTAGAGTCCGGATGATTGAGGAAGATGCACAGGAGCCCGCTAATATCGAGGCTGTCATGAGAAAATTAATGAAGAAAGTCCTGCCTGAGAGAAAACAAATGAGGTACTGGAATTGCGGGAAAATTGGGCATGTGCGTAGCAAATGCCCAACATTCAAAGAAGCGACACCGACACAGGAAAAACTAAAGAAGGTCGATGAGGAGGGGCAGTCGTCGGCCTGTATCCAGCAAGCCCCAAATAACAACGCATATGTCGCTGTCCTTCAACGACAGAAGAAAGGTGTTTTTGTAGACGGTCTCATCAACAACGAGTCTCGCACCATGCTGCTAGATACAGGTGCCTATTTTTGCCAAAACACCGGCAAGAATTGAATCATCGAATTGGAAGCTACGCAACAGGAGCAACTGGAGAGCCGGCAACTGTGCATGGTGAACTTCCGATTGAACTGACGCGGATATCGAGGATGATGCAATCATAGGGATGGACATCATGAACTCCAGAGGGTTCGAGTTGAATTTCAGAGACGGCGTCCTACGAGTGAATGGAGAAGAGTTGGTGTTTCACGGTAGAAGTGAAGAAATGATTCGTGTTCTGCTAGCTGAAGATGTGAGCGTACCGGAGAGGGCTGAAACCATTTTGGAGGCTCGCCTGAATGAGGGTGTGAGCAATGGAAACGTGATGAGGTTTGAGCCCAAGCTCCATGATGAGAAAATTGAACGAGAAATCGCACTAGGAAAAACGTTGTTGCGTGCTGATAAACTTGTGCCAGTAATGGTACTGAATATCAATTATTACCCGATGACCTTGAAAAAAGGAACAATTTTGTGGCACTGCTCGTCAATTTCCTCTGTGATTAGGAGTGTACGAGGAACTGTTAGCCAAGCCAGTAACATACCAGCAGAATTGGAGAAGTTGGTTGCTATCTCGTCCAAGGACAAAAGCACAAAAGCCCAAACTGAGGGAACTAGTCAGGGAGTATCAGGACATCTTCGATAACGGAGTAGGCAGAGGCGGTAGAACAAAGGTGGTCCAGCATAAAATCGTCACTGGAAATGCCTGACCAATCCGGCAATCAGCAAGAAGACTTCCCCTTGCTAAGAAGGAAGAGGCTGACAAAATAGTCTGCGATATGGAGAAAGATGGAGTCATCGATCCATCAGACAGTCCCTGGTCCTCTCCAGTCGTGTTGGTGAAGAAGAAAGACTGATCAACACGCTTTTGCGTTGATTATCGTCAACTCAACAACGTGACGAAAAAAGACAGTTACCCTTTACCAAGAATCGACGACACGCTAGACACGCTGGCTGGATCTACGATTTTCTCGACCCTAGACCTGAAGAGTGGATACTGGCAGGTAGAAATGGCTCAGGAAGATCGAGAAAAGACAGCTTTCACCGTTGGCCATTCGGGCTCTGCAACGCTCCAACCACGTTCGAAAGATTGATGGAGACGGTTTTGAAGGGACTATCATGGAAGAACTGTCTGGTATATCTCGACGCCATTATTGTGGTTGGCAGATCGTTCGAGGACCACGTGAAAAACTTGGAGGAGGTATTCCAACGACTAAGAACCTCTGGATTGAGGCTGAGTCCCAAGAAATGCAATTTGTTCCAGAAGGAAGTACGATATCTCGGCCACGTCTCTGGAAAAGGAGTGGCAGTAGATGAGCAGAAGATCAAAGCTGTTAAGGAATGGCCCATTCCAAAAGACATACATCAGCTTCGAAGTTTTCTTGGCCTGTGCACTTACTATCGCCGATATGTACTGGGGTTCGCCAACATCGCCAAATCGCTGACCAGGCTTACAGAAGGGCAAAAAAAGTTCCAGTGGTCTGAAGAATGCTAAGACTCATTCAGGAAGCTAAAAGGAGCGTTGATCAACGCACCAATTCTGAGCTATCCTCTTCCGGACGGAAAATTCATTTTGGACACGGACGCAAGCAATGTGGGACTTGGAGCTGTCCTGTCACAGATCCAGGAAGGACAGGAAAAAGTCATAAGTTATTTCAGCAAGACCCTCAGTAAACCGGAGCGGAATTAATGTGTCACCAGGCGGGAGCTGTTGGCTGTTGTCAAAGGAGTAGAACACTTCTACAAGTACGTGTATGGGAGAAGATTCCTACTGAGAAGTGATCATGCAGCTCTAAGATGGCTCCTACAGTTCAAGAATCCCGAGGGTCAAGTGGCACGTTGGATCGAGAGGCTCCAAGAATTTGACTTCGAAATCGAACATCGAGCGGGTACCAGCCATAAGAATGCGGAGCCCTATCGCGAAGACCATGCCCAGACGACTGTTTGCACTGCCGACGAGCAGAGGAGAAAGAGTCGACGCTCTGTAGAACTACGGCGGTGGATGATAATTGGAATGACAGCAAGATCCAGAAAGACCAAGAGAAAGATCCATATCTTGGTTTAGTCATCGGCTGGAAGAAGAGTGATCGACCGTCGTGGCAGGAAATAGCCAGTTCTTCTCCAGTCCTCAAGTCTTATTGGTCCCAATGGAACTCCCTTACCTTGGACAATGGAGTCCTGAAACGTGTGTTGGAGTCGGAGGATGGCGGGGAGGAAAGGCATCAGATAGTAGTTCCCAGGAGCAGGAGACAGGAAGTGCTCCGAGAAATCCATGCTGGGGTCACCGGAGGACATCTGGGAGTGACGAAAATCCTCCATAAAGTGAGGCAACGGTTTTACTGGGCCAATTGCCAAGCTGACGTCAAGGACTGGTGTAGAAAATGTGCTGTATGTGCTGCCAGCAATGGGCATCGAACAAGACCTAAGACTCCGATGCGCCAGTACAATGTGGGCAGCCCACTTGAAAAGATCGCCATTGACATCACTGGCCTGTTTCCCCAATGTGATCACGGGAATAAGTACATCCTTGTGGCGATGAATTACTTCAGCAAGTGGGCCGAAGCCTATGCCCTGCCCAACAAAAAAGCCATCACCGTTGCCGACGTCTTGGTGAAGGAGTGGATTTGTCGATTCGGCGTTCCTTTGGAGCTGCATTCGGATCAAGGCAGGAATTTCGAGTCAAACCTGTTCCAGGAGATGTATCAGATGCTGAACATCCGGAAAACGAGAGCCACGGCTCTACATCCACAGTCCGATGGAATGATGGAACGGATGAATAAGACGATAAACCGCCACCTGTCCAAGGTAGTCTCTGACCACCAAAAAGATTGGGACCAGTATCTTCATCTGTTCTTGATGGCGTATCGTTCCGCAGTTCATGAGTCAACCGGCCAATTCCCTGCTAGTGTTATGATGGGCCGAGAGCTGCGACTTCCATGTGACCTGAAGTTTGGGACGCCACCAGGACAAGAAACTGCGGGAGATGACTACGTTAGCAAACTACGACAGAGAATGGACGACATTCATGAACGAGTCCGTTTGAACATCCACAGTGCCAGCGACAGAATGAAGGAGACCTATGACATCAAGGCTGATGCTGGCGGATATCAGGCAGGTGATCTTGTCTGGCTGTACAACCCTAAACGTCGCCGTGGACTATCACCGAAACTTCGGAACTCGTGGAAAGGTCCATATAAGATCATGAAAAGGATAAACGACCTTGTCTACCGAATACATAAGCCACCACGAGGAAAACCCAAGGTAGTCCACTTCAATAGGTTGTCCCCTTACACCGGAAACCACGACCAAGTCCGCACCGTCAGATCACCGGAGGTTCATGTCCCTGTACTCAAACGGACAGAAAGTAGAACATGGGGTAACCAGAGAGGACCCACGAGATCTTTGCAAGGTGCCTGCCGATTACGCGTTAGCTCACTGTGTAGCAGAAGATCCCCAAATGTCCAGAGGCATTGCCGTAGTTTTCTCCAAGAAGTTTGGTCGACTCCAGGAACTGCGAGAATAGAACCCGGAAGTTTGAGGGGTGCTACAGCTGAGGAAGGGCCAGAGAAACATCTACTATCTGGTTACCAAGAAGCATTCCCGAGATAAACCGTCCTATGAAGATTTCTGGAAGAGTCTCACCAGATTAAGAGACACGATACTGGACCAGAATCTTGTGGACCCGGCAATCCCAAAATTAGCCTGTGGGATTGATGGGCTGGACTGGAGAGTTATAAGAAGTAATAATGAAATATGGTGGATTACGTAATCCAATCTTCCGCAATAAAACCTATACAATAGGTAAAGTCGTCGGCAAGTATTCAACAAAAAACAACTACTGGCCCCTACGACCATTGAATTATATTTGTTTAATACTTGGCAAAGTTTTCTACAAGAACCACTTTGCAATGCATTTCAAATATCAAAGCTGAAATAATTTTTCGATTTAATTGGGGGAACACCTCCGTACCGGTTTCATGGTCATTGCCAATCATCAGCGAAGGCTAGTTCGACCCAATTGAATCGAAAAATCCTTTCATCCTAATTGGAAATCCCTGAGACAAACACTGAGGTATGAATTCAGCGCCATCTCTGGGTTCCAGTTTGAAATGCACTCCGACTACGTGTCGACTTCAACATGAAGCCAGAAACATCATGAAAGAGGGGCGACACCACTTGACGGAAGACCATAAAACTAATAATGAAATATGGTGGATTACGTAATCCAATCTTCCGCAATAAAACCTATACAATAGGTAAAGTCGTCGGCAAGTATTCAACTTTTCAACTTTTAATTTCAGCTTTGATATTTGAAATGCATTGCAAAGTGGTTCTTGTTGAAAACTTTGCCAAGTATTAAACAAATATAATTCAATGGTCGTAGGGGCCAGTAGTTGTTTTTTGTTGAATACTTGCCGACGACTTTACCTATTGTGTAGGTTTTATTGCGGAAGATTGGATTACGTAATCCACCATATTTCATTATTAGTTTTATGGTCTTCCGTCAAGTGGTGTCGCCCCTCTTTCATGATGTTTCTGGCTTCATGTTGAAGTCGACACGTAGTCGGAGTGCATTTCAAACTGGAACCCAGAGATGGCGCTGAATTCATACCTCAGTGTTTGTCTCAGGGATTTCCAATTAGGATGAAAGGATTTTTTGATTCAATTGGGTCGAACTAGCCTTCGCTGATGATTGGCAATGACCATGAAACCGGTACGGAGGTGTTCCCCCAATTAAATCGAAAAATAATTTCAGCTTTGATATTTGAAATGCATTGAAAAGTGGTTCTTGTAGAAAACTTTGCCAAGTATTATTCAATGGTCGTAGGGGGCAGTAGTTGTTTTTTGTTGAATAGTTGTCGACGACTTTACCTATTGTATAGGTTTTATTGCGGAAGATTGGATTACGTAATCCACCATATTTCATTATTAGTTTTATGGTCTTCCATCAAGTGGTGTCGCCCCTCTTTCATGATGTTTCTGGCTTCATGTTGAAGTCGACACGTAGTCGGAGTACATTTTAAACTGGAACCCAGAGATGGCGCTGAATTCATACCTCAGTGTTTGTCTCAGGGATTTCCAATTAGGATGAAAGGATTTTTCGATTCAATTGGGTCGAACTAGCCTTCGCTGATGATTGGCAATGACCATGAAACCGGTACGGAGGTGTTCCCCCAATTAAATCGAAAAATAATTTCAGCTTTGATATTTGAAATGCATTGCAAAGTTGTTCTTGTAGAAAACTTTGCCAAGTATTAAACAAATATAATTCAATGGTCGTAGGGGGCAGTAGTTGTTTTTTGTTGAATACTTGCCGACGACTTTACCTATTGTATAGGTTTTATTGCGGAAGATTGGATTACGTAATCCACCATATTTCATTATTAGTTTTATGGTCTTCCGTCAAGTGGTGTCGCCCCTCTTTCATGAGGGAGTTATAAGAAGCATGTTGGAGATAATATTCAGATCCAGCGGCGTCAAGATTTTGGTGTGCTGCAACCATCATGCTCGACCCAGCTTGAAGACTGTGGAGTGCTACTTCCATCGAACGTCCAGGTGCAGATATGGAGAATATTGCACATATCTTGACACTCCAAGAATGACGTTTCGGGACGAAACATCTTTAAGAAGGGGGCAATGTAACGATTTCGAGACCGGCCCTGATCATCTAATTAATGCACACTTGACAAGTGAACAAGTTCTCCTCTCGCAAACACATGAATCACGTGGAAGAAGCGCGAACGTTCTAAGAAATCGAACTTTCGAGAGAGAGCCATCTAGATGAATCGTTCCCTGTACTCGATTTAGATTTAGATAGCCACAGTAGAAATAAATAATAAATAAGTTAGTGAAGTCAATGTATTAGTGAATCATTGTTCTAAGTAGTGTTTAAATAGATTAGAAAAATTAGTTAAGTTCAGTTTTACTACAATATGTTGAGTACAGTAACAATTATTTTGTATAGGTAATAAATGAAATAATAATTATTTCCAAATAATAATTTTTTTTATTCAAAATTAAATGAAGATGAATGGATGGATGTACTGTGGTGTCACAATAATAAATTTCACAAGTATCCCTTTCACAACATTTCAACACAAATAGGTATGTGCACTCAGAAAACAAAATGTGTATATAGGTGTTGATGTGAATACTTCAATTTATTATTACTAACTGGATCTAGATGTTGAAGAATTTCACAAGTTAGGTATTTCACACAATCACAACACTCTATTAACAAATTCAAATTCTCTTTTTCAACTTCTTCATTGGGTTTGAATTCATATCAATGTTTCTTTTCGAAATGGCAGAAGTACACTGCTCTTTCAGCATAAATTGCCTCAAATTTTTTTTTCTCTGTCCCATTCCCAAACTTGCTTGACATCAGTACAGCTCAACTCGTTTAGTTCTTCATGACTGCAACTACATGTTTACAGAATCCAGATTAGCCCCCTTTACAACTGCATTCGCAGTTCCACTTCGTAACTGGTGTATCTGGAGATCCCAATCCAATTTTCAGTTCTTGAGGAAAATTTCAAGACGGAAGTTTGCAGAGAAAGTCCAAAAACTCGTCGCTCATCGATATTCTCTACCTCACATATAAATAGATAAAACATGATTGGCATTGAATACTGCATCCCCTTTAACCACAGGCCTACTTTTTCCGATTAAATATTGAAAATTTTCAGCCAATGAATCTTGACCACAGGCATTGTAGGGGAAATAAAGTTTAGACGTAAATTAAAAGCTTAAGTATTCATAAAAAAATAAAAAATATCAAATATCTACCAAACATCTAAAAGTCATCAACTGTCACGTGACTGATGTGACGTTTGCTTTGATTTCACGGAGTTTTGAAGCGCCCCCTGGTGCCATTGGCGACCGCGAATAGTTTCAGCGTTGCCAAACATTCTACTTCTCAATATCGTGTGTGAAGTATAGAACGATAGGACAGCTATACAGAGTGTTATTCAAGTACGTGGCCAAACTTGAAAGAGTGATTCTTCGAATGATTCTAAGACTAGAAGTTCTTATAAACATAGGTCCGGTTAGGCTTCGTTTTCAAGATACAGGGTATCACAATTTTTAAAAGAAATCGTTTTTTTCGTAAATATCTTAATAATCCTTTAACCGATTTCATTGAAATTTGGCAGTGTTATTAAGGGTCGTAAAGGGCTGATTCAGCCCTAACTATATCAAAAGTATCATATCCAATGGCGTCCGGGAAGGCACCGTAACCAAAATTTTTTACAGAATAAATGTGTGCTACTGATTTTTTGCAATTTTTGTATCTGTTCCACATTGAGTAACTCAAATTACAACTTTTTAATGTCTAGAATTTTTTTCGTATCTTGGTTTGTTTTTGAGAAAAAATATAAAAATCACTTTTATGTAAGACGCCTGGGACAACACAATAAAACATTGTCGATATTGGAGTGATACGAATCCTCATTTATACCGTCAAGTTCATACCCAACGACCTCAAAAACTGATTGTTCGGGCTGGAATTTCAGGTAACCACATCATAGGACCATTTTTATCGATGATAATTTTACTGGTGAGAAATATTTGGATATGTTGGAGAATTTGCCTCATTAGGGTCATTGAGGAGGATATGAATTTATGTGAAAACGAAATAGGTTTTCAGCAGGATGGTGCACCTTATTATGCCACTCCAGTGCAACAATTTTTGAATAATCATTTTCCTGATGGTCGCTGGATTGACAGAATAGGTCCTCCAGAATGGCCACCAAGGTCTCCGGATCTCACTCCTTCACATTTATTTCCATGGGGTCATTTGAAGTCTGAAGTGTATGATATAGAATCAACTACATTAGAAGATTTGAGAGAGAATATCATGAGGCATTGCAAAGAAATAACTCCAGATATTCTCAACCATGTGAGGGCGGCAATGGAAGCTCGTTTGTACCATTGTATGGAAGTTGGTGAAAATGTTTTTGAACATTTGCCATAGAAAATTTTTTTCTTTTCATTGTCGAGTCATCAGATTGTGATTCAAGAATTTAATAAAAAATCTCTTATTTGTCTTCAGAACGAATATTTCAAAATGTGACCTCCTGCATAATTGTTGACCTATTTTTTTATTTTTACCGCAAATCATTGTTTCAAAAGATATTGAGGGTGGCTCGTTTTCAACTCAACTAATTTGTAGCTCCCGAACCATAAGCTTCAGAACATATGTTTAATACTTTGTTGAACTCTGGCTCTTCAGTAACTATAATGTCACGCGATGAAACGGGGTCTAGTCCATACGAGCAAAACAAGAAACACTTCTGGTCTCCAGGTTAAGAAAATGAGTCCAGTGACGGGGTTTTTCGCTTTTGAAAAATATTTTTTGGATTTCAGTTGATTGAAAAAATTCACTCTTTTCATTTTCATTTATCAAATATTATTGATTTCTTGAATCTTTGATACTTTGCATCATAAGTGTTCAAACACAATGATGGTTAACATGACTTACAAATTAATTTACTGCAAAAGTTTTGGAATGTCATCGACGAGCAGCAGTGAAGTTTGCATTTCCAACAGTATTGTGAAGCCGATAAATCACTGAAGTACTGAGACCGTTGCAGGAACCAAATTGCCCAGTGTGGACGCGTTCACGAGCCCACTTTGAACCGCTCGCAGCAAGCATGTTGTCGGTTTTCAGGACGAATACAAAGAGATTCTCAGTTGGTTCGTAGACGACAATTTGGGAGGTTTGACCATGTATACGCCTGCTAGTATCGCAGTCAAAAACAGAACAAAACAAAATAATATGACCACGTGGAATGAACAAAAGGTTATTGAATTAATTGAAAATTACAAAATCATGCTAGTTATGGGATCCAAAGAAGAAAAACCATTACACAAGAAACATTTGAAAGAACAAGAAGAAGTTTTGTAATGAGCAGAACTAGAGATATCTGCAAGAAAAAGATGGTAACTCTCATGGCGTCTTGGAGAAGGGAAAAAGCATCATTTCTGATGGATCGAGATGGTCGCGAGAAGCAACAAAGTTTATACATTCACAACAATCTGATACAGTTGCGGTTGTAGTTACAGTTGCTGTTCATTAATGAGTACCCGGCTTGAGAATAGAGAGAGCCAAACCAGTTTTACTCATCATGGGCCAACTTCCCAGAGCTAGACTCTCTCCAGAAACAAGGACTTTTTTGAATGTCATCTTGAATTATTTCGGTTCTTTCCATGTCTCTGTTGGTCGAAGAAAAAAAGAATAGATTTTTGTTCGCATGTTTAGCAGTAAGAGCCATTCACCTAAAAATTTCAACGAATATTAAACACATTTTCTTTCCTCGGGCAATGAAAATGATGGCAGCAAGATAGTCTGAAATTATTTTCTGTGATAATAGGGCAAATTTCCGAAGAGCAGATATCAAAATTCGAAAATGAAAAAATTATCTGGATAATTCGTCACTTATATAAGACCTCAGATGCTATAATCTTCAGATATATTAACGAACAATTATTTGCATCTGTCAAAAAAATTATTCGGACAACCCTTGAAAGATGAAACTCTCCATATACTTTTCTCAAAAGCGGAAAATATTGTTAATTTCCAACCACTTAGAGATTTATCAACAGACCTCACGGATTTCATACCCCTGACAAAAGTTTTATGTTCATCCTATATGCATGATACATGTTTTTTTCCACCATCGATCAACACCAGTGGAGATTGTCACTAGCGCCCTCTAACCGAGTTCCTGGAATCTGCCACGGCATCGCACATGTCGACCTGGGATTGGATCGTTTACCGTAGAATTTTTCTTTTCGAATAGGTGAGATGACATCATAGTTGAAGTCAAGGGAGAGAAAGAGATGTAACTGTAGACAATATATTTCTATGGTACACAGAATCCCATTCCTGAGAAACTAGCCGTCCTCTCAATCTAGTCCCCTCAGTTTTTATGATAGAATAAATTAAATTAAATTTGAATATTTCAATAGTGAGGTCTTTCTAGATGTTCCTACAGCTGAAAAGCTAATATATCACCAACCATCATAAGTCGCCTGGCAAAAAATGATGATGTTAGTACTCTATACGCCATGCTTTTGGTTACAATCCGCGAGTGTTTGTGTGGGGGTATAATTAATCTTCTCATTCTTATCATTGAATTAAATGTCAGTGTTTCGCTAATAACTTTTCATTTAATGTTGCATAGTGAGATTCTGTTTGTAAATATAAATAAATGGAAAAAACTAGCGAGCAATTCGAGACAAGATTCATTTGTAAATCTAGAGTCAAAATAAAAAAATCAGTTGCTGTTGCATGCATGCACTAAACCATAAAAAACTGAGGTGTTATTGTTATTTTTTTTCCATATAAATAGTCTATTCCAGCCTTAGAATTTTTATCAAAATTAATGCAATAATAATAATAGTAATACGAAAATGTTGACACCCTGTATCTTAGAATCACTCAAAAAATCACCCCTCCAAGTTTGGCCACGTACTTACATAACACCCTGTATTTATATGAATGTTGATTAACATCAATTCAGTATAAGTGAAACTTACTAAATGAATCAATTATAATATAATTTATGTTAATTCTAAGGGTGAGAACATGCCGAAGAGGCCTCGATGATCGATGACCTTTGAGCGATAAGCTGTATGTACATACCGAAGATAGCTTCCTCGATGAGCGATGGAAAGTGGGAGTCGAAGTTGTTGTAGTTTTATTCAGACAGTATTTTTTTCAGTGTGTTGACGTTAAATTAGAGAATTGTGTTTCAATAATTATAATTGTATCTTTACAAAATAATTTCTAGTGAAAGTGATAGTGATTCCGATACAGTAGTGATGAAGTATTAGCTGATAGCAAACAGCTCAAACCAACAAAACAATAGTCACAAAATAAAACAAAAAAGGCAAATACTGGGTGATTTGAAGAACAGACAGATTTTTGCTGATATGCGAATGAACATTGATATATTTCAGTATATTTTTGAGATGGTAAAATCAGAAATTCATAAGTGTAACTATAATAACTATCACACGAATCCAATACTTTCTGAAGAAAGACTAGTCCCACACTGATGGACTTCTAAACACCAAGTTTTATCAATTGTTCATTGTTAGTCATACTTGAAACAGCAATAGTTTTTGAAATCTACAAGCAAGTTAATTTGCCAACCTCAATATTATCTGTACGGCAGATGTGTACCGTGTTACTAACACAACAATTGGAGTGGGCGACCAGTAGCTATGTTGAGGATATTAGTTGTAAAAATTCATTTTGAGAAAGCTAGATGGCGCTATAAATCTTTAGGAAACGACTGAACTATTTTATGTTCCATGTTCTGTGAAGCTAGTGTTTGTCAACAGTGTCAATGTCAAGTTTTGTTTTTGTCCGAGAGTATCGTAGAAATTGTAGGTAGTAGTTGTTGGTCATGTAACATGTATGATTGTCATTGTATGTGCAAATGATTTAAATTAAATTAGTTAATAAAAAACCTCCAGTTATTCCATATGAAACCAGATAATTATAAAATAAAAACAATTATCCTGAACAAGCTATAAAGATTTCAGGATGCTTTGACTTCACCATCAATGAAAACACAAATATTTTGTATTGCTTTAAATATCGATGTAAACATCGCTGTAAGCATCTTCGGTATGTATTCTCTCATATAAATGAATTTATTTGTATTACATCGATTGACATCCATGTAACCGTCGCTCATCGGTCAGTTGGTGTGAAGTTATCCACGAATTTCCAGTAACGGTATGCAAATTTTACGTGCGACGTTGCCAAACTTCCATATATTTCCTTGCCACGCTTTTTACCTATTTTCGCGTATATCTTTGCCTTTATTGTATTATTATTATTGTGGATGATTCCTGGCAGAATAGCTCTTAATGGAGTATCCGATTCATATAGGGCCTCAAAATTATTGCAAGTTAACATTCGAGATATTTAAAAAAACATTTCCCTTGGTATCTCACTTGTTTCTGCGTGTTCGTTGATGAATTTTTCATGGAAATCATGAGAATGACAAGAGGAACTGAAAAAAAAGTATTATGGAATATGTACCACCGTAGGGGAGACTGGAAAAATTAAATTCGGATTTTTTTTTACATTTCACTCTGTATCTCGCTTGTTTTTGCGTGTTCTTGCGTGTTCTTGATGAATTTTCCATAAAAATTATGAAAATGACAAGAGGAACCGAAAAAAAAGTATTATGGAATATGTACCACCGTAGGGGAGACTGGAAAAATCAAATTCGGATTTTTTTTTACATTTCACTCTGTATCTCGCTTGTTTTTGCGTGTTTTTGCGTGTTCTTGATGAATTTTCCATAAAAATTATGAAAATGACAAGAGGAACCGAGAAAAAAGTACTATGGAATATGTACCACCGTAGGAGAGACAGGAGAAATTAAATTCGGACTTTTTTTACATTTCACTCTGTATCTCACTTGTTTTTGCGTGTTCGTTGATGAATTTTTCACAGAAATTATGAGAATGACAAGAGGAACCGAGAACAAGTAATATGGAATATGTACCACCTTAGGGGAGACAGGCGAAATTAAATTCGAATTTTTCTTAAATTTTACTATGTATCTCACTTGTTTCTGCGTGTTAGTTGATGAATTTTTCACAGAAATTATGAGAATGACAAGAGAAATCGAGAAAAAAAGTAAGACGCGACGAGCAATTTATATGACACTTCGAAGAAACACTGTTAACATTCGGGATCTATTGAGTTGTAAAAGAAATAAAATCATTGAGGAAAATAACAAAATATACAACCCAACATCATATTTGAGTTGTATTAATAAAGCCATGGTTGAGGAAAATATTCTGAAAAGTAACCTGTTAGTTTATGTAAGGCTATGGATATGAAAAGACATTTTAATTTTATAAAGAGTTCATTTGAATATGAAAGTGTTATTCCTTCTCCCGAATATTCAGTTCAGGTACTGAATGATTCAAAAACAGTTCAAGAAGCACCACTTGAATTTTTTCCGGAACCTGCGTGCAGAAATGATGAAAGGAATGATGAATCACATCTTGATGATTATTCCCATGCATCTATTCCTAATAAATCTTTTAGTAACAGTTCGTTAACAATTTCTTATGAAAATAAAAGTCCAACTTATACTTTAACACACTCAACTCCCAAAGTTAGGGAGCACTCGACTCCACAAGTTATAGGGGAATTAACTTCTTCCACTCTCACATCAACTTCATTGAAGACAAAAGAAATCAGTTCGGATTTCGTTGTAGTATCGCCATAATTGAGAAAAGTTTACGAAATGCAAAGTGAAGTACTCGTACGACTTCCGTAGGGTACTGAAAATATACAGGAGGGTCACTTAGGACCAGTAACTTATGAAAATTGTGTTTTCAAAGAGGGAGAATTTGATTTAACCTTCGAAGAAATTTCTATGATATATCGTAAAAAACTTTAATCAACGAAAAATACCCTCTTTTGCTGAATAAAAAAATTAAATGTGTGAATAACACATCTAATCTTTATTTTAAACATAATCGATATTAAAAAAAAATGATTCTCTGAAAATATATGCGTATTGTGTGCACCCAACGTGTAAGAAGTTTATTTTGATCATTAAACATATTTCTGCCAAACAATATTCAGAATATAAAGTAGAAGTTTATAGTCCCTTTAAAAATTTTAGACATTTGAGTAAAATAACGACTCAAGTAAGAGGTATTGGACGGAAAATTATAAAAAAATGATAGGCAAATGGATGATATTCTTGATATAATATTAATGCAGAAAGATCACTGCAATTATATTAAATTCGCAGGAATTCCCTTACATGTATACATGTATAGTGTCGAACAGGTCAATTTGTTGAATTCTGTAAAGGATGGGGTGCTTCATTTGGATGCCATAGGAACTATTATACGAATGCCTTGTAATATCGGTACTAAAGTTTATTACTACGCCGGTGTTGTCCAAATTCCTCAATCAAATAGAGTATGCGCAGTGTTGGAAATGATTTCAAACGAACATGATGCTGGGAGCATCGGGTCTTGGCTTCTTAAATTTAAATCATTTTGTATTAGTCAACATAAGAAATGGCCAATTTGTCGGAGAATTGTAAGAGATTTTAGTTTTGTCTTTTTAAATGCCATTTCTATATCTTTCAACAGCATGGAGTTCAAGAAGTACATCAACATGTCCTTCAACTGCATACATAATAATAAATCGTTTCCTAATAATAAAATTCAGCTACATATTTGTTGCTTTCATATGTTCAAGTTAATGGCGGCTGATATTGATAATTTTTATGAAAGTAATAAAGTTAATAGACATGAAAGAAATTTTGGGCGCGGCTTATAATATTAATGATTGGGGTAAATTTTGCGAATGGTTTAAACGTTTTTATATAGTTACGAATTCTGGTACGAAAAATGAATTTTTTGTTAGTGAGTTCCAGTCATTGAATTTATGTTGTGATGAAAATCTTAAAGAGCATCTGAAACTAGAACATGACATCGAGGTTCAGACGAATTCGATGGGGACATTCGAGTCTACTTCATTTTGTCAGTTTTGCAAACAATTTTGTTTAAATTTTAATTGTCATTTGACTTCAGATGCAGGGAAAAAAAAAACGGATATCAGAATGTGTCATTTTTCCAAAAATTCATCAAAGAATATATCCCTTTTGTTCCCATGGAGTGGTATTTTGTCAGCGAACAAAGAACGGTTCAGTAATGCTCCTGTTGAGAGATGGTTTGGAATTGTCATAAACATTCTAGAAAAGAAAATAATGCGCCAAAGAAGATCCCGCATCATTAGAAATCAAAGAAAACATGTTCTTTTTGTTTTGAAAGAATTCAATCTCGACATTCCCAGAAAACGATGCTGTAAAGTTCAACCTGAGGACAAAACCGATAGAGGTTTCAATTCTCAAGAAATTTGGGGAAAAAAAGGTTAAAGAACCTCAACAATTTTCTGGGTACATCACTGAAACTCGCTTTGAAATCTCAATCTCTGTCTAACATAGGTTACTGTAAAAGAGGGAATTTTGATTTCACTGCTTCTTGGATGAAGTTTATATCGATAAAATGGAAAATTCTCACGGTGGGTTATTTTTTTGTAAATTTTGTCAGGATAAGAAAGATGATGGTATTCAAATTCCAAGTAGAATTGCTACTTCCCATGAATCTATCACAAGCACTTTATGCAGAAATTATTTCGATAAAAATTACATGAGGACGAAAACTGAATTATCTGAAATTGAGATATCAACGAAGGGTCTGAGAGACAACTCTAGGTGGTTTGAGGAAAGGCGCAATCGGGTGACAGCATCTCATTTCGGAGCAATTCATAACAGCAAGTCAGAGAAATCGTTATTCAATATTTCTGATAGAATAATTAATAGGTGGTTTGAGGAAAGGCGCATTCGGGTGACAGCATCTCATTTCGGAACAATTCATAACATCAAGTCAGAGAATTCTTCAATATCTCTGACAGAATAATTAACCCGGTGAATATTCAGTCTAAACCTATAAAACACGGATTTGAATACGAGGGAATGGCAATTGCACTATATGAACAGAAAACTAATTCCAAGTGTATATCATCTGGCTTGCATGTTCATCATACCTACCAGTTCATTGGTGGATTACCCGATGGCCTTGTTGCTGATGACTGTTTAGTAGAGGTCAAATGTCCATATACCCTTCGAAATTTAAATCTAATTAACGCATCCAAACAAGGTTTGATTAAATTTTGCGAGAAAACATTGGGAAATCTCTTGAAGACACATATTTATCATTATCAAATCCAGGGTCTTCTTGAAATTACTGATAGGGATTGGTGCGATTTGGTTATTTTTTCTTGTTATGGTATAAAAATCGAACGCATCTATAGGGACAGACTTTTCTGGAGGAAAATGCTGCCTAAAATAGAAAGTTTCTTCAATTTCATCATGTTGCCAATTCTCGCTGGTGTAGTGACTGAATCTACTTATCTCAAATGGAAAACGGGTAATCAATTGGAAATTTTACAAAACGGATTAGTTTCGGATCCTTATTATTATAAAGATTTCGGAAGGAGGTATCATATAGCATATTTTACTTCTTTCACTTGTGATGTCACAGAAATTACTCAAGATGATTTCAAAAATTTGTCGAGTATTGAGTGGTTAACGAATTTTATAGTGGACATATGTTTGAGCATTTTCAAGGGCAAAATAGCAATGTATCAGCTTATAGGCTGCATGCTTGCAACTAGAATTTTTTTATAAGCTAATGGAGAATCGCACCCTTCAATTGAGTCTTTCAATATTAATACAGATATTTTGGTGTTTCCAATTATTCAGAATTATTCTGACAAGAAGGATAATCCTCAGCTACATCACTTTTGTCTGGCTTTGGCTGATTCATGAATAAAAAAAATTACATTTTTAAACCCATTTGGAAGTTCGTTATCGGAAACAACCAATTATTTATCGAATTTTATAATATTTGCGGAAAATTATAATAAAAAGCAACTAAGCTATATTGACATTATTAACTGGACAGTAGACGTAATGTCTCATGATGAACAGGATGACTCGTTCAACTGTGGAGTGTAAATATTATTTCGATCAAATTGTCAATGGTGCACACTTAAATAACGAAGTGAATATAATAAACTATTATTGAATCATCAGATGATATGCGTGATAAATGCCTGTTTTGCGGTAATAACAGAAGTAATAATAAATATCGTTGTATTACATGTATCAGTTGTTTGAGAAATAGTCACGTCAAGTGCATTTTATCTGATCAAAAAGATGATACTATTTTGAAAACATTCGATTATAAATATGGCATTTGTAACTTATGTGATTCATATTAACTGGGTTACTGATTTTTGGTTGCGCGCCCACTTTTCAGCTATAGGGAAAACCGAAAAAAACCTACAGTACCTCCCCGGGCAGTCGATGCAAATTTCAATCAAAATGGATTGATATCTTTGTATGGGTGTATACACATTTATTTATGTATGGAAAAACTTTGAAGTTTTTCAAGAATATTATAATTTCTCCTGTCTCCCCTACGGTGGTACATAATCCATTATACTTTTTTCTCGGTACCTATTGTCATTCTCATAATTTCTGTGAAAAATTCATCAACGAACACGCAAAAACAAGTGAGATACTGAGTGAAATATAAAAAAAATCCGAATTTAATTTCTCCATTCTCCCCTGCGGTGGTACATATTCCATAATACTTTTTTCTCGGTTCATCTTGTCATTCTCATAATTTCTATGAAAAATTCATCAACCAACACACAGAAACAAGTGAGATACCGAGTGAAATGAAATAAAAGTCCGAATTTAATTTCTCCTGTCTCCCCTACGGTGGTACATATTCCATAATACTTTTTTCTCGGTTCCTCTTGTCATTCTCATAATTTCTGTGAAAATTTCATCAGCAAAAACGCAAAAACCAGTGAGAGACAGTGAAATGTAAAAAAAATCTGAATTTAATTTCTCCAGTCTCCCCTACGGTGGTACATATTCCATAATACTTTTTTCTCGGTTTCTCTTGTCATTCTCATATTTTTTGTGAAAAATTCATCAACGAACACGCACAAACAAGTGAGATACAGAGTGAAATGTAAAAAAAGTCCGAATTTAATTTCTCCTGTCTCCCCTACGGTGGTACATATTCCATAATACTTTTTTCTCGGTTTCTCTTGTCATTCTCATATTTTTTGTGAAAAATTCATCAACCAACACACAGAAACAAGTGAGATACCGAGTGAAATGTAAAAAAAGTCCGAATTTAATTTCTCCTGTCTCCCCTACGGTGGTACATATTCCATAATACTTTTTTCTCGGTTCCTCTTGTCATTCTCATAATTTCTGTGAAAATTTCATCAGCAAAAACGCAAAAACAAGTGAGAGACAGTGAAATGTAAAAAAGAATCTGAATTTAATTTCTCCAGTCCCCAGATATTCCATAATACTTTTTTCTCGGTTCTTCTTGTCATTCTCATCATTTCTATGAAAAATTCATCAACGAACACGCAAGACCAAGTGAGATACTTAGTGAAATGTAAAAAAAAATCCGAATTTAATTTCTCCATTCTCCCCTGCGGTGGTACATATTCCATAATACTTTTTTCTCGGTTCCTCTTGTCATTCTCATAATTTCTGTGAAAATTCATCAATGAACACGCAAAAACAAGTGAGATACAGAGTGAAATGTAAAAAAAGTCCGAATTTAATTTCTCCTGTCTCCCATACGTTGGTACATATTCCATAATAATTTTTCCTCGGTTTCTCTTGTCATTCTCATTATTTCTGTGAAAAATTCATCAATGAACACGCAAAAACAAGTGAGATACAGAGTGAAATGTAAAAAAAGTCCGAATTTAATTTCTCCTGTCTCCCCTACGTTGGTACATATTCCATAATACTTTTTTATCGGATCCTCTTGTCATTCTCATAATTTCTATGAAAAATTCATCAACGAACACGCAAAAACAAGTGAGATACTGAGTGAAATATAAAAAAAATCCGAATTTAATTTCTCCATTCTCCCCTGCGGTGGTACATATTCCATAATACTTTTTTTCTCGGTTCCTCTTGTCATTCTCATAATTTCTGTGAAAAATTCATCAACGAACACGCAAAAACAAGTGAGATACAGAGTGGAATATAAAAAAGTCCGAATTTAATTTCTCCTGTCTCCCCTACGGTGGAACATATTCCATAATACTTTTTTCTCGGTTCCTCTTGTCATTCTCATGATATCTGTGAAAAATTCATCAACGAACACGCAAAAACAAGTGAGATACTGAGTGAAATATAAAAAAAATCCGAATTTAATTTCTCCTGTCTCCCCTACGGTGGTACATATTCCATAATACTTTTTTATCGGATCCTCTTGTCATTCTCATAATTTCTATGATAAATTCATCAACGAACACGCAAAAACAAGTGAGATACTGAGTGAAATATAAAAAAAATCCGAATGTAATTTCTCCATTCTCCCCTGCGGTGGTACATATTCCATAATACTTTTTATCGGTTCCTCTTGTCATTCTCATAATTTCTGTGAAAATTTCATCAGCAAAAACGCAAAAACAAGTGAGAGACAGTGAAATGTAAAAAAAATCTGAATTTAATTTCTCCAGTCCCCCCTACGGTGGTACATATTCCATAATACTTTTTTATCGGATCCTCTTGTCATTCTCATAATTTCTATGAAAAATTCAACAACGAACACGCAAAAACAAGTGAGATACTGAGTGAAATATAAAAAAGTCCGAATTTAATTTCTCCTGTCGCCCCTACGGTGGTACATATTCCATAATACTTTTTTCTCGGTTCCTCTTGTCATTCTCATAATTTCTGTGAAAAATTCATCAACGAACACGCAAAAACAAGTGAGATACTGAGTGAAATATAAAAAAAATCCGAATTTAATTTCTCCATTCTCCCCTGCGGTGGTACATATTCCATAATACTTTTTTCTCGGTTCATCTTGTCATTCTCATAATTTCTATGAAAAATTCATCAACCAACACACAGAAACAAGTGAGATACCGAGTGAAATGAAATAAAAGTCCGAATTTAATTTCTCCTGTCTCCCCTACGGTGGTACATATTCCATAATACTTCTTTCTCGGTTCCTCTTGTCATTCTCATAATTTCTGTGAAAATTTCATCAGCAAAAACGCAAAAACCAGTGAGAGACAGTGAAATGTAAAAAAAATCTGAATTTAATTTCTCCAGTCTCCCCTACGGTGGTACATATTCCATAATACTTTTTTCTCGGTTTCTCTTGTCATTCTCATATTTTTTGTGAAAAATTCATCAACGAACACGCACAAACAAGTGAGATACAGAGTGAAATGTAAAAAAAGTCCGAATTTAATTTCTCCTGTCTCCCCTACGGTGGTACATATTCCATAATAATTTTTCTCGGTTTCTCTTGTCATTCTCATATTTTTTGTGAAAAATTCATCAACCAACACACAGAAACAAGTGAGATACCGAGTGAAATGTAAAAAAAGTCCGAATTTAATTTCTCCTGTCTCCCCTACGGTGGTACATATTCCATAATACTTTTTTCTCGGTTCCTCTTGTCATTCTCATGATTTCTGTGAAAAATTCATCAACGAACACGCAAAAACAAGTGAGATAGTGAGTGAAATATAAAAAAAATCCGAATTTAATTTCTCCATTCTCCCCTGCGGTGGTACATATTCCATAATACTTTTTTCTCGGTTCCTCTTGTCATTCTCATAATTTCTGTGAAAATTTCATCAGCAAAAACGCAAAAACAAGTGAGAGACAGTAAAATGTAAAAAAGAATCTGAATTTAATTTCTCCAGTCCCCAGATATTCCATAATACTTTTTTCTCGGTTCTTCTTGTCATTCTCATCATTTCTATGAAAAATTCATCAACGAACACGCAAGACCAAGTGAGATACTGAGTGAAATGTAAAAAAAAATCCGAATTTAATTTCTCCATTCTCCCCTGCGGTGGTACATATTCCATAATACTTTTTTCTCGGTTCCTCTTGTCATTCTCATAATTTCTGTGAAAATTCATCAATGAACACGCAAAAACAAGTGAGATACAGAGTGAAATGTAAAAAAAGTCCGAATTTAATTTCTCCTGTCTCCCATACGTTGGTACATATTCCATAATAATTTTTCCTCGGTTCCTCTTGTCATTCTCATAATTTCTGTGAAAAATTCATCAATGAACACGCAAAAACAAGTGAGATACATTGTGAAATGTAAAAAAGTCCGAATTTAATTTCTCCTGTCTCCCCTACGTTGGTACATATTCCATAATACTTTTTTATCGGATCCTCTTGTCATTCTCATAATTTCTATGAAAAATTCATCAACGAACACGCAAAAACAAGTGAGATACTGAGTGAAATATAAAAAAAATCCGAATTTAATTTCTCCATTCTCCCCTGCGGTGGTACATATTCCATAATACTTTTTTTCTCGGTTCCTCTTGTCATTCTCATAATTTCTGTGAAAAATTCATCAACGAACACGCAAAAACAAGTGAGATACAGAGTGGAATATAAAAAAGTCCGAATTTAATTTCTCCTGTCTCCCCTACGGTGGTACATATTCCATAATACTTTTTTCTCGGTTCCTCTTGTCATTCTCATGATTTCTGTGAAAAATTCATCAACGAACACGCAAAAACAAGTGAGATACTGAGTGAAATATAAAAAAAATCCGAATTTAATTTCTCCTGTCTCCCCTACGGTGGTACATATTCCATAATACTTTTTTATCGGATCCTCTTGTCATTCTCATAATTTCTATGAAAAATTCATCAACGAACACGCAAAAACAAGTGAGATACTGAGTGAAATATAAAAAAAATCCGAATTTAATTTCTCCATTCTCCCCTGCGGTGGTACATATTCCATAATACTTTTTATCGGTTCCTCTTGTCATTCTCATAATTTCTGTGAAAATTTCATCAGCAAAAACGCAAAAACAAGTGAGAGACAGTGAAATGTAAAAAAAAATCTGAATTTAATTTCTCCAGTCCCCCCTACGGTGGTACATATTCCATAATACTTTTTTATCGGATCCTCTTGTCATTCTCATAATTTCTATGAAAAATTCAACAACGAACACGCAAAAACAAGTGAGATACTGAGTGAAATATAAAAAAGTCCGAATTTAATTTCTCCTGTCGCCCCTACGGTGGTACATATTCCATAATACTTTTTTCTCGGTTCCTCTTGTCATTCTCATAATTTCTGTGAAAAATTCATCAACGAACACGCAAAAACAAGTGAGATACTGAGTGAAATATAAAAAAAATCCGAATTTAATTTCTCCATTCTCCCCTGCGGTGGTACATATTCCATAATACTTTTTTCTCGGTTCATCTTGTCATTCTCATAATTTCTATGAAAAATTCATCAACCAACACACAGAAACAAGTGAGATACCGAGTGAAATGAAATAAAAGTCCGAATTTAATTTCTCCTGTCTCCCCTACGGTGGTACATATTCCATAATACTTCTTTCTCGGTTCCTCTTGTCATTCTCATCATTTCTGTGAAAATTTCATCAGCAAAAACGCAAAAACCAGTGAGAGACAGTGAAATGTAAAAAAAATCTGAATTTAATTTCTCCAGTCTCCCCTACGGTGGTACATATTCCATAATACTTTTTTCTCGGTTTCTCTTGTCATTCTCATATTTTTTGTGAAAAATTCATCAACGAACACGCACAAACAAGTGAGATACAGAGTGAAATGTAAAAAAAGTCCGAATTTAATTTCTCCTGTCTCCCCTACGGTGGTACATATTCCATAATACTTTTTTCTCGGTTTCTCTTGTCATTCTCATATTTTTTGTGAAAAATTCATCAACCAACACACAGAAACAAGTGAGATACCGAGTGAAATGTAAAAAAAGTCCGAATTTAATTTCTCCTGTCTCCCCTACGGTGGTACATATTCCATAATACTTTTTTCTCGCTTCCTCTTGTCATTCTCATGATTTCTGTGAAAAATTCATCAACGAACACGCAAAAACAAGTGAGATACTGAGTGAAATATAAAAAAAATCCGAATTTAATTTCTCCATTCTCCGCTGCGGTGGTACATATTCCATAATACTTTTTTCTCGGTTCCTCTTGTCATTCTCATAATTTCTGTGAAAATTTCATCAGCAAAAACGCAAAAACAAGTGAGAGACAGTGAAATGTAAAAAAGAATCTGAATTTAATTTCTCCAGTCCCCAGATATTCCATAATACTTTTTTCTCGGTTCTTCTTGTCATTCTCATCATTTCTATGAAAAATTCATCAACGAACACGCAAGACCAAGTGAGATACTGAGTGAAATGTAAAAAAAAATCCGAATTTAATTTCTCCATTCTCCCCTGCGGTGGTACATATTCCATAATACTTTTTTCTCGGTTCCTCTTGTCATTCTCATAATTTCTGTGAAAAATTCATCAATGAACACGCAAAAACAAGTGAGATACAGAGTGAAATGTAAAAAAAGTCCGAATTTAATTTCTCCTGTCTCCCATACGTTGGTACATATTCCATAATAATTTTTCCTCGGTTCCTCTTGTCATTCTCATAATTTCTGTGAAAAATTCATCAATGAACACGCAAAAACAAGTGAGATACAGAGTGAAATGTAAAAAAAGTCCGAATTTAATTTCTCCTGTCTCCCCTACGTTGGTACATATTCCATAATACTTTTTTATCGGATCCTCTTGTCATTCTCATAATTTCTATGAAAAATTCATCAACGAACACGCAGAAACAAGTGAGATACTGAGTGAAATATAAAAAAAATCCGAATTTAATTTCTCCATTCTCCCCTGCGGTGGTACATATTCCATAATACTTTTTTTCTCGGTTCCTCTTGTCATTCTCATAATTTCTGTGAAAAATTCATCAACGAACACGCAAAAACAAGTGAGATACTGAGTGGAATATAAAAAAGTCCGAATTTAATTTCTCCTGTCTCCCCTACGGTGGTACATATTCCATAATACTTTTTTCTCGGTTCCTCTTGTCATTCTCATGATTTCTGTGAAAAATTCATCAACGAACACGCAAAAACAAGTGAGATAGTGAGTGAAATATAAAAAAAATCCGAATTTAATTTCTCCATTCTCCCCTGCGGTGGTACATATTCCATAATACTTTTTTCTCGGTTCCTCTTGTCATTCTCATAATTTCTGTGAAAATTTCATCAGCAAAAACGCAAAAACAAGTGAGAGACAGTAAAATGTAAAAAAGAATCTGAATTTAATTTCTCCAGTCCCCAGATATTCCATAATACTTTTTTCTCGGTTCTTCTTGTCATTCTCATCATTTCTATGAAAAATTCATCAACGAACACGCAAGACCAAGTGAGATACTGAGTGAAATGTAAAAAAAAATCCGAATTTAATTTCTCCATTCTCCCCTGCGGTGGTACATATTCCATAATACTTTTTTCTCGGTTCCTCTTGTCATTCTCATAATTTCTGTGAAAATTCATCAATGAACACGCAAAAACAAGTGAGATACAGAGTGAAATGTAAAAAAAGTCCGAATTTAATTTCTCCTGTCTCCCATACGTTGGTACATATTCCATAATAATTTTTCCTCGGTTCCTCTTGTCATTCTCATAATTTCTGTGAAAAATTCATCAATGAACACGCAAAAACAAGTGAGATACATTGTGAAATGTAAAAAAGTCCGAATTTAATTTCTCCTGTCTCCCCTACGTTGGTACATATTCCATAATACTTTTTTATCGGATCCTCTTGTCATTCTCATAATTTCTATGAAAAATTCATCAACGAACACGCAAAAACAAGTGAGATACTGAGTGAAATATAAAAAAAATCCGAATTTAATTTCTCCATTCTCCCCTGCGGTGGTACATATTCCATAATACTTTTTTTCTCGGTTCCTCTTGTCATTCTCATAATTTCTGTGAAAAATTCATCAACGAACACGCAAAAACAAGTGAGATACAGAGTGGAATATAAAAAAGTCCGAATTTAATTTCTCCTGTCTCCCCTACGGTGGTACATATTCCATAATACTTTTTTCTCGGTTCCTCTTGTCATTCTCATTATTTCTGTGAAAAATTCATCAACGAACACGCAAAAACAAGTGAGATACTGAGTGAAATATAAAAAAAATCCGAATTTAATTTCTCCTGTCTCCCCTACGGTGGTACATATTCCATAATACTTTTTTATCGGATCCTCTTGTCATTCTCATAATTTCTATGAAAAATTCATCAACGAACACGCAAAAACAAGTGAGATACTGAGTGAAATATAAAAAAAATCCGAATTTAATTTCTCCATTCTCCCCTGCGGTGGTACATATTCCATAATACTTTTTATCGGTTCCTCTTGTCATTCTCATAATTTCTGTGAAAATTTCATCAGCAAAAACGCAAAAACAAGTGAGAGACAGTGAAATGTAAAAAAAAATCTGAATTTAATTTCTCCAGTCCCCCCTACGGTGGTACATATTCCATAATACTTTTTTATCGGATCCTCTTGTCATTCTCATAATTTCTATGAAAAATTCAACAACGAACACGCAAAAACAAGTGAGATACTGAGTGAAATATAAAAAAGTCCGAATTTAATTTCTCCTGTCGCCCCTACGGTGGTACATATTCCATAATACTTTTTTCTCGGTTCCTCTTGTCATTCTCATAATTTCTGTGAAAAATTCATCAACGAACACGCAAAAACAAGTGAGATACTGAGTGAAATATAAAAAAAATCCGAATTTAATTTCTCCATTCTCCCCTGCGGTGGTACATATTCCATAATACTTTTTTCTCGGTTCATCTTGTCATTCTCATAATTTCTATGAAAAATTCATCAACCAACACACAGAAACAAGTGAGATACCGAGTGAAATGAAATAAAAGTCCGAATTTAATTTCTCCTGTCTCCCCTACGGTGGTACATATTCCATAATACTTCTTTCTCGGTTCCTCTTGTCATTCTCATCATTTCTGTGAAAATTTCATCAGCAAAAACGCAAAAACCAGTGAGAGACAGTGAAATGTAAAAAAAATCTGAATTTAATTTCTCCAGTCTCCCCTACGGTGGTACATATTCCATAATACTTTTTTCTCGGTTTCTCTTGTCATTCTCATATTTTTTGTGAAAAATTCATCAACGAACACGCACAAACAAGTGAGATACAGAGTGAAATGTAAAAAAAGTCCGAATTTAATTTCTCCTGTCTCCCCTACGGTGGTACATATTCCATAATACTTTTTTCTCGGTTTCTCTTGTCATTCTCATATTTTTTGTGAAAAATTCATCAACCAACACGCAAAAACAAGTGAGATACTGAGTGAAATATAAAAAAAATCCGAATTTAATTTCTCCATTCTCCCCTGCGGTGGTACATATTCCATAATACTTTTTATCGGTTCCTCTTGTCATTCTCATAATTTCTGTGAAAATTTCATCAGCAAAAACGCAAAAACAAGTGAGAGAGTGAAATGTAAAAAAAAATCTGAATTTAATTTCTCCAGTCCCCCCTACGGTGGTACATATTCCATAATACTTTTTTATCGGATCCTCTTGTCATTCTCATAATTTCTATGAAAAATTCAACAACGAACACGCAAAAACAAGTGAGATACTGAGTGAAATATAAAAAAGTCCGAATTTAATTTCTCCTGTCGCCCCTACGGTGGTACATATTCCATAATACTTTTTTCTCGGTTCCTCTTGTCATTCTCATAATTTCTGTGAAAAATTCATCAACGAACACGCAAAAACAAGTGAGATACTGAGTGAAATATAAAAAAAATCCGAATTTAATTTCTCCATTCTCCCCTGCGGTGGTACATATTCCATAATACTTTTTTCTCGGTTCATCTTGTCATTCTCATAATTTCTATGAAAAATTCATCAACCAACACACAGAAACAAGTGAGATACCGAGTGAAATGAAATAAAAGTCCGAATTTAATTTCTCCTGTCTCCCCTACGGTGGTACATATTCCATAATACTTCTTTCTCGGTTCCTCTTGTCATTCTCATCATTTCTGTGAAAATTTCATCAGCAAAAACGCAAAAACCAGTGAGAGACAGTGAAATGTAAAAAAAATCTGAATTTAATTTCTCCAGTCTCCCCTACGGTGGTACATATTCCATAATACTTTTTTCTCGGTTTCTCTTGTCATTCTCATATTTTTTGTGAAAAATTCATCAACGAACACGCACAAACAAGTGAGATACAGAGTGAAATGTAAAAAAAGTCCGAATTTAATTTCTCCTGTCTCCCCTACGGTGGTACATATTCCATAATACTTTTTTCTCGGTTTCTCTTGTCATTCTCATATTTTTTGTGAAAAATTCATCAACCAACACACAGAAACAAGTGAGATACCGAGTGAAATGTAAAAAAAGTCCGAATTTAATTTCTCCTGTCTCCCCTACGGTGGTACATATTCCATAATACTTTTTTCTCGCTTCCTCTTGTCATTCTCATGATTTCTGTGAAAAATTCATCAACGAACACGCAAAAACAAGTGAGATACTGAGTGAAATATAAAAAAAATCCGAATTTAATTTCTCCATTCTCCGCTGCGGTGGTACATATTCCATAATACTTTTTTCTCGGTTCCTCTTGTCATTCTCATAATTTCTGTGAAAATTTCATCAGCAAAAACGCAAAAACAAGTGAGAGACAGTGAAATGTAAAAAAGAATCTGAATTTAATTTCTCCAGTCCCCAGATATTCCATAATACTTTTTTCTCGGTTCTTCTTGTCATTCTCATCATTTCTATGAAAAATTCATCAACGAACACGCAAGACCAAGTGAGATACTGAGTGAAATGTAAAAAAAAATCCGAATTTAATTTCTCCATTCTCCCCTGCGGTGGTACATATTCCATAATACTTTTTTCTCGGTTCCTCTTGTCATTCTCATAATTTCTGTGAAAAATTCATCAATGAACACGCAAAAACAAGTGAGATACAGAGTGAAATGTAAAAAAAGTCCGAATTTAATTTCTCCTGTCTCCCATACGTTGGTACATATTCCATAATAATTTTTCCTCGGTTCCTCTTGTCATTCTCATAATTTCTGTGAAAAATTCATCAATGAACACGCAAAAACAAGTGAGATACAGAGTGAAATGTAAAAAAAGTCCGAATTTAATTTCTCCTGTCTCCCCTACGTTGGTACATATTCCATAATACTTTTTTATCGGATCCTCTTGTCATTCTCATAATTTCTATGAAAAATTCATCAACGAACACGCAGAAACAAGTGAGATACTGAGTGAAATATAAAAAAAATCCGAATTTAATTTCTCCATTCTCCCCTGCGGTGGTACATATTCCATAATACTTTTTTTCTCGGTTCCTCTTGTCATTCTCATAATTTCTGTGAAAAATTCATCAACGAACACGCAAAAACAAGTGAGATACTGAGTGGAATATAAAAAAGTCCGAATTTAATTTCTCCTGTCTCCCCTACGGTGGTACATATTCCATAATACTTTTTTCTCGGTTCCTCTTGTCATTCTCATGATTTCTGTGAAAAATTCATCAACGAACACGCAAAAACAAGTGAGATAGTGAGTGAAATATAAAAAAAATCCGAATTTAATTTCTCCATTCTCCCCTGCGGTGGTACATATTCCATAATACTTTTTTCTCGGTTCCTCTTGTCATTCTCATAATTTCTGTGAAAATTTCATCAGCAAAAACGCAAAAACAAGTGAGAGACAGTAAAATGTAAAAAAGAATCTGAATTTAATTTCTCCAGTCCCCAGATATTCCATAATACTTTTTTCTCGGTTCTTCTTGTCATTCTCATCATTTCTATGAAAAATTCATCAACGAACACGCAAGACCAAGTGAGATACTGAGTGAAATGTAAAAAAAAATCCGAATTTAATTTCTCCATTCTCCCCTGCGGTGGTACATATTCCATAATACTTTTTTCTCGGTTCCTCTTGTCATTCTCATAATTTCTGTGAAAATTCATCAATGAACACGCAAAAACAAGTGAGATACAGAGTGAAATGTAAAAAAAGTCCGAATTTAATTTCTCCTGTCTCCCATACGTTGGTACATATTCCATAATAATTTTTCCTCGGTTCCTCTTGTCATTCTCATAATTTCTGTGAAAAATTCATCAATGAACACGCAAAAACAAGTGAGATACATTGTGAAATGTAAAAAAGTCCGAATTTAATTTCTCCTGTCTCCCCTACGTTGGTACATATTCCATAATACTTTTTTATCGGATCCTCTTGTCATTCTCATAATTTCTATGAAAAATTCATCAACGAACACGCAAAAACAAGTGAGATACTGAGTGAAATATAAAAAAAATCCGAATTTAATTTCTCCATTCTCCCCTGCGGTGGTACATATTCCATAATACTTTTTTTCTCGGTTCCTCTTGTCATTCTCATAATTTCTGTGAAAAATTCATCAACGAACACGCAAAAACAAGTGAGATACAGAGTGGAATATAAAAAAGTCCGAATTTAATTTCTCCTGTCTCCCCTACGGTGGTACATATTCCATAATACTTTTTTCTCGGTTCCTCTTGTCATTCTCATGATTTCTGTGAAAAATTCATCAACGAACACGCAAAAACAAGTGAGATACTGAGTGAAATATAAAAAAAATCCGAATTTAATTTCTCCTGTCTCCCCTACGGTGGTACATATTCCATAATACTTTTTTATCGGATCCTCTTGTCATTCTCATAATTTCTATGAAAAATTCATCAACGAACACGCAAAAACAAGTGAGATACTGAGTGAAATATAAAAAAAATCCGAATTTAATTTCTCCATTCTCCCCTGCGGTGGTACATATTCCATAATACTTTTTATCGGTTCCTCTTGTCATTCTCATAATTTCTGTGAAAATTTCATCAGCAAAAACGCAAAAACAAGTGAGAGACAGTGAAATGTAAAAAAAAATCTGAATTTAATTTCTCCAGTCCCCCCTACGGTGGTACATATTCCATAATACTTTTTTATCGGATCCTCTTGTCATTCTCATAATTTCTATGAAAAATTCAACAACGAACACGCAAAAACAAGTGAGATACTGAGTGAAATATAAAAAAGTCCGAATTTAATTTCTCCTGTCGCCCCTACGGTGGTACATATTCCATAATACTTTTTTCTCGGTTCCTCTTGTCATTCTCATAATTTCTGTGAAAAATTCATCAACGAACACGCAAAAACAAGTGAGATACTGAGTGAAATATAAAAAAAATCCGAATTTAATTTCTCCATTCTCCCCTGCGGTGGTACATATTCCATAATACTTTTTTCTCGGTTCATCTTGTCATTCTCATAATTTCTATGAAAAATTCATCAACCAACACACAGAAACAAGTGAGATACCGAGTGAAATGAAATAAAAGTCCGAATTTAATTTCTCCTGTCTCCCCTACGGTGGTACATATTCCATAATACTTCTTTCTCGGTTCCTCTTGTCATTCTCATCATTTCTGTGAAAATTTCATCAGCAAAAACGCAAAAACCAGTGAGAGACAGTGAAATGTAAAAAAAATCTGAATTTAATTTCTCCAGTCTCCCCTACGGTGGTACATATTCCATAATACTTTTTTCTCGGTTTCTCTTGTCATTCTCATATTTTTTGTGAAAAATTCATCAACGAACACGCAAAAACAAGTGAGATACTGAGTGAAATATAAAAAAAATCCGAATTTAATTTCTCCATTCTCCGCTGCGGTGGTACATATTCCATAATACTTTTTTCTCGGTTCCTCTTGTCATTCTCATAATTTCTGTGAAAATTTCATCAGCAAAAACGCAAAAACAAGTGAGAGACAGTGAAATGTAAAAAAGAATCTGAATTTAATTTCTCCAGTCCCCAGATATTCCATAATACTTTTTTCTCGGTTCTTCTTGTCATTCTCATCATTTCTATGAAAAATTCATCAACGAACACGCAAGACCAAGTGAGATACTGAGTGAAATGTAAAAAAAAATCCGAATTTAATTTCTCCATTCTCCCCTGCGGTGGTACATATTCCATAATACTTTTTTCTCGGTTCCTCTTGTCATTCTCATAATTTCTGTGAAAAATTCATCAATGAACACGCAAAAACAAGTGAGATACAGAGTGAAATGTAAAAAAAGTCCGAATTTAATTTCTCCTGTCTCCCATACGTTGGTACATATTCCATAATAATTTTTCCTCGGTTCCTCTTGTCATTCTCATAATTTCTGTGAAAAATTCATCAATGAACACGCAAAAACAAGTGAGATACAGAGTGAAATGTAAAAAAAGTCCGAATTTAATTTCTCCTGTCTCCCCTACGTTGGTACATATTCCATAATACTTTTTTATCGGATCCTCTTGTCATTCTCATAATTTCTATGAAAAATTCATCAACGAACACGCAGAAACAAGTGAGATACTGAGTGAAATATAAAAAAAATCCGAATTTAATTTCTCCATTCTCCCCTGCGGTGGTACATATTCCATAATACTTTTTTTCTCGGTTCCTCTTGTCATTCTCATAATTTCTGTGAAAAATTCATCAACGAACACGCAAAAACAAGTGAGATACTGAGTGGAATATAAAAAAGTCCGAATTTAATTTCTCCTGTCTCCCCTACGGTGGTACATATTCCATAATACTTTTTTCTCGGTTCCTCTTGTCATTCTCATGATTTCTGTGAAAAATTCATCAACGAACACGCAAAAACAAGTGAGATACTGAGTGAAATATAAAAAAAATCCGAATTTAATTTCTCCTGTCTCCCCTACGGTGGTACATATTCCATAATACTTTTTTATCGGATCCTCTTGTCATTCTCATAATTTCTATGAAAAATTCATCAACGAACACGCAAAAACAAGTGAGATACTGAGTGAAATATAAAAAAGTCCGAATTTAATTTCTCCTGTCGCCCCTACGGTGGTACATATTCCATAATACTTTTTTCTCGGTTCCTCTTGTCATTCTCATAATTTCTGTGAAAATTTCATCAGCAAAAACGCAAAAACCAGTGAGAGACAGTGAAATGTAAAAAAAATCTGAATTTAATTTCTCCATTCTCCCCTGCGGTGGTACATATTCCATAATACTTTTTTCTTGGTTCATCTTGTCATTCTCATAATTTCTATGAAAAATTCATCAACCAACACACAGAAACAAGTGAGATACCGAGTGAAATGAAATAAAAGTCCGAATTTAATTTCTCCTGTCTCCCGTACGGTGGTACATATTCCATAATACTTTTTTCTCGGTTCCTCTTGTCATTCTCATAATTTCTGTGAAAATTTCATCAGCAAAAACGCAAAAACCAGTGAGAGACAGTGAAATGTAAAAAAAATCTGAATTTAATTTCTCCAGTCTCCCCTACGGTGGTACATATTCCATAATACTTTTTTCTCGGTTTCTCTTGTCATTCTCATATTTTTTGTGAAAAATTCATCAACGAACACGCACAAACAAGTGAGATACAGAGTGAAATGTAAAAAAAGTCCGAATTTAATTTCTCCTGTCTCCCCTACGGTGGTACATATTCCATAATACTTTTTTCTCGGTTTCTCTTGTCATTCTCATATTTTTTGTGAAAAATTCATCAACCAACACACAGAAACAAGTGAGATACCGAGTGAAATGTAAAAAAGTCCGAATTTAATTTCTCCTGTCTCCCCTACGGTGGTACATATTCCATAATACTTTTTTCTCGGTTCCTCTTGTCATTCTCATGATTTCTGTGAAAAATTCATCAACGAACACGCAAAAACAAGTGAGATACTGAGTGAAATATAAAAAAAATCCGAATTTAATTTCTCCATTCTCCCCTGCGGTGGTACATATTCCATAATACTTTTTTCTCGGTTCCTCTTGTCATTCTCATAATTTCTGTGAAAATTTCATCAGCAAAAACGCAAAAACAAGTGAGAGACAGTGAAATGTAAAAAAGAATCTGAATTTAATTTCTCCAGTCCCCAGATATTCCATAATACTTTTTTCTCGGTTCTTCTTGTCATTCTCATCATTTCTATGAAAAATTCATCAACGAACACGCAAGACCAAGTGAGATACTGAGTGAAATGTAAAGAAAAATCCGAATTTAATTTCTCCATTCTCCCCTGTGGTGGTACATATTCCATAATACTTTTTTCTCGGTTCCTCTTGTCATTCTCATAATTTCTGTGAAAAATTCATCAATGAACACGCAACAAGTGAGATACAGAGTGAAATGTAAAAAAAGTCCGAATTTAATTTCTCCTGTCTCCCATACGTTGGTACATATTCCATAATAATTTTTCCTCGGTTCCTCTTGTCATTCTCATAATTTCTGTGAAAAATTCATCAATGAACACGCAAAAACAAGTGAGATACAGAGTGAAATGTAAAAAAAGTCCGAATTTAATTTCTCCTGTCTCCCATACGTTGGTACATATTCCATAATAATTTTTCCTCGGTTCCTCTTGTCATTCTCATTATTTCTGTGAAAAATTCATCAATGAACACGCAAAAACAAGTGAGATACAGAGTGAAATGTAAAAAAAGTCCGAATTTAATTTCTCCTGTCTCCCCTACGTTGGTACATATTCCATAATACTTTTTTATCGGATCCTCTTGTCATTCTCATAATTTCTATGAAAAATTCATCAACGAACACGCAAAAACAAGTGAGATACTGAGTGAAATATAAAAAAAATCCGAATTTAATTTCTCCATTCTCCCCTGCGGTGGTACATATTCCATAATACTTTTTTTCTCGGTTCCTCTTGTCATTCTCATAATTTCTGTGAAAAATTCATCAACGAACACGCAAAAACAAGTGAGATACAGAGTGGAATATAAAAAAGTCCGAATTTAATTTCTCCTGTCTCCCCTACGTTGGTACATATTCCATAATACTTTTTTCTCGGTTCCTCTTGTCATTCTCATGATTTCTGTGAAAAATTCATCAACGAACACGCAAAAACAAGTGAGATACTGAGTGAAATATAAAAAAAATCCGAATTTAATTTCTCCTGTCTCCCCTACGGTGGTACATATTCCATAATACTTTTTTATCGGATCCTCTTGTCATTCTCATAATTTCTATGATAAATTCATCAACGAACACGCAAAAACAAGTGAGATACTGAGTGAAATATAAAAAAAAATCCGAATGTAATTTCTCCATTCTCCCCTGCGGTGGTACATATTCCATAATACTTTTTATCGGTTCCTCTTGTCATTCTCATAATTTCTGTGAAAATTTCATCAGCAAAAACGCAAAAACAAGTGAGAGACAGTGAAATGTAAAAAAAAATCTGAATTTAATTTCTCCAGTCCCCCCTACGGTGGTACATATTCCATAATACTTTTTTATCGGATCCTCTTGTCATTCTCATAATTTCTATGAAAAATTCAACAACGAACACGCAAAAACAAGTGAGATACTGAGTGAAATATAAAAAAGTCCGAATTTAATTTCTCCTGTCGCCCCTACGGTGGTACATATTCCATAATACTTTTTTCTCGGTTCCTCTTGTCATTCTCATAATTTCTGTGAAAAATTCATCAACGAACACGCAAAAACAAGTGAGATACTGAGTGAAATATAAAAAAAATCCGAATTTAATTTCTCCATTCTCCCCTGCGGTGGTACATATTCCATAATACTTTTTTCTCGGTTCATCTTGTCATTCTCATAATTTCTATGAAAAATTCATCAACCAACACACAGAAACAAGTGAGATACCGAGTGAAATGAAATAAAAGTCCGAATTTAATTTCTCCTGTCTCCCCTACGGTGGTACATATTCCATAATACTTCTTTCTCGGTTCCTCTTGTCATTCTCATAATTTCTGTGAAAATTTCATCAGCAAAAACGCAAAAACCAGTGAGAGACAGTGAAATGTAAAAAAAATCTGAATTTAATTTCTCCAGTCTCCCCTACGGTGGTACATATTCCATAATACTTTTTTCTCGGTTTCTCTTGTCATTCTCATATTTTTTGTGAAAAATTCATCAACGAACACGCACAAACAAGTGAGATACAGAGTGAAATGTAAAAAAAGTCCGAATTTAATTTCTCCTGTCTCCCCTACGGTGGTACATATTCCATAATACTTTTTTCTCGGTTTCTCTTGTCATTCTCATATTTTTTGTGAAAAATTCATCAACCAACACACAGAAACAAGTGAGATACCGAGTGAAATGTAAAAAAAGTCCGAATTTAATTTCTCCTGTCTCCCCTACGGTGGTACATATTCCATAATACTTTTTTCTCGGTTCCTCTTGTCATTCTCATGATTTCTATGAAAAATTCATCAACGAACACGCAAGACCAAGTGAGATACTGAGTGAAATGTAAAAAAAAATCCGAATTTAATTTCTCCATTCTCCCCTGCGGTGGTACATATTCCATAATACTTTTTTCTCGGTTCCTCTTGTCATTCTCATAATTTCTGTGAAAATTCATCAATGAACACGCAAAAACAAGTGAGATACAGAGTGAAATGTAAAAAAAGTCCGAATTTAATTTCTCCTGTCTCCCATACGTTGGTACATATTCCATAATAATTTTTCCTCGGTTCCTCTTGTCATTCTCATAATTTCTGTGAAAAATTCATCAATGAACACGCAAAAACAAGTGAGATACATTGTGAAATGTACAAAAGTCCGAATTTAATTTCTCCTGTCTCCCCTACGTTGGTACATATTCCATAATACTTTTTTATCGGATCCTCTTGTCATTCTCATAATTTCTATGAAAAATTCATCAACGAACACGCAAAAACAAGTGAGATACTGAGTGAAATATAAAAAAAATCCGAATTTAATTTCTCCATTCTCCCCTGCGGTGGTACATATTCCATAATACTTTTTTTCTCGGTTCCTCTTGTCATTCTCATAATTTCTGTGAAAAATTCATCAACGAACACGCAAAAACAAGTGAGATACAGAGTGGAATATAAAAAAGTCCGAATTTAATTTCTCCTGTCTCCCCTACGGTGGTACATATTCCATAATACTTTTTTCTCGGTTCCTCTTGTCATTCTCATGATTTCTGTGAAAAATTCATCAACGAACACGCAAAAACAAGTGAGATACTGAGTGAAATATAAAAAAAATCCGAATTTAATTTCTCCTGTCTCCCCTACGGTGGTACATATTCCATAATACTTTTTTATCGGATCCTCTTGTCATTCTCATAATTTCTATGAAAAATTCATCAACGAACACGCAAAAACAAGTGAGATACTGAGTGAAATATAAAAAAAATCCGAATTTAATTTCTCCATTCTCCCCTGCGGTGGTACATATTCCATAATACTTTTTATCGGTTCCTCTTGTCATTCTCATAATTTCTGTGAAAATTTCATCAGCAAAAACGCAAAAACAAGTGAGAGACAGTGAAATGTAAAAAAAAATCTGAATTTAATTTCTCCAGTCCCCCCTACGGTGGTACATATTCCATAATACTTTTTTATCGGATCCTCTTGTCATTCTCATAATTTCTATGAAAAATTCAACAACGAACACGCAAAAACAAGTGAGATACTGAGTGAAATATAAAAAAGTCCGAATTTAATTTCTCCTGTCGCCCCTACGGTGGTACATATTCCATAATACTTTTTTCTCGGTTCCTCTTGTCATTCTCATAATTTCTGTGAAAAATTCATCAACGAATACGCAAAAACAAGTGAGATACTGAGTGAAATATAAAAAAAATCCGAATTTAATTTCTCCATTCTCCCCTGCGGTGGTACATATTCCATAATACTTTTTTCTCGGTTCATCTTGTCATTCTCATAATTTCTATGAAAAATTCATCAACCAACACACAGAAACAAGTGAGATACCGAGTGAAATGAAATAAAAGTCCGAATTTAATTTCTCCTGTCTCCCCTACGGTGGTACATATTCCATAATACTTCTTTCTCGGTTCCTCTTGTCATTCTCATAATTTCTGTGAAAATTTCATCAGCAAAAACGCAAAAACCAGTGAGAGACAGTGAAATGTAAAAAAAATCTGAATTTAATTTCTCCAGTCTCCCCTACGGTGGTACATATTCCATAATACTTTTTTCTCGGTTTCTCTTGTCATTCTCATATTTTTTGTGAAAAATTCATCAACGAACACGCACAAACAAGTGAGATACAGAGTGAAATGTAAAAAAAGTCCGAATTTAATTTCTCCTGTCTCCCCTACGGTGGTACATATTCCATAATACTTTTTTCTCGGTTTCTCTTGTCATTCTCATATTTTTTGTGAAAAATTCATCAACCAACACACAGAAACAAGTGAGATACCGAGTGAAATGTAAAAAAAGTCCGAATTTAATTTCTCCTGTCTCCCCTACGGTGGTACATATTCCATAATACTTTTTTCTCGCTTCCTCTTGTCATTCTCATGATTTCTGTGAAAAATTCATCAACGAACACGCAAAAACAAGTGAGATACTGAGTGAAATATAAAAAAAATCCGAATTTAATTTCTCCATTCTCCGCTGCGGTGGTACATATTCCATAATACTTTTTTCTCGGTTCCTCTTGTCATTCTCATAATTTCTGTGAAAATTTCATCAGCAAAAACGCAAAAACAAGTGAGAGACAGTGAAATGTAAAAAAAATCTGAATTTAATTTCTCCAGTCTCCCCTACGGTGGTACATATTCCATAATACTTTTTTCTCGGTTTCTCTTGTCATTCTCATATTTTTTGTGAAAAATTCATCAACGAACACGCACAAACAAGTGAGATACTGAGTGAAATGTAAAAAAAAATCCGAATTTAATTTCTCCATTCTCCCCTGCGGTGGTACATATTCCATAATACTTTTTTCTCGGTTCCTCTTGTCATTCTCATAATTTCTGTGAAAAATTCATCAATGAACACGCAAAAACAAGTGAGATACAGAGTGAAATGTAAAAAAAGTCCGAATTTAATTTCTCCTGTCTCCCATACGTTGGTACATATTCCATAATAATTTTTCCTCGGTTCCTCTTGTCATTCTCATAATTTCTGTGAAAAATTCATCAATGAACACGCAAAAACAAGTGAGATACAGAGTGAAATGTAAAAAAAGTCCGAATTTAATTTCTCCTGTCTCCCCTACGTTGGTACATATTCCATAATACTTTTTTATCGGATCCTCTTGTCATTCTCATAATTTCTATGAAAAATTCATCAACGAACACGCAGAAACAAGTGAGATACTGAGTGAAATATAAAAAAAATCCGAATTTAATTTCTCCATTCTCCCCTGCGGTGGTACATATTCCATAATACTTTTTTTCTCGGTTCCTCTTGTCATTCTCATAATTTCTGTGAAAAATTCATCAACGAACACGCAAAAACAAGTGAGATACTGAGTGGAATATAAAAAAGTCCGAATTTAATTTCTCCTGTCTCCCCTACGGTGGTACATATTCCATAATACTTTTTTCTCGGTTCCTCTTGTCATTCTCATGATTTCTGTGAAAAATTCATCAACGAACACGCAAAAACAAGTGAGATACTGAGTGAAATATAAAAAAAATCCGAATTTAATTTCTCCTGTCTCCCCTACGGTGGTACATATTCCATAATACTTTTTTATCGGATCCTCTTGTCATTCTCATAATTTCTATGAAAAATTCATCAACGAACACGCAAAAACAAGTGAGATACTGAGTGAAATATAAAAAAGTCCGAATTTAATTTCTCCTGTCGCCCCTACGGTGGTACATATTCCATAATACTTTTTTCTCGGTTCCTCTTGTCATTCTCATAATTTCTGTGAAAATTTCATCAGCAAAAACGCAAAAACCAGTGAGAGACAGTGAAATGTAAAAAAAATCTGAATTTAATTTCTCCATTCTCCCCTGCGGTGGTACATATTCCATAATACTTTTTTCTTGGTTCATCTTGTCATTCTCATAATTTCTATGAAAAATTCATCAACCAACACACAGAAACAAGTGAGATACCGAGTGAAATGAAATAAAAGTCCGAATTTAATTTCTCCTGTCTCCCGTACGGTGGTACATATTCCATAATACTTTTTTCTCGGTTCCTCTTGTCATTCTCATAATTTCTGTGAAAATTTCATCAGCAAAAACGCAAAAACCAGTGAGAGACAGTGAAATGTAAAAAAAATCTGAATTTAATTTCTCCAGTCTCCCCTACGGTGGTACATATTCCATAATACTTTTTTCTCGGTTTCTCTTGTCATTCTCATATTTTTTGTGAAAAATTCATCAACGAACACGCACAAACAAGTGAGATACAGAGTGAAATGTAAAAAAAGTCCGAATTTAATTTCTCCTGTCTCCCCTACGGTGGTACATATTCCATAATACTTTTTTCTCGGTTTCTCTTGTCATTCTCATATTTTTTGTGAAAAATTCATCAACCAACACACAGAAACAAGTGAGATACCGAGTGAAATGTAAAAAAGTCCGAATTTAATTTCTCCTGTCTCCCCTACGGTGGTACATATTCCATAATACTTTTTTCTCGGTTCCTCTTGTCATTCTCATGATTTCTGTGAAAAATTCATCAACGAACACGCAAAAACAAGTGAGATACTGAGTGAAATATAAAAAAAATCCGAATTTAATTTCTCCATTCTCCCCTGCGGTGGTACATATTCCATAATACTTTTTTTTCGGTTCCTCTTGTCATTCTCATAATTTCTGTGAAAATTTCATCAGCAAAAACGCAAAAACAAGTGAGAGACAGTGAAATGTAAAAAAGAATCTGAATTTAATTTCTCCAGTCCCCAGATATTCCATAATACTTTTTTCTCGGTTCTTCTTGTCATTCTCATCATTTCTATGAAAAATTCATCAACGAACACGCAAGACCAAGTGAGATACTGAGTGAAATGTAAAGAAAAATCCGAATTTAATTTCTCCTGTCTCCCCTACGGTGGTACATATTCCATAATACTTTTTTATCGGATCCTCTTGTCATTCTCATAATTTCTATGAAAAATTCATCAACGAACACGCAAAAACAAGTGAGATACTGAGTGAAATATAAAAAAGTCCGAATTTAATTTCTCCTGTCGCCCCTACGGTGGTACATATTCCATAATACTTTTTTCTCGGTTCCTCTTGTCATTCTCATAATTTCTGTGAAAATTTCATCAGCAAAAACGCAAAAACCAGTGAGAGACAGTGAAATGTAAAAAAAATCTGAATTTAATTTCTCCATTCTCCCCTGCGGTGGTACATATTCCATAATACTTTTTTCTTGGTTCATCTTGTCATTCTCATAATTTCTATGAAAAATTCATCAACCAACACACAGAAACAAGTGAGATACCGAGTGAAATGAAATAAAAGTCCGAATTTAATTTCTCCTGTCTCCCGTACGGTGGTACATATTCCATAATACTTTTTTCTCGGTTCCTCTTGTCATTCTCATAATTTCTGTGAAAATTTCATCAGCAAAAACGCAAAAACCAGTGAGAGACAGTGAAATGTAAAAAAAATCTGAATTTAATTTCTCCAGTCTCCCCTACGGTGGTACATATTCCATAATACTTTTTTCTCGGTTTCTCTTGTCATTCTCATATTTTTTGTGAAAAATTCATCAACGAACACGCACAAACAAGTGAGATACAGAGTGAAATGTAAAAAAAGTCCGAATTTAATTTCTCCTGTCTCCCCTACGGTGGTACATATTCCATAATACTTTTTTCTCGGTTTCTCTTGTCATTCTCATATTTTTTGTGAAAAATTCATCAACCAACACACAGAAACAAGTGAGATACCGAGTGAAATGTAAAAAAGTCCGAATTTAATTTCTCCTGTCTCCCCTACGGTGGTACATATTCCATAATACTTTTTTCTCGGTTCCTCTTGTCATTCTCATGATTTCTGTGAAAAATTCATCGACGAACACGCAAAAACAAGTGAGATACTGAGTGAAATATAAAAAAAATCCGAATTTAATTTCTCCATTCTCCCCTGCGGTGGTACATATTCCATAATACTTTTTTCTCGGTTCCTCTTGTCATTCTCATAATTTCTGTGAAAATTTCATCAGCAAAAACGCAAAAACAAGTGAGAGACAGTGAAATGTAAAAAAGAATCTGAATTTAATTTCTCCAGTTCCCAGATATTCCATAATACTTTTTTCTCGGTTCTTCTTGTCATTCTCATCATTTCTATGAAAAATTCATCAACGAACACGCAAGACCAAGTGAGATACTGAGTGAAATGTAAAGAAAAATCCGAATTTAATTTCTCCATTCTCCCCTGTGGTGGTACATATTCCATAATACTTTTTTCTCGGTTCCTCTTGTCATTCTCATAATTTCTGTGAAAAATTCATCAATGAACACGCAACAAGTGAGATACAGAGTGAAATGTAAAAAAAGTCCGAATTTAATTTCTCCTGTCTCCCATACGTTGGTACATATTCCATAATAATTTTTCCTCGGTTCCTCTTGTCATTCTCATAATTTCTGTGAAAAATTCATCAATGAACACGCAAAAACAAGTGAGATACAGAGTGAAATGTAAAAAAAGTCCGAATTTAATTTTTCCTGTCTCCCCTACGTTGGTACATATTCCATAATACTTTTTCATCGGATCCTCTTGTCATTCTCATTTCTATGAAAAATTCATCAACGAACACGCAAAAACAAGTGAGATACTGAGTGAAATATAAAAAAAATCCGAATTTAATTTCTCCATTCTCCCCTGCGGTGGTACATATTCCATAATACTTTTTTCTCGGTTCCTCTTGTCATTCTCATAATTTCTGTGAAAAATTCATCAACGAACACGCAAAAACAAGTGAGATACTGAGTGGAATATAAAAAAAATCCGAATTTAATTTCTCCATTCTCCCCTGCGGTGGTACATATTCCATAATACTTTTTTCTCGGTTTATCTTGTCATTCTCATAATTTCTATGAAAAATTCATCAACCAACACACAAAAACAAGTGAGATACCGAGTGAAATGTAAAAAAAGTCCGAATTTAATTTCTCCTGTCTCCCCTACGGTGGTACATATTCTATAATACTTTTTTCTCGGTTCCTCTTGTCATTCTCATAATTTCTCTGGAAAATTCATCAATGAACACGCAATAACAAGTGAGAGACAGAGTGAAATGTAAAAAAAATCTGAATTTAATTTCTCCTGTCTCCCCTACGGTGGTATATATTCCATAATACTTTTTTCTCGGTTCCTCTTGTCATTCTCATAATTTCTGTGAAAAATTCATCAATGAACACGCAAAAACAAGTGAGAGACAGAGTGAAATGAAAAAAAAATCATTTAATTTCTCCATTCTCCCCTGCGGTGGTACATATTCCATAATACTTTTTTCTCAGTTCATCTTGTCATTCTCATAATATCTATGAAAAATTCATCAACGAACACGCAAGACCAAGTGAGATACTGAGTGAAATGTAAAAAAAAAACCGAATTTAATTTCTCCATTCTCCCCTGCGGTGGTACATATTCCATAATACTTTTTTCTCGGTTCCTCTTGTCATTCTCATAATTTCTATGAAAAATTCATCAACGAACACGCAAAAACAAGTGAGATACAGAGTGAAATGAAATAAAAGTCCGAATTTAATTTTTCCTGTCTCCCCTACGGTGGTACATATTCCATAATACTTTTTTCTCGGTTCCTCTTGTCATTCTCATAATTTCTGTGAAAATTTCATCAGCAAAAACGCAAAAACAAGTGAGAGACAGTGAAATGTAAAAAAAAATCTGAATTTAATTTCTCCAGTCTCCCCTACGGTGGTTCATATTCCATAATACTTTTTTCTCGGTTTCTCTTGTCATTCACATATTTTTTGTGAAAAGTTCATCAACGAACACGCACAAACAAGTGAGATACAGAGTGAAATGTAAAAAAAGTCCGAATTTAATTTCTCCTGTCTCCCCTACGGTGGTACATATTCCATAATACTTTTTTATCGGATCCTCTTGTCATTCTCATAATTTCTATGAAAAATTCATCAACGAACACGCAAAAACAAGTGAGATACAGAGTGAAATGTAAAAAAAAGTCCGAATTTAATTTCTCCTGTCTCCCCTACGGTGGTACATATTCCATAATACTTTTTTATCGGTTCCTCTTGTCATTCTCATAATTTCTGTGAAGAATTCATCAACGAACACGCAAAAACAAGTGAGATACTGAGTGAAATATAGAAAAAATCCGAATTTAATTTCTCCATTCTCCCCTGCGGTGGTACATATTCCATAATACTTTTTCTCGGTTCATCTTGTCATTCTCATAATTTCTATGAAAAATTCATCAACCAACACACAGAAACAAGTGAGATACCGAGTGAAATGAAATAAAACTCCGAATTTAATTTCTCCTGTCTCCCCTTCGGTGGTACATATTCCATAATACTTTTTTCTCGGTTCCTCTTGTCATTCTCATATTTTTTGTGAAAAATTCATCAACGAACACGCACAAACAAGTGAGATACAGAGTGAAATGTAAAAAAAGTCCGAATTTAATTTCTCCATCTCCCCTACGGTGGTACATATTCCATAATACTTTTTTCTCGGTTCCTCTTGTCATTCTCATGATTTCTGTGAAAAATTCATCAACGAACACGCAAAAACAAGTGAGATACTGAGTGAAATATAAAAAAAATCCGAATTTAATTTCTCCATTCTCCCCTGCGGTGGTACATATTCCATAATACTTTTTTCTCGGTTCATCTTGTCATTCTCATAATTTCTATGAAAAATTCATCAACCAACACACAGAAACAAGTTAGATACCGAGTGAAATGTAAAAAAAGTCCGAATTTAATTTCTCCTGTCTCCCCTACGGTGGTACATATTCCATAATACTTTTTTCTCGGATTCTTGTCATTCTCATGATTTCTGTGAAAAATTCATCAACGAACACGCAAAAACAAGTGAGATACTGAGTGAAATATAAAAAAAATCCGAATTTAATTTCTCCATTCTCCCCTGCGGTGGTACATATTCCATAATACTTTTTTCTCGGTTCCTCTTGTCATTCTCATAATTTCTGTGAAAATTTCATCAGCAAAAACGCAAAAACAAGTGAGAGACAGTGAAATGTAAAAAAGAATTTGAATTTAATTTCTCCAGTCCCCAGATATTCCATAATACTTTTTTCTCGGTTCTTCTTGTCATTCTCATCATTTCTATGAAAAATTCATCAACGAACACGCAAGACCAAGTGAGATACTGAGTGAAATGTAAAAAAAAATCCGAATTTAATTTCTCCATTCTCCCCTGCGGTGGTACATATTCCATAATACTTTTTTCTCGGTTCCTCTTGTCATTCTCATAATTTCTGTGAAAAATTCATCAATGAACACGCAAAAACAAGTGAGATACAGAGTGAAATGTAAAAAAAATCCGAATTTAATTTCTCCTGTCTCCCATACGTTGGTACATATTCCATAATAATTTTTCCTCGGTTCTTCTTGTCATTCTCATTATTTCTATGATAAACTCATCAACGAACACGCAAAACCAAGTGAGGTACTGAGTGAAATGTGAAAAAAATCCGAATTTAATTTCTCCATTCTCCCCTGCGGTGGTACATATTCCATAATACTTCTTTCTCGGTTTCTCTTGTCATTCTCATATTTTTTGTGAATAATTCATCAACGAACACGCACAAACAATTGAGATACAGAGTGAAATGTAAAAAAAGTCCGAATTTAATTTCTCCATTCTCCCCTGCGGTGGTATATATTCCATAATACTTTTTTCTCGATCCATTTTGTCATTCTCATAATTTCTATGAAAAATTCATCAACGAACACACAGAAACAAGTGAGATACAGAGTGAAATGAAATAAAAGTCCGAAATTAATTTCTCCTGTCTCCCCTACGGTGGTACATATTCCATAATACTTTTTTCTCGGTTTTTCTTGTCATTCTCATCATTTCTATGAAAAATTCATCAACGAACACGCAAAACCAAGTGAGATACTAAGTGAAATGTAAAAAAAAATCTGAATTTAATTTCTCCTGTCTCCCCTACGTTGGTACAAATTCCATAATACTTCTTTCTCGGTTTCTCTTGTCATTCTCATATTTTTTGTGAAAAATTCATCAACGAACACGCACAAACAAGTGAGATACAGAGTGAAATGTAAAAAAGTCCGAATATAATGTCTCCTGTCTCCCCTACGGTGGTACATATTCCATAATACTTTTTTCTCGGTTCCTCTTGTCATTCTCATAATTTCTGTGAAAAATTCATCAATGATCATGCAAAAACAAGTGAGATACAGAGTGAAATGTAAAAAAAGTCCGAATTTAATTTCTCCTGTCTCCCCTACGTTGGTAAATATTCCATAATACTTCTTTATCGGATCCTCTTGTCATTCTCATAATTTCTATGAAAAATTCATCAACGATCACGCAAAAACAAGTGAGATACAAAGTGAAATGTAAAAAAAAGTCCGAATTTAATGTCTCCTGTCTCCCCTACGGTGGTACATATTCCATAATACTTTTTTCTCGGTTCCTCTTGTCATTCTCATAATTTCTATGAAAAATTCATCAACGAACACACAGACACAAGTGAGATACCGAGTGAAATGTAAAAAAAAGTCCGACTTTAATTTCTCCTGTCTCCCCTACGGTGGAACATATTCCATAATACTTTTTTCTCGGTTCCTCTTGTCATTCTCATAATTTCTGTGAAGAATTCATCAACGAACACGCAAAAACAAGTGAGATACTGAGTGAAATATAAAAAAAATCCGAATTTAATTTCTCCATTCTCCCCTGCGGTGGTACATATTCCATAATACTTTTTTCTCGGTTCATCTTGTCATTCTCATAATTTCTATGAAAAATTCATCAACCAACACACAAAAACAAGTGAGATACCGAGTGAAATGTAAAAAAAGTCCGAATTTAATTTCTCCTGTCTCCCCTACGGTGGTACATATTCTATAATACTTTTTTCTCGGTTCCTCTTGTCATTCTCATAATTTCTCTGGAAAATTCATCAATGAACACGCAATAACAAGTGAGAGACAGAGTGAAATGTAAAAAAAATCTGAATTTAATTTCTCCTCTCTCCCCTACGGTGGTATATATTCCATAATACTTTTTTCTCGGTTCCTCTTGTCATTCTCATAATTTCTGTGAAAAATTCATCAATGAACACGCAAATACAAGTGAGAGACAGAGTGAAATGTAAAAAAAATCATTTAATTTCTCCATTCTCCCCTGCGGTGGTACATATTCCATAATACTTTTTTCTCGGTTCATCTTGTCATTCTCATAATATCTATGAAAAATTCATCAACCAACACACAAAAACAAGTGAGATACCGAGTGAAATGTAAAAAAAAGTCCGAATTTAATTTCTCCTGTCTCCCCTACGGTGGTACATATTCCATAATACTTTTTTCTCGGTTCCTCTTGTCATTCTCATAATTTCTGTGAAAATTTCATCAGCAAAAACGCAAAAACAAGTGAGAGACAGTGAAATGTAAAAAAGAATCTGAATTTAATTTCTCCAGTCCCCAGATATTCCATAATACTTTTTTCTCGGTTCTTCTTGTCATTCTCATCATTTCTATGAAAAATTCATCAACGAACACGCAAAACCAAGTGAGATACTAAGTGAAATGTAAAAAAAATCTGAATTTAATTTCTCCTGTCTCCCCTACGGTGGTACATATCCCATAATTCTTTTTTCTCGGTTTCTCTTGTCATTCTCATAATTTTTGTGAAAAATTCATCAATGAACACGCAAAAACAAGTGAGAGACAGAGTGAAATGTAAAAAAAATCTGAATTTAATTTCTCCTGTCTCCCCTACGGTGGTACATATTCCATAATACTGTTTTCTCGGTTCCTCTTGTCATTCTCATAATTTCTGTGAAAAGTTCATCAATGAACACGCAAAAACAAGTGAGATACTGAGTGAAATATAAAAAAAATCCGAATTTAATTTCTCCATTCTCCCCTGCGGTGGTACATATTCCATAATACTTTTTTATCGGATCCTCTTGTCATTCTCATAATTTCTATGAAAAATTCATCAACGAACACGCAAAAACAAGTGAGATACTGAGTGAAATATAAAAAAATCCGAATTTAATTTCTCCATTCTCCCCTGCGGTGGTACATATTCCATAATACTTTTTTATCGGATCCTCTTGTCATTCTCATAATTTCTATGAAAAATTCAACAACGAACACGCAAAAACAAGTGAGATACTGAGTGAAATATAAAAAAGTCCGAATTTAATTTCTCCTGTCGCCCCTACTGTGGTACATATTCCATAATACTTTTTTCTCGGTTCCTCTTGTCATTCTCATAATTTCTGTGAAAAATTCATCAACGAACACACAGAAACAAGTGAGATACAGAGTGAAATGTAAAATAAGTCCAAATTTAATTTCTCCTGTCGCCCCTACGGTGGTACATATTCCATAATACTTTTTTATCGGATCCTCTTGTCATTCTCATAATTTCTATGAAAAATTCATCAACGAACACGCAAAACCAAGTGAGATACTAAGTGAAATGTAAAAAAAAATCTGAATTTAATTTCTCCTGTCTCCCCTACGGTGGTACATATCCCATAATACTGTTTTCTCGGTTCCTCTTGTCATTCTCATAATTTCTGTGAAAAGTTCATCAATGAACACGCAAAAACAAGTGAGATACAGGGTGAAATGTATAATAGTCCGAATTCAATTTTTCCTGTCTCCCCTACGTTGGTACATATTCCATAATACTTTTTTATCGGATCCTCTTGTCATTCTCATAACTTCTATGAAAAATTCATCAACGAACACGCAAAAACAAGTGAGATACTGAGTGAAATATAAAAAAAATCCGAATTTAATTTCTCCATTCTCCCCTGCGGTGGTACATATTCCATAATACTTTTTTATCGGATCCTCTTGTCATTCTCATAATTTCTATGAAAAATTCAACAACGAACACGCAAAAACAAGTGAGATACTGAGTGAAATATAAAAAAGTCCGAATTTAATTTCTCCTGTCGCCCCTACTGTGGTACATATTCCATAATACTTTTTTCTCGGTTCCTCTTGTCATTCTCATAATTTCTGTGAAAAATTCATCAACGAACACACAGAAACAAGTGAGATACAGAGTGAAATGTAAAAAAAGTCCAAATTTAATTTCTCCTGTCGCCCCTACGGTGGTACATATTCCATAATACTTTTTTATCGGATCCTCTTGTCATTCTCATAATTTCTATGAAAATTTCATCAACGAACACGCAAAAACAAGTGAGATACAGAGTGAAATGAAATAAAAGTCCGAATTTAATTTCTCCTGTCTCCCCTACGGTGGTACATATTCCATAATACTCTTTTCTCGGTTCCTCTTGTCATTCTCATAATTTCTGTGAAAATTTCATCAGCAAAAACGCAAAAACAAGTGAGAGACAGTGAAATGTAAAAAAAATCTGAATTTAATTTCTCCAGTCTCCCCTACGGTGGTACATATTCCATAATACTTTTTTCTCGGTTTCTCTTGTCATTCACATATTTTTTGTGAAAAGTTCATCAACGAACACGCAAAAACAAGTGAGATACTGAGGGAAATATTAAAAAAATCCGAATTTAATTTCTCCATTCTCCCCTGCGGTGGTACATATTCCATAATACTTTTTTCTCGGTTCCTCTTGTCATTCTCATAATTTCTGTGAAAATTTCATCAGCAAAAACGCAAAAACAAGTGAGAGACAGTGAAATGTAAAAAAGAATCTGAATTTAATTTCTCCATTCTCCCCTGCGGTGGTACATATTCCATAATACTTTTTTCTCGGTTCCTCTTGTCATTCTCATAATTTCTGTGAAAAATTCATCAATGAACACGCAAAAACAAGTGAGATACAGAGTGAAATGTAAAAAAAATCCGAATTTAATTTCTCCTGTCTCCCATACGTTGGTACATATTCCATAATAATTTTTCCTCGGTTCTTCTTGTCATTCTCATTATTTCTATGATAAACTCATCAACGAACACGCAAAACCAAGTGAGGTACTGAGTGAAATGTGAAAAAAATCCGAATTTAATTTCTCCATTCTCCCCTGCGGTGGTACATATTCCATAATACTTCTTTCTCGGTTTCTCTTGTCATTCTCATATTTTTTGTGAATAATTCATCAACGAACACGCACAAACAATTGAGATACAGAGTGAAATGTAAAAAAAGTCCGAATTTAATTTCTCCATTCTCCCCTGCGGTGGTATATATTCCATAATACTTTTTTCTCGATCCATTTTGTCATTCTCATAATTTCTATGAAAAATTCATCAACGAACACACAGAAACAAGTGAGATACAGAGTGAAATGAAATAAAAGTCCGAAATTAATTTCTCCTGTCTCCCCTACGGTGGTACATATTCCATAATACTTTTTTCTCGGTTTTTCTTGTCATTCTCATCATTTCTATGAAAAATTCATCAACGAACACGCAAAACCAAGTGAGATACTAAGTGAAATGTAAAAAAAAATCTGAATTTAATTTCTCCTGTCTCCCCTACGTTGGTACAAATTCCATAATACTTCTTTCTCGGTTTCTCTTGTCATTCTCATATTTTTTGTGAAAAATTCATCAACGAACACGCACAAACAAGTGAGATACAGAGTGAAATGTAAAAAAGTCCGAATTTAATGTCTCCTGTCTCCCCTACGGTGGTACATATTCCATAATACTTTTTTCTCGGTTCCTCTTGTCATTCTCATAATTTCTGTGAAAAATTCATCAATGATCATGCAAAAACAAGTGAGATACAGAGTGAAATGTAAAAAAAGTCCGAATTTAATTTCTCCTGTCTCCCCTACGTTGGTAAATATTCCATAATACTTCTTTATCGGATCCTCTTGTCATTCTCATAATTTCTATGAAAAATTCATCAACGATCACGCAAAAACAAGTGAGATACAAAGTGAAATGTAAAAAAAAGTCCGAATTTAATGTCTCCTGTCTCCCCTACGGTGGTACATATTCCATAATACTTTTTTCTCGGTTCCTCTTGTCATTCTCATAATTTCTATGAAAAATTCATCAACGAACACACAGACACAAGTGAGATACCGAGTGAAATGTAAAAAAAAGTCCGACTTTAATTTCTCCTGTCTCCCCTACGGTGGAACATATTCCATAATACTTTTTTCTCGGTTCCTCTTGTCATTCTCATAATTTCTGTGAAGAATTCATCAACGAACACGCAAAAACAAGTGAGATACTGAGTGAAATATAAAAAAAATCCGAATTTAATTTCTCCATTCTCCCCTGCGGTGGTACATATTCCATAATACTTTTTTCTCGGTTCATCTTGTCATTCTCATAATTTCTATGAAAAATTCATCAACCAACACACAAAAACAAGTGAGATACCGAGTGAAATGTAAAAAAAGTCCGAATTTAATTTCTCCTGTCTCCCCTACGGTGGTACATATTCTATAATACTTTTTTCTCGGTTCCTCTTGTCATTCTCATAATTTCTCTGGAAAATTCATCAATGAACACGCAATAACAAGTGAGAGACAGAGTGAAATGTAAAAAAAATCTGAATTTAATTTCTCCTCTCTCCCCTACGGTGGTATATATTCCATAATACTTTTTTCTCGGTTCCTCTTGTCATTCTCATAATTTCTGTGAAAAATTCATCAATGAACACGCAAATACAAGTGAGAGACAGAGTGAAATGTAAAAAAAATCATTTAATTTCTCCATTCTCCCCTGCGGTGGTACATATTCCATAATACTTTTTTCTCGGTTCATCTTGTCATTCTCATAATATCTATGAAAAATTCATCAACCAACACACAAAAACAAGTGAGATACCGAGTGAAATGTAAAAAAAAGTCCGAATTTAATTTCTCCTGTCTCCCCTACGGTGGTACATATTCCATAATACTTTTTTCTCGGTTCCTCTTGTCATTCTCATAATTTCTGTGAAAATTTCATCAGCAAAAACGCAAAAACAAGTGAGAGACAGTGAAATGTAAAAAAGAATCTGAATTTAATTTCTCCAGTCCCCAGATATTCCATAATACTTTTTTCTCGGTTCTTCTTGTCATTCTCATCATTTCTATGAAAAATTCATCAACGAACACGCAAAACCAAGTGAGATACTAAGTGAAATGTAAAAAAAATCTGAATTTAATTTCTCCTGTCTCCCCTACGGTGGTACATATCCCATAATTCTTTTTTCTCGGTTTCTCTTGTCATTCTCATAATTTTTGTGAAAAATTCATCAATGAACACGCAAAAACAAGTGAGAGACAGAGTGAAATGTAAAAAAAATCTGAATTTAATTTCTCCTGTCTCCCCTACGGTGGTACATATTCCATAATACTGTTTTCTCGGTTCCTCTTGTCATTCTCATAATTTCTGTGAAAAGTTCATCAATGAACACGCAAAAACAAGTGAGATACTGAGTGAAATATAAAAAAAATCCGAATTTAATTTCTCCATTCTCCCCTGCGGTGGTACATATTCCATAATACTTTTTTATCGGATCCTCTTGTCATTCTCATAATTTCTATGAAAAATTCATCAACGAACACGCAAAAACAAGTGAGATACTGAGTGAAATATAAAAAAATCCGAATTTAATTTCTCCATTCTCCCCTGCGGTGGTACATATTCCATAATACTTTTTTATCGGATCCTCTTGTCATTCTCATAATTTCTATGAAAAATTCAACAACGAACACGCAAAAACAAGTGAGATACTGAGTGAAATATAAAAAAGTCCGAATTTAATTTCTCCTGTCGCCCCTACTGTGGTACATATTCCATAATACTTTTTTCTCGGTTCCTCTTGTCATTCTCATAATTTCTGTGAAAAATTCATCAACGAACACACAGAAACAAGTGAGATACAGAGTGAAATGTAAAATAAGTCCAAATTTAATTTCTCCTGTCGCCCCTACGGTGGTACATATTCCATAATACTTTTTTATCGGATCCTCTTGTCATTCTCATAATTTCTATGAAAAATTCATCAACGAACACGCAAAACCAAGTGAGATACTAAGTGAAATGTAAAAAAAAATCTGAATTTAATTTCTCCTGTCTCCCCTACGGTGGTACATATCCCATAATACTGTTTTCTCGGTTCCTCTTGTCATTCTCATAATTTCTGTGAAAAGTTCATCAATGAACACGCAAAAACAAGTGAGATACAGGGTGAAATGTATAATAGTCCGAATTCAATTTTTCCTGTCTCCCCTACGTTGGTACATATTCCATAATACTTTTTTATCGGATCCTCTTGTCATTCTCATAACTTCTATGAAAAATTCATCAACGAACACGCAAAAACAAGTGAGATACTGAGTGAAATATAAAAAAAATCCGAATTTAATTTCTCCATTCTCCCCTGCGGTGGTACATATTCCATAATACTTTTTTATCGGATCCTCTTGTCATTCTCATAATTTCTATGAAAAATTCAACAACGAACACGCAAAAACAAGTGAGATACTGAGTGAAATATAAAAAAGTCCGAATTTAATTTCTCCTGTCGCCCCTACTGTGGTACATATTCCATAATACTTTTTTCTCGGTTCCTCTTGTCATTCTCATAATTTCTGTGAAAAATTCATCAACGAACACACAGAAACAAGTGAGATACAGAGTGAAATGTAAAAAAAGTCCAAATTTAATTTCTCCTGTCGCCCCTACGGTGGTACATATTCCATAATACTTTTTTATCGGATCCTCTTGTCATTCTCATAATTTCTATGAAAATTTCATCAACGAACACGCAAAAACAAGTGAGATACAGAGTGAAATGAAATAAAAGTCCGAATTTAATTTCTCCTGTCTCCCCTACGGTGGTACATATTCCATAATACTCTTTTCTCGGTTCCTCTTGTCATTCTCATAATTTCTGTGAAAATTTCATCAGCAAAAACGCAAAAACAAGTGAGAGACAGTGAAATGTAAAAAAAATCTGAATTTAATTTCTCCAGTCTCCCCTACGGTGGTACATATTCCATAATACTTTTTTCTCGGTTTCTCTTGTCATTCACATATTTTTTGTGAAAAGTTCATCAACGAACACGCAAAAACAAGTGAGATACTGAGGGAAATATTAAAAAAATCCGAATTTAATTTCTCCATTCTCCCCTGCGGTGGTACATATTCCATAATACTTTTTTCTCGGTTCCTCTTGTCATTCTCATAATTTCTGTGAAAATTTCATCAGCAAAAACGCAAAAACAAGTGAGAGACAGTGAAATGTAAAAAAGAATCTGAATTTAATTTCTCCAGTCTCCCCTACGGTGGTACATATTCCATAATACTTTTTTCTCGGTTTCTCTTGTCATTCTCATATTTTTTGTGAAAAATTCATCAACGAACACGCACAAACAAGTGAGATACAGAGTGAAATGTAAAAAAAGTCCGAATTTAATTTCTCCTGTCTCCCCTACGGTGGTACATATTCCATAATACTTTTTTCTCGGTTTCTCTTGTCATTCTCATATTTTTTGTGAAAAATTCATCAACCAACACACAGAAACAAGTGAGATACCGAGTGAAATGTAAAAAAGTCCGAATTTAATTTCTCCTGTCTCCCCTACGGTGGTACATATTCCATAATACTTTTTTCTCGGTTCCTCTTGTCATTCTCATGATTTCTGTGAAAAATTCATCAACGAACACGCAAAAACAAGTGAGATACTGAGTGAAATATAAAAAAAATCCGAATTTAATTTCTCCATTCTCCCCTGCGGTGGTACATATTCCATAATACTTTTTTTTCGGTTCCTCTTGTCATTCTCATAATTTCTGTGAAAATTTCATCAGCAAAAACGCAAAAACAAGTGAGAGACAGTGAAATGTAAAAAAGAATCTGAATTTAATTTCTCCAGTCCCCAGATTTTCCATAATACTTTTTTCTCGGTTCTTCTTGTCATTCTCATCATTTCTATGAAAAATTCATCAACGAACACGCAAGACCAAGTGAGATACTGAGTGAAATGTAAAGAAAAATCCGAATTTAATTTCTCCTGTCTCCCCTACGGTGGTACATATTCCATAATACTTTTTTATCGGATCCTCTTGTCATTCTCATAATTTCTATGAAAAATTCATCAACGAACACGCAAAAACAAGTGAGATACTGAGTGAAATATAAAAAAGTCCGAATTTAATTTCTCCTGTCGCCCCTACGGTGGTACATATTCCATAATACTTTTTTCTCGGTTCCTCTTGTCATTCTCATAATTTCTGTGAAAATTTCATCAGCAAAAACGCAAAAACCAGTGAGAGACAGTGAAATGTAAAAAAAATCTGAATTTAATTTCTCCATTCTCCCCTGCGGTGGTACATATTCCATAATACTTTTTTCTTGGTTCATCTTGTCATTCTCATAATTTCTATGAAAAATTCATCAACCAACACACAGAAACAAGTGAGATACCGAGTGAAATGAAATAAAAGTCCGAATTTAATTTCTCCTGTCTCCCGTACGGTGGTACATATTCCATAATACTTTTTTCTCGGTTCCTCTTGTCATTCTCATAATTTCTGTGAAAATTTCATCAGCAAAAACGCAAAAACCAGTGAGAGACAGTGAAATGTAAAAAAAATCTGAATTTAATTTCTCCAGTCTCCCCTACGGTGGTACATATTCCATAATACTTTTTTCTCGGTTTCTCTTGTCATTCTCATATTTTTTGTGAAAAATTCATCAACGAACACGCACAAACAAGTGAGATACAGAGTGAAATGTAAAAAAAGTCCGAATTTAATTTCTCCTGTCTCCCCTACGGTGGTACATATTCCATAATACTTTTTTCTCGGTTTCTCTTGTCATTCTCATATTTTTTGTGAAAAATTCATCAACCAACACACAGAAACAAGTGAGATACCGAGTGAAATGTAAAAAAGTCCGAATTTAATTTCTCCTGTCTCCCCTACGGTGGTACATATTCCATAATACTTTTTTCTCGGTTCCTCTTGTCATTCTCATGATTTCTGTGAAAAATTCATCGACGAACACGCAAAAACAAGTGAGATACTGAGTGAAATATAAAAAAAATCCGAATTTAATTTCTCCATTCTCCCCTGCGGTGGTACATATTCCATAATACTTTTTTCTCGGTTCCTCTTGTCATTCTCATAATTTCTGTGAAAATTTCATCAGCAAAAACGCAAAAACAAGTGAGAGACAGTGAAATGTAAAAAAGAATCTGAATTTAATTTCTCCAGTTCCCAGATATTCCATAATACTTTTTTCTCGGTTCCTCTTGTCATTCTCATCATTTCTATGAAAAATTCATCAACGAACACGCAAGACCAAGTGAGATACTGAGTGAAATGTAAAAAAAAATCCGAATTTAATTTCTCCATTCTCCCCTGTGGTGGTACATATTCCATAATACTTTTTTCTCGGTTCCTCTTGTCATTCTCATAATTTCTGTGAAAAATTCATCAATGAACACGCAACAAGTGAGATACAGAGTGAAATGTAAAAAAAGTCCGAATTTAATTTCTCCTGTCTCCCATACGTTGGTACATATTCCATAATAATTTTTCCTCGGTTCCTCTTATCATTCTCATAATTTCTGTGAAAAATTCATCAATGAACACGCAAAAACAAGTGAGATACAGAGTGAAATGTAAAAAAAGTCCGAATTTAATTTTTCCTGTCTCCCCTACGTTGGTACATATTCCATAATACTTTTTCATCGGATCCTCTTGTCATTCTCATTTCTATGAAAAATTCATCAACGAACACGCAAAAACAAGTGAGATACTGAGTGAAATATAAAAAAAATCCGAATTTAATTTCTCCATTCTCCCCTGCGGTGGTACATATTCCATAATACTTTTTTCTCGGTTCCTCTTGTCATTCTCATAATTTCTGTGAAAAATTCATCAACGAACACGCAAAAACAAGTGAGATACTGAGTGGAATATAAAAAAAATCCGAATTTAATTTCTCCTGTCTCCCCTACGGTGGTACATATTCCATAATACTTTTTTCTCGGTTTCTCTTGTCATTCTCATATTTTTTGTGAAAAATTCATCAACCAACACACAGAAACAAGTGAGATACCGAGTGAAATGTAAAAAAGTCCGAATTTAATTTCTCCTGTCTCCCCTACGGTGGTACATATTCCATAATACTTTTTTCTCGGTTCCTCTTGTCATTCTCATGATTTCTGTGAAAAATTCATCAACGAACACGCAAAAACAAGTGAGATACTGAGTGAAATATAAAAAAAATCCGAATTTAATTTCTCCATTCTCCCCTGCGGTGGTACATATTCCATAATACTTTTTTTTCGGTTCCTCTTGTCATTCTCATAATTTCTGTGAAAATTTCATCAGCAAAAACGCAAAAACAAGTGAGAGACAGTGAAATGTAAAAAAGAATCTGAATTTAATTTCTCCAGTCCCCAGATATTCCATAATACTTTTTTCTCGGTTCTTCTTGTCATTCTCATCATTTCTATGAAAAATTCATCAACGAACACGCAAGACCAAGTGAGATACTGAGTGAAATGTAAAGAAAAATCCGAATTTAATTTCTCCTGTCTCCCCTACGGTGGTACATATTCCATAATACTTTTTTATCGGATCCTCTTGTCATTCTCATAATTTCTATGAAAAATTCATCAACGAACACGCAAAAACAAGTGAGATACTGAGTGAAATATAAAAAAGTCCGAATTTAATTTCTCCTGTCGCCCCTACGGTGGTACATATTCCATAATACTTTTTTCTCGGTTCCTCTTGTCATTCTCATAATTTCTGTGAAAATTTCATCAGCAAAAACGCAAAAACCAGTGAGAGACAGTGAAATGTAAAAAAAATCTGAATTTAATTTCTCCATTCTCCCCTGCGGTGGTACATATTCCATAATACTTTTTTCTTGGTTCATCTTGTCATTCTCATAATTTCTATGAAAAATTCATCAACCAACACACAGAAACAAGTGAGATACCGAGTGAAATGAAATAAAAGTCCGAATTTAATTTCTCCTGTCTCCCGTACGGTGGTACATATTCCATAATACTTTTTTCTCGGTTCCTCTTGTCATTCTCATAATTTCTGTGAAAATTTCATCAGCAAAAACGCAAAAACCAGTGAGAGACAGTGAAATGTAAAAAAAATCTGAATTTAATTTCTCCAGTCTCCCCTACGGTGGTACATATTCCATAATACTTTTTTCTCGGTTTCTCTTGTCATTCTCATATTTTTTGTGAAAAATTCATCAACGAACACGCACAAACAAGTGAGATACAGAGTGAAATGTAAAAAAAGTCCGAATTTAATTTCTCCTGTCTCCCCTACGGTGGTACATATTCCATAATACTTTTTTCTCGGTTTCTCTTGTCATTCTCATATTTTTTGTGAAAAATTCATCAACCAACACACAGAAACAAGTGAGATACCGAGTGAAATGTAAAAAAGTCCGAATTTAATTTCTCCTGTCTCCCCTACGGTGGTACATATTCCATAATACTTTTTTCTCGGTTCCTCTTGTCATTCTCATGATTTCTGTGAAAAATTCATCGACGAACACGCAAAAACAAGTGAGATACTGAGTGAAATATAAAAAAAATCCGAATTTAATTTCTCCATTCTCCCCTGCGGTGGTACATATTCCATAATACTTTTTTCTCGGTTCCTCTTGTCATTCTCATAATTTCTGTGAAAATTTCATCAGCAAAAACGCAAAAACAAGTGAGAGACAGTGAAATGTAAAAAAGAATCTGAATTTAATTTCTCCAGTTCCCAGATATTCCATAATACTTTTTTCTCGGTTCTTCTTGTCATTCTCATCATTTCTATGAAAAATTCATCAACGAACACGCAAGACCAAGTGAGATACTGAGTGAAATGTAAAGAAAAATCCGAATTTAATTTCTCCATTCTCCCCTGTGGTGGTACATATTCCATAATACTTTTTTCTCGGTTCCTCTTGTCATTCTCATAATTTCTGTGAAAAATTCATCAATAAACACGCAACAAGTGAGATACAGAGTGAAATGTAAAAAAAGTCCGAATTTAATTTCTCCTGTCTCCCATACGTTGGTACATATTCCATAATAATTTTTCCTCGGTTCCTCTTGTCATTCTCATAATTTCTGTGAAAAATTCATCAATGAACACGCAAAAACAAGTGAGATACAGAGTGAAATGTAAAAAAAGTCCGAATTTAATTTTTCCTGTCTCCCCTACGTTGGTACATATTCCATAATACTTTTTCATCGGATCCTCTTGTCATTCTCATTTCTATGAAAAATTCATCAACGAACACGCAAAAACAAGTGAGATACTGAGTGAAATATAAAAAAAATCCGAATTTAATTTCTCCATTCTCCCCTGCGGTGGTACATATTCCATAATACTTTTTTCTCGGTTCCTCTTGTCATTCTCATAATTTCTGTGAAAAATTCATCAACGAACACGCAAAAACAAGTGAGATACTGAGTGGAATATAAAAAAAATCCGAATTTAATTTCTCCATTCTCCCCTGCGGTGGTACATATTCCATAATACTTTTTTCTCGGTTTATCTTGTCATTCTCATAATTTCTATGAAAAATTCATCAACCAACACACAAAAACAAGTGAGATACCGAGTGAAATGTAAAAAAAGTCCGAATTTAATTTCTCCTGTCTCCCCTACGGTGGTACATATTCCATAATACTTTTTTATCGGATCCTCTTGTCATTCTCATAATTTCTATGAAAAATTCATCAACGAACACGCAAAAACAAGTGAGATACTGAGGGAAATATTAAAAAAATCCGAATTTAATTTCTCCATTCTCCCCTGCGGTGGTACATATTCCATAATACTTTTTTCTCGGTTTCTCTTGTCATTCTCATATTTTTTGTGAAAAATTCATCAACGAACACGCACAAACAAGTGAGATACAGAGTGAAATGTAAAAAAAGTCCGAATTTAATTTCTCCTGTCTCCCCTACGGTGGTACATATTCCATAATACTTTTTTCTCGGTTTCTCTTGTCATTCTCATATTTTTTGTGAAAAATTCATCAACCAACACACAGAAACAAGTGAGATACCGAGTGAAATGTAAAAAAGTCCGAATTTAATTTCTCCATTCTCCCCTGCGGTGGTACATATTCCATAATACTTTTTTCTCGGTTCATCTTGTCATTCTCATAATTTCTATGAAAAATTCATCAACCAACACACAGAAACAAGTTAGATACCGAGTGAAATGTAAAAAAAGTCCGAATTTAATTTCTCCTGTCTCCCCTACGGTGGTACATATTCCATAATACTTTTTTCTCGGATTCTTGTCATTCTCATGATTTCTGTGAAAAATTCATCAACGAACACGCAAAAACAAGTGAGATACTTAGTGAAATATAAAAAAAATCCGAATTTAATTTCTCCATTCTCCCCTGCGGTGGTACATATTCCATAATACTTTTTTCTCGGTTCCTCTTGTCATTCTCATAATTTCTGTGAAAATTTCATCAGCAAAAACGCAAAAACAAGTGAGAGACAGTGAAATGTAAAAAAGAATTTGAATTTAATTTCTCCAGTCCCCAGATATTCCATAATACTTTTTTCTCGGTTCTTCTTGTCATTCTCATCATTTCTATGAAAAATTCATCAACGAACACGCAAGACCAAGTGAGATACTGAGTGAAATGTAAAAAAAAATCCGAATTTAATTTCTCCATTCTCCCCTGCGGTGGTACATATTCCATAATACTTTTTTCTCGGTTCCTCTTGTCATTCTCATAATTTCTGTGAAAAATTCATCAATGAACACGCAAAAACAAGTGAGATACAGAGTGAAATGTAAAAAAAATCCGAATTTAATTTCTCCTGTCTCCCATACGTTGGTACATATTCCATAATAATTTTTCCTCGGTTCTTCTTGTCATTCTCATTATTTCTATGATAAACTCATCAACGAACACGCAAAACCAAGTGAGGTACTGAGTGAAATGTGAAAAAAATCCGAATTTAATTTCTCCATTCTCCCCTGCGGTGGTACATATTCCATAATACTTCTTTCTCGGTTTCTCTTGTCATTCTCATATTTTTTGTGAATAATTCATCAACGAACACGCACAAACAATTGAGATACAGAGTGAAATGTAAAAAAAGTCCGAATTTAATTTCTCCATTCTCCCCTGCGGTGGTATATATTCCATAATACTTTTTTCTCGATCCATTTTGTCATTCTCATAATTTCTATGAAAAATTCATCAACGAACACACAGAAACAAGTGAGATACAGAGTGAAATGAAATAAAAGTCCGAAATTAATTTCTCCTGTCTCCCCTACGGTGGTACATATTCCATAATACTTTTTTCTCGGTTTTTCTTGTCATTCTCATCATTTCTATGAAAAATTCATCAACGAACACGCAAAACCAAGTGAGATACTAAGTGAAATGTAAAAAAAAATCTGAATTTAATTTCTCCTGTCTCCCCTACGTTGGTACAAATTCCATAATACTTCTTTCTCGGTTTCTCTTGTCATTCTCATATTTTTTGTGAAAAATTCATCAACGAACACGCACAAACAAGTGAGATACAGAGTGAAATGTAAAAAAGTCCGAATTTAATGTCTCCTGTCTCCCCTACGGTGGTACATATTCCATAATACTTTTTTCTCGGTTCCTCTTGTCATTCTCATAATTTCTGTGAAAAATTCATCAATGATCATGCAAAAACAAGTGAGATACAGAGTGAAATGTAAAAAAAGTCCGAATTTAATTTCTCCTGTCTCCCCTACGTTGGTAAATATTCCATAATACTTCTTTATCGGATCCTCTTGTCATTCTCATAATTTCTATGAAAAATTCATCAACGATCACGCAAAAACAAGTGAGATACAAAGTGAAATGTAAAAAAAAGTCCGAATTTAATGTCTCCTGTCTCCCCTACGGTGGTACATATTCCATAATACTTTTTTCTCGGTTCCTCTTGTCATTCTCATAATTTCTATGAAAAATTCATCAACGAACACACAGACACAAGTGAGATACCGAGTGAAATGTAAAAAAAAGTCCGACTTTAATTTCTCCTGTCTCCCCTACGGTGGAACATATTCCATAATACTTTTTTCTCGGTTCCTCTTGTCATTCTCATAAATTCTGTGAAGAATTCATCAACGAACACGCAAAAACAAGTGAGATACTGAGTGAAATATAAAAAAAATCCGAATTTAATTTCTCCATTCTCCCCTGCGGTGGTACATATTCCATAATACTTTTTTCTCGGTTCATCTTGTCATTCTCATAATTTCTATGAAAAATTCATCAACCAACACACAAAAACAAGTGAGATACCGAGTGAAATGTAAAAAAAGTCCGAATTTAATTTCTCCTGTCTCCCCTACGGTGGTACATATTCTATAATACTTTTTTCTCGGTTCCTCTTGTCATTCTCATAATTTCTCTGGAAAATTCATCAATGAACACGCAATAACAAGTGAGAGACAGAGTGAAATGTAAAAAAAATCTGAATTTAATTTCTCCTCTCTCCCCTACGGTGGTATATATTCCATAATACTTTTTTCTCGGTTCCTCTTGTCATTCTCATAATTTCTGTGAAAAATTCATCAATGAACACGCAAATACAAGTGAGAGACAGAGTGAAATGTAAAAAAAATCATTTAATTTCTCCATTCTCCCCTGCGGTGGTACATATTCCATAATACTTTTTTCTCGGTTCATCTTGTCATTCTCATAATATCTATGAAAAATTCATCAACCAACACACAAAAACAAGTGAGATACCGAGTGAAATGTAAAAAAAAGTCCGAATTTAATTTCTCCTGTCTCCCCTACGGTGGTACATATTCCATAATACTTTTTTCTCGGTTCCTCTTGTCATTCTCATAATTTCTGTGAAAATTTCATCAGCAAAAACGCAAAAACAAGTGAGAGACAGTGAAATGTAAAAAAGAATCTGAATTTAATTTCTCCAGTCCCCAGATATTCCATAATACTTTTTTCTCGGTTCTTCTTGTCATTCTCATCATTTCTATGAAAAATTCATCAACGAACACGCAAAACCAAGTGAGATACTAAGTGAAATGTAAAAAAAATCTGAATTTAATTTCTCCTGTCTCCCCTACGGTGGTACATATCCCATAATTCTTTTTTCTCGGTTTCTCTTGTCATTCTCATAATTTTTGTGAAAAATTCATCAATGAACACGCAAAAACAAGTGAGAGACAGAGTGAAATGTAAAAAAAATCTGAATTTAATTTCTCCTGTCTCCCCTACGGTGGTACATATTCCATAATACTGTTTTCTCGGTTCCTCTTGTCATTCTCATAATTTCTGTGAAAAGTTCATCAATGAACACGCAAAAACAAGTGAGATACTGAGTGAAATATAAAAAAAATCCGAATTTAATTTCTCCATTCTCCCCTGCGGTGGTACATATTCCATAATACTTTTTTATCGGATCCTCTTGTCATTCTCATAATTTCTATGAAAAATTCATCAACGAACACGCAAAAACAAGTGAGATACTGAGTGAAATATAAAAAAATCCGAATTTAATTTCTCCATTCTCCCCTGCGGTGGTACATATTCCATAATACTTTTTTATCGGATCCTCTTGTCATTCTCATAATTTCTATGAAAAATTCAACAACGAACACGCAAAAACAAGTGAGATACTGAGTGAAATATAAAAAAGTCCGAATTTAATTTCTCCTGTCGCCCCTACTGTGGTACATATTCCATAATACTTTTTTCTCGGTTCCTCTTGTCATTCTCATAATTTCTGTGAAAAATTCATCAACGAACACACAGAAACAAGTGAGATACAGAGTGAAATGTAAAATAAGTCCAAATTTAATTTCTCCTGTCGCCCCTACGGTGGTACATATTCCATAATACTTTTTTATCGGATCCTCTTGTCATTCTCATAATTTCTATGAAAAATTCATCAACGAACACGCAAAACCAAGTGAGATACTAAGTGAAATGTAAAAAAAAATCTGAATTTAATTTCTCCTGTCTCCCCTACGGTGGTACATATCCCATAATACTGTTTTCTCGGTTCCTCTTGTCATTCTCATAATTTCTGTGAAAAGTTCATCAATGAACACGCAAAAACAAGTGAGATACAGGGTGAAATGTATAATAGTCCGAATTCAATTTTTCCTGTCTCCCCTACGTTGGTACATATTCCATAATACTTTTTTATCGGATCCTCTTGTCATTCTCATAACTTCTATGAAAAATTCATCAACGAACACGCAAAAACAAGTGAGATACTGAGTGAAATATAAAAAAAATCCGAATTTAATTTCTCCATTCTCCCCTGCGGTGGTACATATTCCATAATACTTTTTTATCGGATCCTCTTGTCATTCTCATAATTTCTATGAAAAATTCAACAACGAACACGCAAAAACAAGTGAGATACTGAGTGAAATATAAAAAAGTCCGAATTTAATTTCTCCTGTCGCCCCTACTGTGGTACATATTCCATAATACTTTTTTCTCGGTTCCTCTTGTCATTCTCATAATTTCTGTGAAAAATTCATCAACGAACACACAGAAACAAGTGAGATACAGAGTGAAATGTAAAAAAAGTCCAAATTTAATTTCTCCTGTCGCCCCTACGGTGGTACATATTCCATAATACTTTTTTATCGGATCCTCTTGTCATTCTCATAATTTCTATGAAAATTTCATCAACGAACACGCAAAAACAAGTGAGATACAGAGTGAAATGAAATAAAAGTCCGAATTTAATTTCTCCTGTCTCCCCTACGGTGGTACATATTCCATAATACTCTTTTCTCGGTTCCTCTTGTCATTCTCATAATTTCTGTGAAAATTTCATCAGCAAAAACGCAAAAACAAGTGAGAGACAGTGAAATGTAAAAAAAATCTGAATTTAATTTCTCCAGTCTCCCCTACGGTGGTACATATTCCATAATACTTTTTTCTCGGTTTCTCTTGTCATTCACATATTTTTTGTGAAAAGTTCATCAACGAACACGCAAAAACAAGTGAGATACTGAGGGAAATATTAAAAAAATCCGAATTTAATTTCTCCATTCTCCCCTGCGGTGGTACATATTCCATAATACTTTTTTCTCGGTTCCTCTTGTCATTCTCATAATTTCTGTGAAAATTTCATCAGCAAAAACGCAAAAACAAGTGAGAGACAGTGAAATGTAAAAAAGAATCTGAATTTAATTTCTCCATTCTCCCCTGCGGTGGTACATATTCCATAATACTTTTTTCTCGGTTCCTCTTGTCATTCTCATAATTTCTGTGAAAAATTCATCAACGAACACGCAAAAACAAGTGAGATACAGAGTGAAATGTAAAAAAAATCCGAATTTAATTTCTCCTGTCTCCCATACGTTGGTACATATTCCATAATAATTTTTCCTCGGTTCTTCTTGTCATTCTCATTATTTCTATGATAAACTCATCAACGAACACGCAAAACCAAGTGAGGTACTGAGTGAAATGTGAAAAAAATCCGAATTTAATTTCTCCATTCTCCCCTGCGGTGGTACATATTCCATAATACTTCTTTCTCGGTTTCTCTTGTCATTCTCATATTTTTTGTGAATAATTCATCAACGAACACGCACAAACAATTGAGATACAGAGTGAAATGTAAAAAAAGTCCGAATTTAATTTCTCCATTCTCCCCTGCGGTGGTATATATTCCATAATACTTTTTTCTCGATCCATTTTGTCATTCTCATAATTTCTATGAAAAATTCATCAACGAACACACAGAAACAAGTGAGATACAGAGTGAAATGAAATAAAAGTCCGAAATTAATTTCTCCTGTCTCCCCTACGGTGGTACATATTCCATAATACTTTTTTCTCGGTTTTTCTTGTCATTCTCATCATTTCTATGAAAAATTCATCAACGAACACGCAAAACCAAGTGAGATACTAAGTGAAATGTAAAAAAAAATCTGAATTTAATTTCTCCTGTCTCCCCTACGTTGGTACAAATTCCATAATACTTCTTTCTCGGTTTCTCTTGTCATTCTCATATTTTTTGTGAAAAATTCATCAACGAACACGCACAAACAAGTGAGATACAGAGTGAAATGTAAAAAAGTCCGAATTTAATGTCTCCTGTCTCCCCTACGGTGGTACATATTCCATAATACTTTTTTCTCGGTTCCTCTTGTCATTCTCATAATTTCTGTGAAAAATTCATCAATGATCATGCAAAAACAAGTGAGATACAGAGTGAAATGTAAAAAAAGTCCGAATTTAATTTCTCCTGTCTCCCCTACGTTGGTAAATATTCCATAATACTTCTTTATCGGATCCTCTTGTCATTCTCATAATTTCTATGAAAAATTCATCAACGATCACGCAAAAACAAGTGAGATACAAAGTGAAATGTAAAAAAAAGTCCGAATTTAATGTCTCCTGTCTCCCCTACGGTGGTACATATTCCATAATACTTTTTTCTCGGTTCCTCTTGTCATTCTCATAATTTCTATGAAAAATTCATCAACGAACACACAGACACAAGTGAGATACCGAGTGAAATGTAAAAAAAAGTCCGACTTTAATTTCTCCTGTCTCCCCTACGGTGGAACATATTCCATAATACTTTTTTCTCGGTTCCTCTTGTCATTCTCATAAATTCTGTGAAGAATTCATCAACGAACACGCAAAAACAAGTGAGATACTGAGTGAAATATAAAAAAAATCCGAATTTAATTTCTCCATTCTCCCCTGCGGTGGTACATATTCCATAATACTTTTTTCTCGGTTCATCTTGTCATTCTCATAATTTCTATGAAAAATTCATCAACCAACACACAAAAACAAGTGAGATACCGAGTGAAATGTAAAAAAAGTCCGAATTTAATTTCTCCTGTCTCCCCTACGGTGGTACATATTCTATAATACTTTTTTCTCGGTTCCTCTTGTCATTCTCATAATTTCTCTGGAAAATTCATCAATGAACACGCAATAACAAGTGAGAGACAGAGTGAAATGTAAAAAAAATCTGAATTTAATTTCTCCTCTCTCCCCTACGGTGGTATATATTCCATAATACTTTTTTCTCGGTTCCTCTTGTCATTCTCATAATTTCTGTGAAAAATTCATCAATGAACACGCAAATACAAGTGAGAGACAGAGTGAAATGTAAAAAAAATCATTTAATTTCTCCATTCTCCCCTGCGGTGGTACATATTCCATAATACTTTTTTCTCGGTTCATCTTGTCATTCTCATAATATCTATGAAAAATTCATCAACCAACACACAAAAACAAGTGAGATACCGAGTGAAATGTAAAAAAAAGTCCGAATTTAATTTCTCCTGTCTCCCCTACGGTGGTACATATTCCATAATACTTTTTTCTCGGTTCCTCTTGTCATTCTCATAATTTCTGTGAAAATTTCATCAGCAAAAACGCAAAAACAAGTGAGAGACAGTGAAATGTAAAAAAGAATCTGAATTTAATTTCTCCAGTCCCCAGATATTCCATAATACTTTTTTCTCGGTTCTTCTTGTCATTCTCATCATTTCTATGAAAAATTCATCAACGAACACGCAAAACCAAGTGAGATACTAAGTGAAATGTAAAAAAAATCTGAATTTAATTTCTCCTGTCTCCCCTACGGTGGTACATATCCCATAATTCTTTTTTCTCGGTTTCTCTTGTCATTCTCATAATTTTTGTGAAAAATTCATCAATGAACACGCAAAAACAAGTGAGAGACAGAGTGAAATGTAAAAAAAATCTGAATTTAATTTCTCCTGTCTCCCCTACGGTGGTACATATTCCATAATACTGTTTTCTCGGTTCCTCTTGTCATTCTCATAATTTCTGTGAAAAGTTCATCAATGAACACGCAAAAACAAGTGAGATACTGAGTGAAATATAAAAAAAATCCGAATTTAATTTCTCCATTCTCCCCTGCGGTGGTACATATTCCATAATACTTTTTTATCGGATCCTCTTGTCATTCTCATAATTTCTATGAAAAATTCATCAACGAACACGCAAAAACAAGTGAGATACTGAGTGAAATATAAAAAAATCCGAATTTAATTTCTCCATTCTCCCCTGCGGTGGTACATATTCCATAATACTTTTTTATCGGATCCTCTTGTCATTCTCATAATTTCTATGAAAAATTCAACAACGAACACGCAAAAACAAGTGAGATACTGAGTGAAATATAAAAAAGTCCGAATTTAATTTCTCCTGTCGCCCCTACTGTGGTACATATTCCATAATACTTTTTTCTCGGTTCCTCTTGTCATTCTCATAATTTCTGTGAAAAATTCATCAACGAACACACAGAAACAAGTGAGATACAGAGTGAAATGTAAAATAAGTCCAAATTTAATTTCTCCTGTCGCCCCTACGGTGGTACATATTCCATAATACTTTTTTATCGGATCCTCTTGTCATTCTCATAATTTCTATGAAAAATTCATCAACGAACACGCAAAACCAAGTGAGATACTAAGTGAAATGTAAAAAAAAATCTGAATTTAATTTCTCCTGTCTCCCCTACGGTGGTACATATCCCATAATACTGTTTTCTCGGTTCCTCTTGTCATTCTCATAATTTCTGTGAAAAGTTCATCAATGAACACGCAAAAACAAGTGAGATACAGGGTGAAATGTATAATAGTCCGAATTCAATTTTTCCTGTCTCCCCTACGTTGGTACATATTCCATAATACTTTTTTATCGGATCCTCTTGTCATTCTCATAACTTCTATGAAAAATTCATCAACGAACACGCAAAAACAAGTGAGATACTGAGTGAAATATAAAAAAAATCCGTATTTAATTTCTCCATTCTCCCCTGCGGTGGTACATATTCCATAATACTTTTTTATCGGATCCTCTTGTCATTCTCATAATTTCTATGAAAAATTCAACAACGAACACGCAAAAACAAGTGAGATACTGAGTGAAATATAAAAAAGTCCGAATTTAATTTCTCCTGTCGCCCCTACTGTGGTACATATTCCATAATACTTTTTTCTCGGTTCCTCTTGTCATTCTCATAATTTCTGTGAAAAATTCATCAACGAACACACAGAAACAAGTGAGATACAGAGTGAAATGTAAAAAAAGTCCAAATTTAATTTCTCCTGTCGCCCCTACGGTGGTACATATTCCATAATACTTTTTTATCGGATCCTCTTGTCATTCTCATAATTTCTATGAAAATTTCATCAACGAACACGCAAAAACAAGTGAGATACAGAGTGAAATGAAATAAAAGTCCGAATTTAATTTCTCCTGTCTCCCCTACGGTGGTACATATTCCATAATACTCTTTTCTCGGTTCCTCTTGTCATTCTCATAATTTCTGTGAAAATTTCATCAGCAAAAACGCAAAAACAAGTGAGAGACAGTGAAATGTAAAAAAAATCTGAATTTAATTTCTCCAGTCTCCCCTACGGTGGTACATATTCCATAATACTTTTTTCTCGGTTTCTCTTGTCATTCACATATTTTTTGTGAAAAGTTCATCAACGAACACGCAAAAACAAGTGAGATACTGAGGGAAATATTAAAAAAATCCGAATTTAATTTCTCCATTCTCCCCTGCGGTGGTACATATTCCATAATACTTTTTTCTCGGTTCCTCTTGTCATTCTCATAATTTCTGTGAAAATTTCATCAGCAAAAACGCAAAAACAAGTGAGAGACAGTGAAATGTAAAAAAGAATCTGAATTTAATTTCTCCAGTCTCCCCTACGGTGGTACATATTCCATAATACTTTTTTCTCGGTTTCTCTTGTCATTCTCATATTTTTTGTGAAAAATTCATCAACGAACACGCACAAACAAGTGAGATACAGAGTGAAATGTAAAAAAAGTCCGAATTTAATTTCTCCTGTCTCCCCTACGGTGGTACATATTCCATAATACTTTTTTCTCGGTTTCTCTTGTCATTCTCATATTTTTTGTGAAAAATTCATCAACCAACACACAGAAACAAGTGAGATACCGAGTGAAATGTAAAAAAGTCCGAATTTAATTTCTCCTGTCTCCCCTACGGTGGTACATATTCCATAATACTTTTTTCTCGGTTCCTCTTGTCATTCTCATGATTTCTGTGAAAAATTCATCAACGAACACGCAAAAACAAGTGAGATACTGAGTGAAATATAAAAAAAATCCGAATTTAATTTCTCCATTCTCCCCTGCGGTGGTACATATTCCATAATACTTTTTTTTCGGTTCCTCTTGTCATTCTCATAATTTCTGTGAAAATTTCATCAGCAAAAACGCAAAAACAAGTGAGAGACAGTGAAATGTAAAAAAGAATCTGAATTTAATTTCTCCAGTCCCCAGATATTCCATAATACTTTTTTCTCGGTTCTTCTTGTCATTCTCATCATTTCTATGAAAAATTCATCAACGAACACGCAAGACCAAGTGAGATACTGAGTGAAATGTAAAGAAAAATCCGAATTTAATTTCTCCTGTCTCCCCTACGGTGGTACATATTCCATAATACTTTTTTCTCGGTTCCTCTTGTCATTCTCATGATTTCTGTGAAAAATTCATCAACGAACACGCAAAAACAAGTGAGATACTGAGTGAAATATAAAAAAAATCCGAATTTAATTTCTCCATTCTCCCCTGCGGTGGTACATATTCCATAATACTTTTTTTTCGGTTCCTCTTGTCATTCTCATAATTTCTGTGAAAATTTCATCAGCAAAAACGCAAAAACAAGTGAGAGACAGTGAAATGTAAAAAAGAATCTGAATTTAATTTCTCCAGTCCCCAGATATTCCATAATACTTTTTTCTCGGTTCTTCTTGTCATTCTCATCATTTCTATGAAAAATTCATCGACGAACACGCAAAAACAAGTGAGATACTGAGTGAAATATAAAAAAAATCCGAATTTAATTTCTCCATTCTCCCCTGCGGTGGTACATATTCCATAATACTTTTTTCTCGGTTCCTCTTGTCATTCTCATAATTTCTGTGAAAATTTCATCAGCAAAAACGCAAAAACAAGTGAGAGACAGTGAAATGTAAAAAAGAATCTGAATTTAATTTCTCCAGTTCCCAGATATTCCATAATACTTTTTTCTCGGTTCCTCTTGTCATTCTCATCATTTCTATGAAAAATTCATCAACGAACACGCAAGACCAAGTGAGATACTGAGTGAAATGTAAAAAAAAATCCGAATTTAATTTCTCCATTCTCCCCTGTGGTGGTACATATTCCATAATACTTTTTTCTCGGTTCCTCTTGTCATTCTCATAATTTCTGTGAAAAATTCATCAATGAACACGCAACAAGTGAGATACAGAGTGAAATGTAAAAAAAGTCCGAATTTAATTTCTCCTGTCTCCCATACGTTGGTACATATTCCATAATAATTTTTCCTCGGTTCCTCTTATCATTCTCATAATTTCTGTGAAAAATTCATCAATGAACACGCAAAAACAAGTGAGATACAGAGTGAAATGTAAAAAAAGTCCGAATTTAATTTTTCCTGTCTCCCCTACGTTGGTACATATTCCATAATACTTTTTCATCGGATCCTCTTGTCATTCTCATTTCTATGAAAAATTCATCAACGAACACGCAAAAACAAGTGAGATACTGAGTGAAATATAAAAAAAATCCGAATTTAATTTCTCCATTCTCCCCTGCGGTGGTACATATTCCATAATACTTTTTTCTCGGTTCCTCTTGTCATTCTCATAATTTCTGTGAAAAATTCATCAACGAACACGCAAAAACAAGTGAGATACTGAGTGGAATATAAAAAAAATCCGAATTTAATTTCTCCATTCTCCCCTGCGGTGGTACATATTCCATAATACTTTTTTCTCGGTTTATCTTGTCATTCTCATAATTTCTATGAAAAATTCATCAACCAACACACAAAAACAAGTGAGATACCGAGTGAAATGTAAAAAAAGTCCGAATTTAATTTCTCCTGTCTCCCCTACGGTGGTACATATTCCATAATACTTTTTTATCGGATCCTCTTGTCATTCTCATAATTTCTATGAAAAATTCATCAACGAACACGCAAAAACAAGTGAGATACTGAGGGAAATATTAAAAAAATCCGAATTTAATTTCTCCATTCTCCCCTGCGGTGGTACATATTCCATAATACTTTTTTCTCGGTTCCTCTTGTCATTCTCATAATTTCTGTGAAAATTTCATCAGCAAAAACGCAAAAACAAGTGAGAGACAGTGAAATGTAAAAAAGAATCTGAATTTAATTTCTCCAGTCCCCAGATATTCCATAATACTTTTTTCTCGGTTCATCTTGTCATTCTCATAATTTCTATGAAAAATTCATCAACTAACACACAAAAACAAGTGAGATACCGAGTGAAATGTAAAAAAAGTCCGAATTTAATTTCTCCTGTCTCCCCTACGGTGGTACATATTCTATAATACTTTTTTCTCGGTTCCTCTTGTCATTCTCATAATTTCTCTGGAAAATTCATCAATGAACACGCAATAACAAGTGAGAGACAGAGTGAAATGTAAAAAAAATCTGAATTTAATTTCTCCTGTCTCCCCTACGGTGGTATATATTCCATAATACTTTTTTCTCGGTTCCTCTTGTCATTCTCATAATTTCTGTGAAAAATTCATCAATGAACACGCAAAAACAAGTGAGAGACAGAGTGAAATGAAAAAAAAATCATTTAATTTCTCCATTCTCCCCTGCGGTGGTACATATTCCATAATACTTTTTTCTCAGTTCATCTTGTCATTCTCATAATATCTATGAAAAATTCATCAACGAACACGCAAGACCAAGTGAGATACTGAGTGAAATGTAAAAAAAAAACCGAATTTAATTTCTCCATTCTCCCCTGCGGTGGTACATATTCCATAATACTTTTTTCTCGGTTCCTCTTGTCATTCTCATAATTTCTATGAAAAATTCATCAACGAACACGCAAAAACAAGTGAGATACAGAGTGAAATGAAATAAAAGTCCGAATTTAATTTTTCCTGTCTCCCCTACGGTGGTACATATTCCATAATACTTTTTTCTCGGTTCCTCTTGTCATTCTCATAATTTCTGTGAAAATTTCATCAGCAAAAACGCAAAAACAAGTGAGAGACAGTGAAATGTAAAAAAAAATCTGAATTTAATTTCTCCAGTCTCCCCTACGGTGGTTCATATTCCATAATACTTTTTTCTCGGTTTCTCTTGTCATTCACATATTTTTTGTGAAAAGTTCATCAACGAACACGCACAAACAAGTGAGATACAGAGTGAAATGTAAAAAAAGTCCGAATTTAATTTCTCCTGTCTCCCCTACGGTGGTACATATTCCATAATACTTTTTTATCGGATCCTCTTGTCATTCTCATAATTTCTATGAAAAATTCATCAACGAACACGCAAAAACAAGTGAGATACAGAGTGAAATGTAAAAAAAAGTCCGAATTTAATTTCTCCTGTCTCCCCTACGGTGGTACATATTCCATAATACTTTTTTATCGGTTCCTCTTGTCATTCTCATAATTTCTGTGAAGAATTCATCAACGAACACGCAAAAACAAGTGAGATACTGAGTGAAATATAGAAAAAATCCGAATTTAATTTCTCCATTCTCCCCTGCGGTGGTACATATTCCATAATACTTTTTCTCGGTTCATCTTGTCATTCTCATAATTTCTATGAAAAATTCATCAACCAACACACAGAAACAAGTGAGATACCGAGTGAAATGAAATAAAACTCCGAATTTAATTTCTCCTGTCTCCCCTTCGGTGGTACATATTCCATAATACTTTTTTCTCGGTTCCTCTTGTCATTCTCATATTTTTTGTGAAAAATTCATCAACGAACACGCACAAACAAGTGAGATACAGAGTGAAATGTAAAAAAAGTCCGAATTTAATTTCTCCATCTCCCCTACGGTGGTACATATTCCATAATACTTTTTTCTCGGTTCCTCTTGTCATTCTCATGATTTCTGTGAAAAATTCATCAACGAACACGCAAAAACAAGTGAGATACTGAGTGAAATATAAAAAAAATCCGAATTTAATTTCTCCATTCTCCCCTGCGGTGGTACATATTCCATAATACTTTTTTCTCGGTTCATCTTGTCATTCTCATAATTTCTATGAAAAATTCATCAACCAACACACAGAAACAAGTTAGATACCGAGTGAAATGTAAAAAAAGTCCGAATTTAATTTCTCCTGTCTCCCCTACGGTGGTACATATTCCATAATACTTTTTTCTCGGATTCTTGTCATTCTCATGATTTCTGTGAAAAATTCATCAACGAACACGCAAAAACAAGTGAGATACTGAGTGAAATATAAAAAAAATCCGAATTTAATTTCTCCATTCTCCCCTGCGGTGGTACATATTCCATAATACTTTTTTCTCGGTTCCTCTTGTCATTCTCATAATTTCTGTGAAAATTTCATCAGCAAAAACGCAAAAACAAGTGAGAGACAGTGAAATGTAAAAAAGAATTTGAATTTAATTTCTCCAGTCCCCAGATATTCCATAATACTTTTTTCTCGGTTCTTCTTGTCATTCTCATCATTTCTATGAAAAATTCATCAACGAACACGCAAGACCAAGTGAGATACTGAGTGAAATGTAAAAAAAAATCCGAATTTAATTTCTCCATTCTCCCCTGCGGTGGTACATATTCCATAATACTTTTTTCTCGGTTCCTCTTGTCATTCTCATAATTTCTGTGAAAAATTCATCAATGAACACGCAAAAACAAGTGAGATACAGAGTGAAATGTAAAAAAAATCCGAATTTAATTTCTCCTGTCTCCCATACGTTGGTACATATTCCATAATAATTTTTCCTCGGTTCTTCTTGTCATTCTCATTATTTCTATGATAAACTCATCAACGAACACGCAAAACCAAGTGAGGTACTGAGTGAAATGTGAAAAAAATCCGAATTTAATTTCTCCATTCTCCCCTGCGGTGGTACATATTCCATAATACTTCTTTCTCGGTTTCTCTTGTCATTCTCATATTTTTTGTGAATAATTCATCAACGAACACGCACAAACAATTGAGATACAGAGTGAAATGTAAAAAAAGTCCGAATTTAATTTCTCCATTCTCCCCTGCGGTGGTATATATTCCATAATACTTTTTTCTCGATCCATTTTGTCATTCTCATAATTTCTATGAAAAATTCATCAACGAACACACAGAAACAAGTGAGATACAGAGTGAAATGAAATAAAAGTCCGAAATTAATTTCTCCTGTCTCCCCTACGGTGGTACATATTCCATAATACTTTTTTCTCGGTTTTTCTTGTCATTCTCATCATTTCTATGAAAAATTCATCAACGAACACGCAAAACCAAGTGAGATACTAAGTGAAATGTAAAAAAAAATCTGAATTTAATTTCTCCTGTCTCCCCTACGTTGGTACAAATTCCATAATACTTCTTTCTCGGTTTCTCTTGTCATTCTCATATTTTTTGTGAAAAATTCATCAACGAACACGCACAAACAAGTGAGATACAGAGTGAAATGTAAAAAAGTCCGAATTTAATGTCTCCTGTCTCCCCTACGGTGGTACATATTCCATAATACTTTTTTCTCGGTTCCTCTTGTCATTCTCATAATTTCTGTGAAAAATTCATCAATGATCATGCAAAAACAAGTGAGATACAGAGTGAAATGTAAAAAAAGTCCGAATTTAATTTCTCCTGTCTCCCCTACGTTGGTAAATATTCCATAATACTTCTTTATCGGATCCTCTTGTCATTCTCATAATTTCTATGAAAAATTCATCAACGATCACGCAAAAACAAGTGAGATACAAAGTGAAATGTAAAAAAAAGTCCGAATTTAATGTCTCCTGTCTCCCCTACGGTGGTACATATTCCATAATACTTTTTTCTCGGTTCCTCTTGTCATTCTCATAATTTCTATGAAAAATTCATCAACGAACACACAGACACAAGTGAGATACCGAGTGAAATGTAAAAAAAAGTCCGACTTTAATTTCTCCTGTCTCCCCTACGGTGGAACATATTCCATAATACTTTTTTCTCGGTTCCTCTTGTCATTCTCATAATTTCTGTGAAGAATTCATCAACGAACACGCAAAAACAAGTGAGATACTGAGTGAAATATAAAAAAAATCCGAATTTAATTTCTCCATTCTCCCCTGCGGTGGTACATATTCCATAATACTTTTTTCTCGGTTCATCTTGTCATTCTCATAATTTCTATGAAAAATTCATCAACCAACACACAAAAACAAGTGAGATACCGAGTGAAATGTAAAAAAAGTCCGAATTTAATTTCTCCTGTCTCCCCTACGGTGGTACATATTCTATAATACTTTTTTCTCGGTTCCTCTTGTCATTCTCATAATTTCTCTGGAAAATTCATCAATGAACACGCAATAACAAGTGAGAGACAGAGTGAAATGTAAAAAAAATCTGAATTTAATTTCTCCTCTCTCCCCTACGGTGGTATATATTCCATAATACTTTTTTCTCGGTTCCTCTTGTCATTCTCATAATTTCTGTGAAAAATTCATCAATGAACACGCAAATACAAGTGAGAGACAGAGTGAAATGTAAAAAAAATCATTTAATTTCTCCATTCTCCCCTGCGGTGGTACATATTCCATAATACTTTTTTCTCGGTTCATCTTGTCATTCTCATAATATCTATGAAAAATTCATCAACCAACACACAAAAACAAGTGAGATACCGAGTGAAATGTAAAAAAAAGTCCGAATTTAATTTCTCCTGTCTCCCCTACGGTGGTACATATTCCATAATACTTTTTTCTCGGTTCCTCTTGTCATTCTCATAATTTCTGTGAAAATTTCATCAGCAAAAACGCAAAAACAAGTGAGAGACAGTGAAATGTAAAAAAGAATCTGAATTTAATTTCTCCAGTCCCCAGATATTCCATAATACTTTTTTCTCGGTTCTTCTTGTCATTCTCATCATTTCTATGAAAAATTCATCAACGAACACGCAAAACCAAGTGAGATACTAAGTGAAATGTAAAAAAAATCTGAATTTAATTTCTCCTGTCTCCCCTACGGTGGTACATATCCCATAATTCTTTTTTCTCGGTTTCTCTTGTCATTCTCATAATTTTTGTGAAAAATTCATCAATGAACACGCAAAAACAAGTGAGAGACAGAGTGAAATGTAAAAAAAATCTGAATTTAATTTCTCCTGTCTCCCCTACGGTGGTACATATTCCATAATACTGTTTTCTCGGTTCCTCTTGTCATTCTCATAATTTCTGTGAAAAGTTCATCAATGAACACGCAAAAACAAGTGAGATACTGAGTGAAATATAAAAAAAATCCGAATTTAATTTCTCCATTCTCCCCTGCGGTGGTACATATTCCATAATACTTTTTTATCGGATCCTCTTGTCATTCTCATAATTTCTATGAAAAATTCATCAACGAACACGCAAAAACAAGTGAGATACTGAGTGAAATATAAAAAAATCCGAATTTAATTTCTCCATTCTCCCCTGCGGTGGTACATATTCCATAATACTTTTTTATCGGATCCTCTTGTCATTCTCATAATTTCTATGAAAAATTCAACAACGAACACGCAAAAACAAGTGAGATACTGAGTGAAATATAAAAAAGTCCGAATTTAATTTCTCCTGTCGCCCCTACTGTGGTACATATTCCATAATACTTTTTTCTCGGTTCCTCTTGTCATTCTCATAATTTCTGTGAAAAATTCATCAACGAACACACAGAAACAAGTGAGATACAGAGTGAAATGTAAAATAAGTCCAAATTTAATTTCTCCTGTCGCCCCTACGGTGGTACATATTCCATAATACTTTTTTATCGGATCCTCTTGTCATTCTCATAATTTCTATGAAAAATTCATCAACGAACACGCAAAACCAAGTGAGATACTAAGTGAAATGTAAAAAAAAATCTGAATTTAATTTCTCCTGTCTCCCCTACGGTGGTACATATCCCATAATACTGTTTTCTCGGTTCCTCTTGTCATTCTCATAATTTCTGTGAAAAGTTCATCAATGAACACGCAAAAACAAGTGAGATACAGGGTGAAATGTATAATAGTCCGAATTCAATTTTTCCTGTCTCCCCTACGTTGGTACATATTCCATAATACTTTTTTATCGGATCCTCTTGTCATTCTCATAACTTCTATGAAAAATTCATCAACGAACACGCAAAAACAAGTGAGATACTGAGTGAAATATAAAAAAAATCCGAATTTAATTTCTCCATTCTCCCCTGCGGTGGTACATATTCCATAATACTTTTTTATCGGATCCTCTTGTCATTCTCATAATTTCTATGAAAAATTCAACAACGAACACGCAAAAACAAGTGAGATACTGAGTGAAATATAAAAAAGTCCGAATTTAATTTCTCCTGTCGCCCCTACTGTGGTACATATTCCATAATACTTTTTTCTCGGTTCCTCTTGTCATTCTCATAATTTCTGTGAAAAATTCATCAACGAACACACAGAAACAAGTGAGATACAGAGTGAAATGTAAAAAAAGTCCAAATTTAATTTCTCCTGTCGCCCCTACGGTGGTACATATTCCATAATACTTTTTTATCGGATCCTCTTGTCATTCTCATAATTTCTATGAAAATTTCATCAACGAACACGCAAAAACAAGTGAGATACAGAGTGAAATGAAATAAAAGTCCGAATTTAATTTCTCCTGTCTCCCCTACGGTGGTACATATTCCATAATACTCTTTTCTCGGTTCCTCTTGTCATTCTCATAATTTCTGTGAAAATTTCATCAGCAAAAACGCAAAAACAAGTGAGAGACAGTGAAATGTAAAAAAAATCTGAATTTAATTTCTCCAGTCTCCCCTACGGTGGTACATATTCCATAATACTTTTTTCTCGGTTTCTCTTGTCATTCACATATTTTTTGTGAAAAGTTCATCAACGAACACGCAAAAACAAGTGAGATACTGAGGGAAATATTAAAAAAATCCGAATTTAATTTCTCCATTCTCCCCTGCGGTGGTACATATTCCATAATACTTTTTTCTCGGTTCCTCTTGTCATTCTCATAATTTCTGTGAAAATTTCATCAGCAAAAACGCAAAAACAAGTGAGAGACAGTGAAATGTAAAAAAGAATCTGAATTTAATTTCTCCAGTCTCCCCTACGGTGGTACATATTCCATAATACTTTTTTCTCGGTTTCTCTTGTCATTCTCATATTTTTTGTGAAAAATTCATCAACGAACACGCACAAACAAGTGAGATACAGAGTGAAATGTAAAAAAAGTCCGAATTTAATTTCTCCTGTCTCCCCTACGGTGGTACATATTCCATAATACTTTTTTCTCGGTTTCTCTTGTCATTCTCATATTTTTTGTGAAAAATTCATCAACCAACACACAGAAACAAGTGAGATACCGAGTGAAATGTAAAAAAGTCCGAATTTAATTTCTCCTGTCTCCCCTACGGTGGTACATATTCCATAATACTTTTTTCTCGGTTCCTCTTGTCATTCTCATGATTTCTGTGAAAAATTCATCAACGAACACGCAAAAACAAGTGAGATACTGAGTGAAATATAAAAAAAATCCGAATTTAATTTCTCCATTCTCCCCTGCGGTGGTACATATTCCATAATACTTTTTTTTCGGTTCCTCTTGTCATTCTCATAATTTCTGTGAAAATTTCATCAGCAAAAACGCAAAAACAAGTGAGAGACAGTGAAATGTAAAAAAGAATCTGAATTTAATTTCTCCAGTCCCCAGATATTCCATAATACTTTTTTCTCGGTTCTTCTTGTCATTCTCATCATTTCTATGAAAAATTCATCAACGAACACGCAAGACCAAGTGAGATACTGAGTGAAATGTAAAGAAAAATCCGAATTTAATTTCTCCTGTCTCCCCTACGGTGGTACATATTCCATAATACTTTTTTATCGGATCCTCTTGTCATTCTCATAATTTCTATGAAAAATTCATCAACGAACACGCAAAAACAAGTGAGATACTGAGTGAAATATAAAAAAGTCCGAATTTAATTTCTCCTGTCGCCCCTACGGTGGTACATATTCCATAATACTTTTTTCTCGGTTCCTCTTGTCATTCTCATAATTTCTGTGAAAATTTCATCAGCAAAAACGCAAAAACCAGTGAGAGACAGTGAAATGTAAAAAAAATCTGAATTTAATTTCTCCATTCTCCCCTGCGGTGGTACATATTCCATAATACTTTTTTCTTGGTTCATCTTGTCATTCTCATAATTTCTATGAAAAATTCATCAACCAACACACAGAAACAAGTGAGATACCGAGTGAAATGAAATAAAAGTCCGAATTTAATTTCTCCTGTCTCCCGTACGGTGGTACATATTCCATAATACTTTTTTCTCGGTTCCTCTTGTCATTCTCATAATTTCTGTGAAAATTTCATCAGCAAAAACGCAAAAACCAGTGAGAGACAGTGAAATGTAAAAAAAATCTGAATTTAATTTCTCCAGTCTCCCCTACGGTGGTACATATTCCATAATACTTTTTTCTCGGTTTCTCTTGTCATTCTCATATTTTTTGTGAAAAATTCATCAACGAACACGCACAAACAAGTGAGATACAGAGTGAAATGTAAAAAAAGTCCGAATTTAATTTCTCCTGTCTCCCCTACGGTGGTACATATTCCATAATACTTTTTTCTCGGTTTCTCTTGTCATTCTCATATTTTTTGTGAAAAATTCATCAACCAACACACAGAAACAAGTGAGATACCGAGTGAAATGTAAAAAAGTCCGAATTTAATTTCTCCTGTCTCCCCTACGGTGGTACATATTCCATAATACTTTTTTCTCGGTTCCTCTTGTCATTCTCATGATTTCTGTGAAAAATTCATCGACGAACACGCAAAAACAAGTGAGATACTGAGTGAAATATAAAAAAAATCCGAATTTAATTTCTCCATTCTCCCCTGCGGTGGTACATATTCCATAATACTTTTTTCTCGGTTCCTCTTGTCATTCTCATAATTTCTGTGAAAATTTCATCAGCAAAAACGCAAAAACAAGTGAGAGACAGTGAAATGTAAAAAAGAATCTGAATTTAATTTCTCCAGTTCCCAGATATTCCATAATACTTTTTTCTCGGTTCCTCTTGTCATTCTCATCATTTCTATGAAAAATTCATCAACGAACACGCAAGACCAAGTGAGATACTGAGTGAAATGTAAAAAAAAATCCGAATTTAATTTCTCCATTCTCCCCTGTGGTGGTACATATTCCATAATACTTTTTTCTCGGTTCCTCTTGTCATTCTCATAATTTCTGTGAAAAATTCATCAATGAACACGCAACAAGTGAGATACAGAGTGAAATGTAAAAAAAGTCCGAATTTAATTTCTCCTGTCTCCCATACGTTGGTACATATTCCATAATAATTTTTCCTCGGTTCCTCTTATCATTCTCATAATTTCTGTGAAAAATTCATCAATGAACACGCAAAAACAAGTGAGATACAGAGTGAAATGTAAAAAAAGTCCGAATTTAATTTTTCCTGTCTCCCCTACGTTGGTACATATTCCATAATACTTTTTCATCGGATCCTCTTGTCATTCTCATTTCTATGAAAAATTCATCAACGAACACGCAAAAACAAGTGAGATACTGAGTGAAATATAAAAAAAATCCGAATTTAATTTCTCCATTCTCCCCTGCGGTGGTACATATTCCATAATACTTTTTTCTCGGTTCCTCTTGTCATTCTCATAATTTCTGTGAAAAATTCATCAACGAACACGCAAAAACAAGTGAGATACTGAGTGGAATATAAAAAAAATCCGAATTTAATTTCTCCATTCTCCCCTGCGGTGGTACATATTCCATAATACTTTTTTCTCGGTTTATCTTGTCATTCTCATAATTTCTATGAAAAATTCATCAACCAACACACAAAAACAAGTGAGATACCGAGTGAAATGTAAAAAAAGTCCGAATTTAATTTCTCCTGTCTCCCCTACGGTGGTACATATTCCATAATACTTTTTTATCGGATCCTCTTGTCATTCTCATAATTTCTATGAAAAATTCATCAACGAACACGCAAAAACAAGTGAGATACTGAGGGAAATATTAAAAAAATCCGAATTTAATTTCTCCATTCTCCCCTGCGGTGGTACATATTCCATAATACTTTTTTCTCGGTTCCTCTTGTCATTCTCATAATTTCTGTGAAAATTTCATCAGCAAAAACGCAAAAACAAGTGAGAGACAGTGAAATGTAAAAAAGAATCTGAATTTAATTTCTCCAGTCCCCAGATATTCCATAATACTTTTTTCTCGGTTCATCTTGTCATTCTCATAATTTCTATGAAAAATTCATCAACCAACACACAAAAACAAGTGAGATACCGAGTGAAATGTAAAAAAAGTCCGAATTTAATTTCTCCTGTCTCCCCTACGGTGGTACATATTCTATAATACTTTTTTCTCGGTTCCTCTTGTCATTCTCATAATTTCTCTGGAAAATTCATCAATGAACACGCAATAACAAGTGAGAGACAGAGTGAAATGTAAAAAAAATCTGAATTTAATTTCTCCTGTCTCCCCTACGGTGGTATATATTCCATAATACTTTTTTCTCGGTTCCTCTTGTCATTCTCATAATTTCTGTGAAAAATTCATCAATGAACACGCAAAAACAAGTGAGAGACAGAGTGAAATGAAAAAAAAATCATTTAATTTCTCCATTCTCCCCTGCGGTGGTACATATTCTATAATACTTTTTTCTCAGTTCATCTTGTCATTCTCATAATATCTATGAAAAATTCATCAACGAACACGCAAGACCAAGTGAGATACTGAGTGAAATGTAAAAAAAAAACCGAATTTAATTTCTCCATTCTCCCCTGCGGTGGTACATATTCCATAATACTTTTTTCTCGGTTCCTCTTGTCATTCTCATAATTTCTATGAAAAATTCATCAACGAACACGCAAAAACAAGTGAGATACAGAGTGAAATGAAATAAAAGTCCGAATTTAATTTTTCCTGTCTCCCCTACGGTGGTACATATTCCATAATACTTTTTTCTCGGTTCCTCTTGTCATTCTCATAATTTCTGTGAAAATTTCATCAGCAAAAACGCAAAAACAAGTGAGAGACAGTGAAATGTAAAAAAAAATCTGAATTTAATTTCTCCAGTCTCCCCTACGGTGGTTCATATTCCATAATACTTTTTTCTCGGTTTCTCTTGTCATTCACATATTTTTTGTGAAAAGTTCATCAACGAACACGCACAAACAAGTGAGATACAGAGTGAAATGTAAAAAAAGTCCGAATTTAATTTCTCCTGTCTCCCCTACGGTGGTACATATTCCATAATACTTTTTTATCGGATCCTCTTGTCATTCTCATAATTTCTATGAAAAATTCATCAACGAACACGCAAAAACAAGTGAGATACAGAGTGAAATGTAAAAAAAAGTCCGAATTTAATTTCTCCTGTCTCCCCTACGGTGGTACATATTCCATAATACTTTTTTATCGGTTCCTCTTGTCATTCTCATAATTTCTGTGAAGAATTCATCAACGAACACGCAAAAACAAGTGAGATACTGAGTGAAATATAGAAAAAATCCGAATTTAATTTCTCCATTCTCCCCTGCGGTGGTACATATTCCATAATACTTTTTCTCGGTTCATCTTGTCATTCTCATAATTTCTATGAAAAATTCATCAACCAACACACAGAAACAAGTGAGATACCGAGTGAAATGAAATAAAACTCCGAATTTAATTTCTCCTGTCTCCCCTTCGGTGGTACATATTCCATAATACTTTTTTCTCGGTTCCTCTTGTCATTCTCATATTTTTTGTGAAAAATTCATCAACGAACACGCACAAACAAGTGAGATACAGAGTGAAATGTAAAAAAAGTCCGAATTTAATTTCTCCATCTCCCCTACGGTGGTACATATTCCATAATACTTTTTTCTCGGTTCCTCTTGTCATTCTCATGATTTCTGTGAAAAATTCATCAACGAACACGCAAAAACAAGTGAGATACTGAGTGAAATATAAAAAAAATCCGAATTTAATTTCTCCATTCTCCCCTGCGGTGGTACATATTCCATAATACTTTTTTCTCGGTTCATCTTGTCATTCTCATAATTTCTATGAAAAATTCATCAACCAACACACAGAAACAAGTTAGATACCGAGTGAAATGTAAAAAAAGTCCGAATTTAATTTCTCCTGTCTCCCCTACGGTGGTACATATTCCATAATACTTTTTTCTCGGATTCTTGTCATTCTCATGATTTCTGTGAAAAATTCATCAACGAACACGCAAAAACAAGTGAGATACTGAGTGAAATATAAAAAAAATCCGAATTTAATTTCTCCATTCTCCCCTGCGGTGGTACATATTCCATAATACTTTTTTCTCGGTTCCTCTTGTCATTCTCATAATTTCTGTGAAAATTTCATCAGCAAAAACGCAAAAACAAGTGAGAGACAGTGAAATGTAAAAAAGAATTTGAATTTAATTTCTCCAGTCCCCAGATATTCCATAATACTTTTTTCTCGGTTCTTCTTGTCATTCTCATCATTTCTATGAAAAATTCATCAACGAACACGCAAGACCAAGTGAGATACTGAGTGAAATGTAAAAAAAAATCCGAATTTAATTTCTCCATTCTCCCCTGCGGTGGTACATATTCCATAATACTTTTTTCTCGGTTCCTCTTGTCATTCTCATAATTTCTGTGAAAAATTCATCAATGAACACGCAAAAACAAGTGAGATACAGAGTGAAATGTAAAAAAAATCCGAATTTAATTTCTCCTGTCTCCCATACGTTGGTACATATTCCATAATAATTTTTCCTCGGTTCTTCTTGTCATTCTCATTATTTCTATGATAAACTCATCAACGAACACGCAAAACCAAGTGAGGTACTGAGTGAAATGTGAAAAAAATCCGAATTTAATTTCTCCATTCTCCCCTGCGGTGGTACATATTCCATAATACTTCTTTCTCGGTTTCTCTTGTCATTCTCATATTTTTTGTGAATAATTCATCAACGAACACGCACAAACAATTGAGATACAGAGTGAAATGTAAAAAAAGTCCGAATTTAATTTCTCCATTCTCCCCTGCGGTGGTATATATTCCATAATACTTTTTTCTCGATCCATTTTGTCATTCTCATAATTTCTATGAAAAATTCATCAACGAACACACAGAAACAAGTGAGATACAGAGTGAAATGAAATAAAAGTCCGAAATTAATTTCTCCTGTCTCCCCTACGGTGGTACATATTCCATAATACTTTTTTCTCGGTTTTTCTTGTCATTCTCATCATTTCTATGAAAAATTCATCAACGAACACGCAAAACCAAGTGAGATACTAAGTGAAATGTAAAAAAAAATCTGAATTTAATTTCTCCTGTCTCCCCTACGTTGGTACAAATTCCATAATACTTCTTTCTCGGTTTCTCTTGTCATTCTCATATTTTTTGTGAAAAATTCATCAACGAACACGCACAAACAAGTGAGATACAGAGTGAAATGTAAAAAAGTCCGAATTTAATGTCTCCTGTCTCCCCTACGGTGGTACATATTCCATAATACTTTTTTCTCGGTTCCTCTTGTCATTCTCATAATTTCTGTGAAAAATTCATCAATGATCATGCAAAAACAAGTGAGATACAGAGTGAAATGTAAAAAAAGTCCGAATTTAATTTCTCCTGTCTCCCCTACGTTGGTACATATTCCATAATACTTCTTTATCGGATCCTCTTGTCATTCTCATAATTTCTATGAAAAATTCATCAACGATCACGCAAAAACAAGTGAGATACAAAGTGAAATGTAAAAAAAAGTCCGAATTTAATGTCTCCTGTCTCCCCTACGGTGGTACATATTCCATAATACTTTTTTCTCGGTTCCTCTTGTCATTCTCATAATTTCTATGAAAAATTCATCAACGAACACACAGACACAAGTGAGATACCGAGTGAAATGTAAAAAAAAGTCCGACTTTAATTTCTCCTGTCTCCCCTACGGTGGAACATATTCCATAATACTTTTTTCTCGGTTCCTCTTGTCATTCTCATAATTTCTGTGAAGAATTCATCAACGAACACGCAAAAACAAGTGAGATACTGAGTGAAATATAAAAAAAATCCGAATTTAATTTCTCCATTCTCCCCTGCGGTGGTACATATTCCATAATACTTTTTTCTCGGTTCATCTTGTCATTCTCATAATTTCTATGAAAAATTCATCAACCAACACACAAAAACAAGTGAGATACCGAGTGAAATGTAAAAAAAGTCCGAATTTAATTTCTCCTGTCTCCCCTACGGTGGTACATATTCTATAATACTTTTTTCTCGGTTCCTCTTGTCATTCTCATAATTTCTCTGGAAAATTCATCAATGAACACGCAATAACAAGTGAGAGACAGAGTGAAATGTAAAAAAAATCTGAATTTAATTTCTCCTCTCTCCCCTACGGTGGTATATATTCCATAATACTTTTTTCTCGGTTCCTCTTGTCATTCTCATAATTTCTGTGAAAAATTCATCAATGAACACGCAAATACAAGTGAGAGACAGAGTGAAATGTAAAAAAAATCATTTAATTTCTCCATTCTCCCCTGCGGTGGTACATATTCCATAATACTTTTTTCTCGGTTCATCTTGTCATTCTCATAATATCTATGAAAAATTCATCAACCAACACACAAAAACAAGTGAGATACCGAGTGAAATGTAAAAAAAAGTCCGAATTTAATTTCTCCTGTCTCCCCTACGGTGGTACATATTCCATAATACTTTTTTCTCGGTTCCTCTTGTCATTCTCATAATTTCTGTGAAAATTTCATCAGCAAAAACGCAAAAACAAGTGAGAGACAGTGAAATGTAAAAAAGAATCTGAATTTAATTTCTCCAGTCCCCAGATATTCCATAATACTTTTTTCTCGGTTCTTCTTGTCATTCTCATCATTTCTATGAAAAATTCATCAACGAACACGCAAAACCAAGTGAGATACTAAGTGAAATGTAAAAAAAATCTGAATTTAATTTCTCCTGTCTCCCCTACGGTGGTACATATCCCATAATTCTTTTTTCTCGGTTTCTCTTGTCATTCTCATAATTTTTGTGAAAAATTCATCAATGAACACGCAAAAACAAGTGAGAGACAGAGTGAAATGTAAAAAAAATCTGAATTTAATTTCTCCTGTCTCCCCTACGGTGGTACATATTCCATAATACTGTTTTCTCGGTTCCTCTTGTCATTCTCATAATTTCTGTGAAAAGTTCATCAATGAACACGCAAAAACAAGTGAGATACTGAGTGAAATATAAAAAAAATCCGAATTTAATTTCTCCATTCTCCCCTGCGGTGGTACATATTCCATAATACTTTTTTATCGGATCCTCTTGTCATTCTCATAATTTCTATGAAAAATTCATCAACGAACACGCAAAAACAAGTGAGATACTGAGTGAAATATAAAAAAATCCGAATTTAATTTCTCCATTCTCCCCTGCGGTGGTACATATTCCATAATACTTTTTTATCGGATCCTCTTGTCATTCTCATAATTTCTATGAAAAATTCAACAACGAACACGCAAAAACAAGTGAGATACTGAGTGAAATATAAAAAAGTCCGAATTTAATTTCTCCTGTCGCCCCTACTGTGGTACATATTCCATAATACTTTTTTCTCGGTTCCTCTTGTCATTCTCATAATTTCTGTGAAAAATTCATCAACGAACACACAGAAACAAGTGAGATACAGAGTGAAATGTAAAATAAGTCCAAATTTAATTTCTCCTGTCGCCCCTACGGTGGTACATATTCCATAATACTTTTTTATCGGATCCTCTTGTCATTCTCATAATTTCTATGAAAAATTCATCAACGAACACGCAAAACCAAGTGAGATACTAAGTGAAATGTAAAAAAAAATCTGAATTTAATTTCTCCTGTCTCCCCTACGGTGGTACATATCCCATAATACTGTTTTCTCGGTTCCTCTTGTCATTCTCATAATTTCTGTGAAAAGTTCATCAATGAACACGCAAAAACAAGTGAGATACAGGGTGAAATGTATAATAGTCCGAATTCAATTTTTCCTGTCTCCCCTACGTTGGTACATATTCCATAATACTTTTTTATCGGATCCTCTTGTCATTCTCATAACTTCTATGAAAAATTCATCAACGAACACGCAAAAACAAGTGAGATACTGAGTGAAATATAAAAAAAATCCGAATTTAATTTCTCCATTCTCCCCTGCGGTGGTACATATTCCATAATACTTTTTTATCGGATCCTCATGTCATTCTCATAATTTCTATGAAAAATTCAACAACGAACACGCAAAAACAAGTGAGATACTGAGTGAAATATAAAAAAGTCCGAATTTAATTTCTCCTGTCGCCCCTACGGTGGTACATATTCCATAATACTTTTTTCTCTGTTCCTCTTGTCATTCTCATAATTTCTGTGAAAAATTCATCAACGAACACACAGAAACAAGTGAGATACAGAGTGAAATGTAAAAAAAGTCCAAATTTAATTTCTCCTGTCGCCCCTACGGTGGTACATATTCCATAATACTTTTTTATCGGATCCTCTTGTCATTCTCATAATTTCTATGAAAATTTCATCAACGAACACGCAAAAACAAGTGAGATACAGAGTGAAATGAAATAAAAGTCCGAATTTAATTTCTCCTGTCTCCCCTACGGTGGTACATATTCCATAATACTCTTTTCTCGGTTCCTCTTGTCATTCTCATAATTTCTGTGAAAATTTCATCAGCAAAAACGCAAAAACAAGTGAGAGACAGTGAAATGTAAAAAAAATCTGAATTTAATTTCTCCAGTCTCCCCTACGGTGGTACATATTCCATAATACTTTTTTCTCGGTTTCTCTTGTCATTCACATATTTTTTGTGAAAAGTTCATCAACGAACACGCACAAACAAGTGAGATACAGAGTGAAATGTAAAAAAAGTCCGAATTTAATTTCTCCTGTCTCCCCTACGGTGGTACATATTCCATAATACTTTTTTATCGGATCCTCTTGTCATTCTCATAATTTCTATGAAAAATTCATCAACGAACACGCAAATACAAGTGAGATACAGAGTGAAATGTAAAAAAAAGTCCGTATTTAATTTCTCCTGTCTCCCCTACGGTGGTACTTATTCCATAATACTTTTTTATCGGTTCCTCTTGTCATTCTCATAATTTCTGTGAAGAATTCATCAACGAACACGCAAAAACAAGTGAGATACTGAGTGAAAAATAGAAAAAATCCGAATTTAATTTCTCCATTCTCCCTTGCGGTGGTACATATTCCATAATACTTTTTCTCGGTTCATCTTGTCATTCTCATAATTTCTATAAAAAATTCATCAACCAACACACAGAAACAAGTGAGATACCGAGTGAAATGAAATAAAACTCCGAATTTAATTTCTCCTGTCTCCCCTTCGGTGGTACATATTCCATAATACTTTTTTCTCGGTTCCTCTTGTCATTCTCATATTTTTTGTGAAAAATTCATCAACGAACACGCAAAAACAAGTGAGATACAGAGTGAAATGTAAAAAAAAGTCCGAATTTAATTTCTCCTGTCTCCCCTACGGTGGTACATATTCCATAATACTTTTTTATCGGTTCATCTTGTCATTCTCATAATTTCTATGAAAAATTCATCAACCAACACACAGAAACAAGTGAGATACCGAGTGAAATGAAATAAAAGTCCGAATTTAATTTCTCCTGTCTCCCCTACGGTGGTACATATTCCATAATACTTTTTTCTCGGTTCCTCTTGTCATTCTCATAATTTCTGTGAAAATTTCATCAGCAAAAACGCAAAAACCAGTGAGAGACAGTGAAATGTAAAAAAAATCTGAATTTAATTTCTCCAGTCTCCCCTACGGTGGTACATATTCCATAATACTTTTTTCTCGGTTTCTCTTGTCATTCTCATATTTTTTGTGAAAAATTCATCAACGAACACGCACAAACAAGTGAGATACAGAATGAAATGTAAAAAAAGTCCGAATTTAATTTCTCCAGTCTCCCCTACGGTGGTACATATTCCATAATACTTTTTTCTCGGTTCATCTTGTCATTCTCATAATTTCTATGAAAAATTCATCAACCAACACACAGAAACAAGTGAGATACCGAGTGAAATGTAAAAAAAATCCGAATTTAATTTCTCCTGTCTCCCCTACGGTGGTACATATTCCATAATACTTTTTTCTCGGTTCATCTTGTCATTCTCATAATTTCTATGAAAAATTCATCAACCAACACACAGAAACAAGTGAGATACCGAGTGAAATGTAAAAAAAATCCGAATTTAATTTCTCCTGTCTCCCCTACGGTGGTACATATTCCATAATACTTTTTTCTCGGATTCTTGTCATTCTCATGATTTCTGTGAAAAATTCATCAACGAACACGCAAAAACAAGTGAGATACTGAGTGAAATATAAAAAAAATCCGAATTTAATTTCTCCATTCTCCCCTGCGGTGGTACATATTCCATAATACTTTTTTCTCGGTTCCTCTTGTCATTCTCATAATTTCTGTGAAAATTTCATCAGCAAAAACGCAAAAACAAGTGAGAGACAGTGAAATGTAAAAAAGAATCTGAATTTAATTTCTCCAGTCCCCAGATATTCCATAATACTTTTTTCTCAGTTCTTCTTGTCATTCTCATCATTTCTATGAAAAATTCATCAACGAACACGCAAGACCAAGTGAGATACTGAGTGAAATGTAAAAAAAAAATCCGAATTTAATTTCTCCATTCTCCCCTGCGGTGGTACATATTCCATAATACTTTTTTCTCGGTTCCTCTTGTCATTCTCATAATTTCTGTGAAAAATTCATCAATGAACACGCAAAAACAAGTGAGATACAGAGTGAAATGTAAAAAAAGTCCGAATTTAATTTCTCCTGTCTCCCATACGTTGGTACATATTCCATAATAATTTTTCCTCGGTTCTTCTTGTCATTCTCATTATTTCTATGATAAACTCATCAACGAACACGCAAAACCAAGTGAGGTACTGAGTGAAATGTGAAAAAAATCCGAATTTAATTTCTCCATTCTCCCCTGCGGTGGTACATATTCCATAATACTTCTTTCTCGGTTTCTCTTGTCATTCTCATATTTTTTGTGAAAAATTCATCAACGAACACGCACAAACAATTGAGATACAGAGTGAAATGTAAAAAAAGTCCGAATTTAATTTCTCCTGTCTCCCCTACGGTGGTACATATTCCATAATACTTTTTTCTCGGTTCCTCTTGTCATTCTCATAATTTCTGTGAAAAATTCATCAATGATCACGCAAAATCAAGTGAGATACAGAGTGAAATGTAAAAAAAGTCCGAATTTAATTTCTCCTGTCTCCCCTACGTTTGTACATATTCCATAATACTTTTTTATCGGATCCTCTTGTCATTCTCATAATTTCTATGAAAAATTCATCAACGAACACGCAAAAACAAGTGAGATACAAAGTGAAATGTAAAAAAAAGTCCGAATTTAATTTCTCCTGTCTCCCCTACGGTGGTACATAGTCCATAATACTTTTTTATCGGTTGCTCTTGTCATTCTCATAATTTCTATGAAAAATTCATCAACGAACACACAGACACAAGTGAGATACCGAGTGAAATGTAAAAAAAAGTCCGACTTTAATTTCTCCTGTCTCCCCTACGGTGGAACATATTCCATAATACTTTTTTCTCGGTTCCTCTTGTCATTCTCATAATTTCTGTGAAGAATTCATCAACGAACACGCAAAAACAAGTGAGATACTGAGTGAAATATAAAAAAAATCCGAATTTAATTTCTCCATTCTCCCCTGCGGTGGTACATATTCCATAATACTTTTTTCTCGGTTCATCTTGTCATTCTCATAATTTCTATGAAAAATTCATCAACCAACACACAAAAACAAGTGAGATACAAAGTGAAATGTAAAAAAAAGTCCGAATTTAATTTCTCCTGTCTCCCCTACGGTGGTACATATTCTATAATACTTTTTTCTCGGTTCCTCTTGTCATTCTCATAATTTCTCTGAAAAATTCATCAATGAACACGCAATAACAAGTGAGAGACAGAGTGAAATATAAAAAAAATCTGAATTTAATTTCTCCTGTCTCCCCTACGGTGGTATATATTCCATAATACTTTTTTCTCGGTTCCTCTTGTCATTCTCATAATTTCTGTGAATAATTCATCAATGAACACGCAAAAACAAGTGAGAGACAGAGTGAAATGTAAAAAAAATCTGAATTTAATTTCTCCGTTCTCCCCTGCGGTGGTACATATTCCATAATACTTTTTTCTTGGTTCATCTTGTCATTCTCATAATATCTATGAAAAATTCATCAACCAACACACAAAAACAAGTGAGATACCGAGTGAAATGTAAAAAAAGTCCGAATTTAATTTCTCCTGTCTCCCCTACGGTGGTACATATTCCATAATACTTTTTTCTCGGTTCCTCTTGTCATTCTCATAATTTCTGTGAAAATTTCATCAGCAAAAACGCAAAAACAAGTGAGAGACAGTGAAATGTAAAAAAGAATCTGAATTTAATTTCTCCAGTCCCCAGATATTCCATAATACTTTTTTCTCGGTTCTTCTTGTCATTCTCATCATTTCTATGAAAAATTCATCAACGAACACACAAAACCAAGTGAGATACTAAGTGAAATGTAAAAAAAAATCTGAATTTAATCTCTCCTGTCTCCCCTACGGTGGTACATATCCCATAATTCTTTTTTCTCGGTTTCTCTTGTCATTCTCATAATTTTTGTGAAAAATTCATCAATGAACACGCAAAAACAAGTGAGAGACAGAGTGAAATGTAAAAAAAATCTGAATTTAATTTCTCCTGTCCCCCCTACGGTGGTACATATTCCATAATACTGTTTTCTCGGTTCCTCTTGTCATTCTCATAATTTCTGTGAAAAATTCATCAATGAACACGCAAAAACAAGTGAGATACAGAGTGAAATGTAATAATAGTCCGAATTCAATTTCTCCTGTCTCCCCTACGTTGGTACATATTCCATAATACTTTTTTATCGGTTCCTCTTGTCATTTTCATAATCTCTATGAAAAATTCATCAACGAACACACAGAAACAAGTGAGATACCGAGTGAAATGTAAAAAAAAGTCCGAATTTAATTTCTCCTGTCTCCCCTACGGTGGAACATATTCCATAATACTTTTTTCTCGGTTTCTCTAGTCATTTTCATAATTTCTGTGAAAAATTCATCGAAGAACACCCAAAAACAAGTGAGATACTGAGTGAAATGTGAAAAAAATCAGAATTTAATTTCTCCATTCTCCCCTGCGGCGGTACATATTCCATAATACTTTTTTCTCGGTTCCTTTTGTCATTCTCATAATTTCAACGAACACACAGAAACAAGTGAGATACCGAGTGAAATGAAATAAAAGTCCGAAATTAATTTCTCCTGTCTCCCCTACGGTGGTACATATTCCATAATACTTATTTCTCGGTTCGTCTTGTCATTCTCATCATTTCTATGAAAAATTCATCAACGAACACGCAAAACCAGTGAGATACTGAGGGAAATGTAAAAAAAATCCGAAATTAATGTCTCCAGTCTCCCCTACGGTGGTACATATCCCATAATACTTTTTTCTCGATTACTCTTGTCATTCTCATAATTTTTGTGAAAAATTCATCAACGAACACGCACAAGCAAGTGAGATACAGAGTGAAATGTAAAAAAAAATCCGAATTTAATTTTTCCAGTCTCCCCTACGATAGTACATATTCCATAAGACTTTTTTTTTCGGTTCCTCTTGTCATTCTCATGATTTATATGAAAAATTCATCAACGAACACGCAGAAACAAGTGAGATACCGAGGGAAATGTTTTACAAATATCTCCAATATTAACTTGCAATTATTTTGAGGCCCTATATGAATTGGATTCTCCATTAAGAGCTATTCTGCCAGGAATCATTCACAATAATACAATAAAGGCAAATATATACGCGAAAATAGGTAAAAAGCGTGGCTAGGAAATATATGGAAGTTTGGCAACATCGCACGTAAAATTTGCGAACCGTGGCTGGAAATTCGTGGATTACTTCACACTAACCATCGGTCATCGATCATTCAAATGAGAAGCTGGGAATTAATTTCTTGGTATTTTCGTACGATTTTACAATTGCTGAAATAAGCAATTAACAGCACTTGTGACGTCATCACCTAGTATGCAAATGGCGCCAAGCCCGCACGTTTGAATGATCCATGAAATTTTTTGGTTTTCAAATGGCTTTTGTCGATATATCACAAGATAACTTTTTATTAAAATTTTGCATACAAGAAATTTAATGGCTAAATTTCAGTTACAAGTACATTCAAATCAGATTTACGCGTTTATGATATTGTCTATTGAAAAAAATACAGTCTGTATTTTTGTTAGCACTCTTCAACGACTACTAGAAAAATCTCATAACCTGCACTGCTGCTAGTTAATCCACGAAACGTATCATTCATGATAAGTTAATAATCTTTCGTCAAACGAGGTATAACCCATTTATTACGAGATATTGGGTGGTATGATTGACCGATGAGCAAATGCTTCTACTGAGATTTCTTGAAACAGACCTATTCATTTGGTTTAGTTATTGGAAGGATACTAATACTACCCATTATTTCACTTAGGATTGAAACCATTAGTCAGGGATGAATGCCTTTGGACTGAAGTATTTATATATCATTGTTTATCATACGGATAAGACTCAATTGGATTAAGAAGTAGTCTACACTAATTATTGGCATTAGTCACGAAACCAGTATTCAGGTATTAATTACTTTTGAATTGGAATATATGTTTGGCTATGGTATTTTTTTACATCACCGCTATGTAGAAAGCATTGCTATAAGAATATATAATTCAACGTTCATGAGGGACAGTGGTTGTTATTTTTCGAGTCGTACTCCTTTTACATGAAATGTTAATTCATGAAATTTGTCAAAATTGTATACAATATATTTCTAGAGACGATGATTAAGAAAGGTCAAGCACACCTGTATCAGATTTTTAAGCAATGCATGGAATCTGCTCCTTCAAGGGTACTATTATTTTATTTCAGTATTGCCGTTGGCGTAGATCATATGGTGGAATTAGTGGAATTGTCTAGGCAAAATATACTGAAGGAAAACCATGACCTATTAGAGAGTGGTCGATTACAACTGTTTGTGGGAGATGGTAGACAAGGCTATGCTGATTTAGGCCCTTATGATGCAATCCACGTTGGTGCTGCTGCTTCATCGTTACCTCAACATCTAGTTGATCAGTTAAAGGTAATTTTATTGTTGCTTCCATTTTTTTAGATAATGAAGGATTTACAGCGATTTTTTTTGTTTTTTTGCAACATGCTTCTAATAACTCTCCAGTCCAGCCCATCAATTCCATAGGACAACTTTGGGATTGCTAGGTCCACAAGATATTGGTCCTGCATCGTGTCTCTCAATTTGGTTAGGTTCTTCCAGACATCTTCATATGACGGCTTATCTCGAGAATGCTTCAGGGTGACCAGATAGTAGATGGTTCTCTTACCCTTCTTCAATTGCAGCACTCCTTCAATTTCTGGGTTCTGTTCACGTAGTTCCTGTACTCGACCGAACTTCTTTGAGAATACCACAGCGATGTCTCTGGACATTTGGAAATCTGCCACACAGTGAGATAGCGCGTAATCAGCAGGCAACTTAAATAAGTCTCGTGGCTCCTCTCGAGTTACTCAATGTAAAACTTTCTGTCCGTTTGATTACAGGGACATGAACTTCTATAACGTCATTTCACTATCCTTTGGTCTGAGGGTGCGGATTTCATCGTGATTTCCAGCGTAAGGGGACAACCTATTGAAGTGGACTACTCTGGGGTTTCCTCGTGGTGGCTTATATATTCGTTTGACGAGATCGTTCATTCTCTTCATGATTTTGTATGGACCTTTCCATGAGTTCTGCAGCTTCGGTGATAGTCCACGTCGATGTTTAGGGTTGTACAGCCAAACAAGGTCACCTGTCTGATATCCACCAGCATCGACCTTAATGTCGCTGGCACTCTGGATGTTCAAATGGACTCGATCATGAATGTCGTCCATACTATTACGTGATTTGCTGACGTAATCCTCCCCTGCAGTGTCTTGTCCTGGTGGCGTCCCAAACTTCAGGTCACAAGAAAGCTGCAGCTCTCGGCCCATAATAATACTACCAGGAGTTGACTCGTGTACTGCGGAACGATAAACCATCAGGAACATATGAAGATACTGGTCTTAATCTTTCTGATTACCTTGGACTACCTTGGACAGATGACGAAGACACCTTTGTTCTGTCGTTGGAAGACAGCGACATATGCGTTGTTACTTGGGGCTTGCTGAATACAGGCTGCCGACTGCCCCTCCTGATCGGCCGTTTTTAGTTTTCCTGCGTCGATGTCGCTTCTTTGAATGTTGGGCATTTGTTACGCCCTTGTCCAATTTTCCCGCAATTCCAGCAACTTAGTTGTTTTCTCTCGGGCAACACTTCCTTTATTAATTTTCTCAGGATAGCTCAAAATTAGCGGGCTCCTGTGGATTTTTCTCAATCATCCTTTACTATGGCTTTTGCAGGATTGTTTCGCAGATTCAAATTCCACAGCTCGTACCAATGCATAGGACGAGCTAATGTCATTGATTGCCTCGTTTCTTGGTCACGATGCCCATCAAAAAATGCCTCCACCGCTAGTCGCTCCATTTCGTTTTCTGGTGTGGCTGGGTAAGTGTTATGTATTGAAATCAATATAATAATACTAACGATGACCGATGATACTTTCATTAAAATAATATAACCCAATCACCAGATTACAAGTACATGTTACAGGAAATCAGAACAGAGAGAGTTTTTTCAACCTAACATTCTATCTTACTGTATAAAGAAGAAGAATTGCTATTCTGTGAAACGTATAGCCAGTGCCAGGACATTACAGTAAGCAAGACGAACCAAGCGTGCAATATCAGCTACAAATTCTTGTTAGGATTCGCTTAACTTCTGGCAACGGTTTTTCAGCTGTAAAATGTGTACGTGTTTCATCGTGGAGCGTTTCCTCCATTTTCTTCATTCATTACTCCATCTTTGATTTTATTCATATCTGTCTCAACGGTTTCCATTCTTTCTTCCAACCGATTCGCCACACCGAAAACTTCTTTCAAGCTTTTCGAATTTTCTAGAAGCTCCTCCTTCAGACCATTCGAATTTTCCAGAACCTCTTCTTTCAAATTCTGTGAGTTTTCTAGAAGTTTATCTATCAAACTCTTTGAATTTTCTATAGGTTTCTCTTGAAGAACCTTTTTCAAACTAATCGAATTTTCTAGAAACTTCTATTGGAGTTTCTCTTCCAGACTTTTTGAATTTTAAATAAATTTATCTTCCGGACCGAATTCTGTTGAAGTTCTGCTTTTAAAGACTTGGTAGTTTCTTCAAGTTTATCCATAATCGAGTCAATTCCAGGAACTACGTATAAAAATATTTCGGGGTCTTCTCCTTCCTGAATCAGTCCTTCTGAAAGTCTTTTCTGGAGTACGGCCTTTTTCCGGTTGTTTCTAACTCACGCTCCTCTAATTCTTGCTTCAATCCACCAACTTTTAGGTCGACCAGCTGAACTCTCCTCGAAAACTTTTTTTTTTTGTTCAACGGATATATCAGTCTATTTATTACACATGAGAAGTTTTCAGTATATTTTCCCGCTGTGCGCAAAACTGTCCACTATGCGAACACTTATTTGTTCAACGGGTTACTAGTCTATTAGGCGTGATAAATGTCTTATCAGTATTATTCAACACGGCGAACACTTATTTATTTTAAACATATGATTTCTGACACCAAATTTAGTGAAAAAACACTTAATAGCAAGATTTGAAAATAAAACATTGACATGCATAATGGTAAAGCTTGACGTCATGAAGTGACTTTTTAAACAAATAAATCAAAGGATTGTGATCTCTATGTACCTGACCGTAGATAAATGAAAGATGAAATATTTGACAGACTGAATTGAATAAAGTTCCGTCTTGATTTGAACATGATTTTGTAGACTTTCTGTCAATGTTTTTGAAATATATACAACCAGCTTATCATATTGTATTGAAAATGTTTCGACAGCTCTTTTCTAAGAATCTGCTTACATAAAATCGGTTTGCACATATCAAAAAGTGCTATAACAGGAGCTGAACTGATAATATCCTTGAGGTGTTAGAATGACTGTTCATAATTTTCATCACAATATCAACTTGAGTTCTTTTTCAGTAAAGAACGCATAATTTCTGTTTCTTTTGACAGATTCTCAATGAAAGGCCCTAAATAGTTGATCAATCCTAATTTTCCGCGAATACAAGATTATCATCTGCAAAAACTAGTACCTACCCCTGGTACATCGGAAAAAATGTCTACCATTATTCTACTGATAATTTCTGATGCTGAATTGTCCATAAGGCAGCCTCAAAAATGTTATATCTACCAAAAGGTGCTTGAAAAGTACAAAGATCTGAACTAGTTCCATCATGATTCAACATCCAGAAACCTGAGTATACATTTGAATGAGAAAATGTTTTGGCTCCATTCAATTGGAAACGCATTTCTTCAATACTAATCATTGGATGATGAGAATGGAGAATGCCTCTATTTAAACTCACTTTTCAATTACCTTTATGTTTTATTCTCTCCAACTCAATTTTTAATTTGTCATATAACTAAAATGGTACCTTTCTTGGAGCGTCAATTTTTGGATCTGGACGAATTGAAAGATGACATATATGAGGAAAAAAAATCAAATTGAAAACTTTTTGAATAACACCTGTTTTTTGACAAGTATAATAATGAATGTTATATTGGTTATATTGTTGCTATTGTATAGACATCTCGATGAACATTTTCCAATTACAGGAATTTGTGACCAACTAAACCCTGTGATATTGACTTCTGTTTTTTCAATCGATGACTTGTGTGGGTTGAGAAATGTGAAAGTATGAATTGACATCAGATCTGTGTCTGCACCTGTATCTAAAACACATTGTATATTGACATTATTGACAACTAAATTCAAATACTTTTTCTATTTGACATACGCATTGAAGTTGGTAAACCTCCTACGGAAAATTGTTCATTCTCACCACTAAAACCAACCTTATAAACTATATTTTGATTTGATCAATGACTGTCGTCATTTTTATTTCTGAAACACATCTCAAAATAATAATAATTCTTTCTCAGAAACACTCATAGAGTGTACCCAAAGGTACAATGATTGAATTTATTACAGGACCTGCATTTGACTCCTTGGGCTGGACATCGGGAATCATGTATTTGATTACATCTTCCGCATTTATCATTCAGTTTACTTGGAGATATTTGGTTAGGTGATTACTGGTTGCTTCGTTCTATATTTCTCAACTTACTTCTTGGCCCAGATTGATGACTGTCATGCTATACTGTCTAAAACTCTGCTTGTTGATACCCATAACTTGTGAACTTTACGTATTGTTCAATTAGATCGCATTTTCTTGTGAAAAAATAAAAGTTTTGGCAATATTAATGGCTTTAGCCAATGTGAGATGAGCTTCTTGGTAATAAAGTTGATATTGATATCAAACTTATCATTCAGCGTTTTCAGTTTGACTTTTTTCATATTCAAGTTGAATGAATTGAAAATATATAATCCTTTAGGTCCAATGTAGTTGAGAAAAATTGCTACCTTTCGCTGTTCATTTTGTTGATCATAATTCAATGCAGTCATGTACAGTTTGAAGCTCTGTACCATCTTTTACAAGCGACAATTGGATTTCCACTTTCACCGCAATCAAATGGATGCACATGTCCAACTGAACCAACTTGTTCGACTTTCGACCATTTTCAAACTACTGACACCATATATATAGTTAAATTCAAAGAAGAATGGCCTCAATGGAAAATGTGACTTTTTATTTAGTTATCAACATAAACAAAATAATCGACAATCTCTTGACATCCGCAATCACGATACAATATCATTCATACTGAATGATCATATACAGGGTTATGATAAAGTAATGCACAAAATTCATAAAACGTACAACGATCACTTTTGAAAAAAATGCAAAAACACGTCAAACTGTTTTTTTTATTCCGCATCTCATGACGTAAGTTACAAAAATAACACGTCAAAGTTTTCAAAGTTATGACGTCATCAACAAATTTTTTTAATGGGAAGCTAAGAGTTTTATTACATTATGTGATAGAGCTTGTGTTTTTACACAAAGGAAAAATAGTTGCAGTAGGGTTCACATAAGAAAAACAACGAGAAAAGGGATAAAAAACGAAATAACAAAACCAATTATAAAAATAGGTCAAACTTAAACTTATCTATTAAGAACATGTGTTCTTATACATTTTTTCAATTGTTTTACTAAAACAACGGTTTGTCAGTGTCAGTCGTACAATTAGTGTCACCACAGTTTTGTTATTATGGCTCGTTTAACCGAAAGAGAAAGGATAGAAATTCTAATGATGGTAGGTTACGGCGATCGCCTTCGAAGTCATGAAGAAGCATGTGCTTTATTTAACGCAACACATTTTGAAAGACCTCCAATTGCTAGAAGCACAGTAAGCAGAATTGCAAAATTTGATGCAACGGGAAGCGTGAGGGATGCTCCAAAATCTGGACGACCAGGAATAAGCGACGATATGAAGTTAGATATTTTGCTGTCAGTAGAAGAACACCCTCACGCAACTACAACAGAAATTGCCTTACAAGAAAATGTTAGTCAGTCGTTTGTAGTAAAGATGTTAAAAAAAGAAAAACTACACCCATACAAAGTTCATCTTGTTCACGAACTCTCAGAAGATGATCCGGACAGACGTTTGGAATTCTGTGAAATCTTCATGCGGCATTGTGACGAAAATCCAAATTTTCTTAATAGTGTAGTATTTTCCGATGAGGCAACGTTTTGTCTAAGTGGTACTGAGCTCGGGAAAATCCACACCAAGCGTCCCCAAAAAATTAATGTTATTACTTTCGCGGGAATTTAACAGCTGAACGATATTTGGAACATCTTCGTATGGCAGTGCTTCCGGACCTACTTGCGGCATTTCCGGATCCAAATAATGGGGACAACTTGGATCCCAGTATTTGGTTCCAACAAGATGGCGCACCACCACATTATGGTCATACTGTTCGAAGGTTTCTGGATAACCAGTTTGAAGGACGGTGGATTGGAAGACGTGGACCAATGGAGTGGCCACATAGGTCACCTGATTTAACCCCCCTTGATTTTTTTCCGGGGGACATTTGAAAAGTCGGGTCTACATTAACCGGCCAGACAATTTAGAAGACTTAATGGAAAGAATTAGACACGAAATGACTCGTATAACTCCGCAGATGATCGAAAACTCTATAAATACGGTCTACCATCGTCTTGGCCTATGTCAGTTAGTAAACGGGACACAGTTTGAACAATTCCTATAAGAAATAGTTTTGGTTTAATGGACTGTTTAGTTAATTGAAAAGTTATTATGAAACTTACGTTTATTTCGTTTTTTATTCATTTTCTCGTTTTTTTTCTTATGTGAGCCCTACTGCAACTATTTTTCCCTTGTGTACAAACACAAGCTCTATCCCATAATGTGATAAAAATCTTAGCTTCCCAATAAAAAAATTTGTTGATGACGTCATAACTTTGACAACTTTGACGTGTTATTTTTGTAACTTATGTCAAAAGATGCGGAATAAAAAGAACAGTTTGACGTGTTTTTGCATTTTTTTCAAAAGTGATCGTTGTACGTTTTATGAATTTTGTGCATTACTTTATGATAACCCTGTATATATAATATAGTTTTACAGCGCGACTCACAGTCGATCATAGGTTGGACGGTTTAAGATAAAAGCAATGCAGGATTTTCTAAAAATTCCACATCTTACATTTCGTTACCTGTTCTATCGATCTAAAATATTTTCAGCATGGCGACGTTGCCACTTCTATCAAAAAGTCTTAGCAACTTAATTTTTTTAAATAGAACACCCCGTATATTTGAACACCCCGTATATTTACACGTTTTTGGAATTTCTATTTTATAATAATACTTTTTAGTTAATAATGTCCTATACCTATCTCTATCGATTTTCGATTTAAAAAATAATTTACGTTAAATATGGTCCAAAACATAGCCCTGATTAAACTTTAGTACATCAGTACTCTCAATTCATGAAAAGTTGATATTTTGATTATATTTTGGACAAACTCAAAGGTATTTAATTAACACAAAAAAATGTATTCCTCATCATACAGGGCGTGCTAAAATTACTGCAATTTCCATAATGCATGAACGTGGTCAAAAGTTCATTTATTCAAATGAAACCCCTTGTATATTACTCGATAAATTGAAAGATGATGGAAAATGCTTTAATATGACATATTATGTCCCTATTCCTAAATCATCAAGTTTTCTTAATAAAGCCGCTTTTTTGGAAAAATAGTTATTTATGATACTTATAAGTGTTGAAAGTGCCATTTTATTTTGTGAGTGGGGAATATTGCGAAACGATCTTCAGCGAGTGGAGCAAACCCACGAGCAAAATAAAATCACTCTTAACAAATGTATGATACACAATTTTTTGTACAACAGTTACTATTAGTAATTAATAAAAAAACAAAAGTATTTTGAGATCTATGGGATTCGAATACACGATCTTTGGATTACAAGGCAGATGTTCCAACTACCTATACCAACGCGAGTATTAGTCAAATGTTATTATTGGTTAGTCATGAACAACTTACTACAGTTAGACTGAATACTACTTACCAATTGCACAAACTGCCAAATACATGTTTAAACTTTTCTAAATAATTCTTTCTAAGTAGGTGTTCTGAGATTTTTAATAAAAGTTGTACAAAGAATTAAGTATTTTTAAATAATTTGATTTTAGGTAGCCGTGGAAATATTAATCTTGTGACAGTTTGGTGACTTATAGGTGATTATAATAAATGGTTATTGACGGTGCTTCAAAAAATTGCCAAAAATGAATGCAAATATTGATTATTCAAAAGAAGTTCTTGTGATCAAATAATTGCCAGAACTTGCAGAAAATTCAACCAAATGTATCCTGAATTAATAATAATAATAATACTCCCTCATGAACACTCATAGAGTGTACCCAAAGGCATAGCCGGTGCGGGTAGAGGATGGATATTATTATTATTTGCCGTGGCGCCTTGGGGCGACTTACTGATTTTTTCGGTGGTGTATTTACTTTTCAGCTGTAGGAAAACCCGGAAAACCTACGGCACCACCCCGGGTGCAGGCATCGCACTTGATTCACAACAAGGCATGTGGCTACCTAAAGAGAAACGTGTACTTGAGAAAAAATATTCCGTACCGGAGCCTCGAACGTCTGTCTGATGCGAGCCAGAAGTTCCACTGCTAGTTACCTTAGCCACTGAGTCACCGACCACCTAAATTAAAACCAATGAACGAGAGGAAGTTTGTAAGATTACAAAATAATTTCCTTAACAATGGCTCGAAGTTAAAAGCGCCTTCAACATCACCAAAACCTGTTACTTTAAATGAGGAAAATACTGTTAACGTTTTGGCATATTTTTATTCATATCCACAAGCTTCCATTCGCAGTGCAGAAAAATATTTGGGTGTATCACATGCTTCAGTACAACGAATTTTGAAAAATTACGAAATGCATCCGTATAAATTTACCAATGTTCAACCTCTCAAAGCAGAAGACTTTGTACGTAGAGGAAATAATTTGGAGCGACGAATCAAAATTTACGAGGAATGACAATTTTAATAGAAGGAATAAACATTTTTGGGCTGATCATGATCCTCATCTGACAAAAAAAATGGTGTACAGTGCTTCAGAGCCTACCAAAGAAGAACTGCCACGGCGAATAGTGCGGTGTATTGAAGATCTGGATCCCCATGAAATTGAAAAAGCAACCACAATGTTTAGAATGTAATGGACAACATTTCCAGAATTTATTGTAAAAATGAGATATTTTGTTAACAATTTTGTTATTTTTAATCCTCCTAATTCTGTCATTTTCTGTACTTTCAAATGTTATAGCCCAGAAAATCTTACTTTTTACTTAGAAATGCCTGATTTATGGTACAGTTGTTCCCTGGAAACTTTGATCCATAGTTAAGGAAATTATTACATTGGTGTTTATTTAGGATACATTTGGTTGAATTTTCTGCAAGTTCTGACAATGATTTGATCACATTGTTCATGTGTAATAAATAATTTCACAAGACCTTCGTTTGAATAATCGATATTTGCATTCATTTTGGAAGATATTTTGAAACACCGTCGATAACTATTCAATTACTTATGAAATTTACCAAACTGTTATAAGCTTGATAATTCCCCTGTTACCTAAAACCGAATTCTTAAAAAGCGACTTTATCAAGAAAACGATGATTTATGTATACGGACATGAAATATCATCTTGAAGCATTTTTCATCATGTTTCAATTTATCGAGTAATATACAGGGAGTTTCATTTGAAAAAATGATCTTTTAAACACTTTTATGCATGACGAAAATAATAGTAATTTTAGCAATTTTAGTAATTTTAGTAATGGAGTCGATTTCTTGGTGTTGAGTAAATATTTCGACATTATACAAACTATCATCAAAATATCAACTATTCATGAATTGAGAGTACCTACTGATGTTCTTTAGTTCAATTAGGGCTATATTTTGGGCCATATTTAGCACAAATTATTTTTTTGTCGAAAACTGATAGAGATAGGTATAGGACATTAGTAACAAAAAAGTATTATAATGAAAGAGAGATTCCAAAAATGTGTTAATAATATACGAGATGTTCTATTTAAAAAAAAGGTGCTACATCCTTTTGATAGAAGTGGCAACGCCGCAATACTAAGAATATTTTATATCGACAGAACAGGTAACGAAATGTAAGATATGAAATTTTCAGGAAAATCCTGCATTGCGTTTACCATAAATGTCTAACCTACGACCGACCATGAGTCACGCTGTATATCGCTGCGGTACAAATAGTGTAAAACCTTCAAACAAAATATCATAAAAGGATAAAAATACCAACTAAATTTCAAGATTGGGCAGATAAGGCCGAATGAAATCGGTCGAGTAGCTGTTCAGACCTTCGTTCCTTATAGCTGAACATAGTGTTCCGTTGTTGCTAAATAATAATGCCGAGCACACTACTAAACTGTTTATTTTCTAACTTTACTAAAAACATACAACTACTTCACTGACTAATAAAACACTTAGATCTATACAACAATACAAGTAGCTAAATATTCCAAACACTTATATACTTCTTCAAAAACTGTTTATCACTTCTTCATAAATTCTTCTTCATCTTAATCCCAATGAAACCTCTTTATATAGTCCATTTGTGCCGACTGGATCTTTCGCGATATTTCCTAGAATACTCGGGACAGAAGGCCGTCCAAATAATCACTTCTTAGAACTGCTCGACTACATAAATACCTTTGGTGTCAACACATTTGTATGCGATTTGTTTTTATGGATCTCTCAGCGGCGTAGATAGGGGAATATTTATCAATCTCGTAACAATAGTCTACACCATATACTCAAAGTCTAATATAAGCTGAAGTGGAGGATGATAATATGAATCTGTTGAAAAATTACTATGCAATATAATATCAGGAAATCTTACGTCAGTTAAAATTTCGTCAGAGAAAACTGAATCTAAAATTCTATCTTTAACATTGTTGTTGTTACGTGAAACGGTTTCGATTTACGAAGGACCCTTGAGGGGATACTCGATATAATGACTCGTAAAAGTTTTTTTATTGAATTTTACAATGAACACATGTCAAAATCTTAAGACAGACTTTTCGATAATATATCGTCTTGACAATAACACCTTTTCTTTTTCTCTTCTTGCCATAACTAGTTTTTTTTTTCCATTATTCAGCTCTTCATACCTCACGCCAACACATTAACTTGAAGTTCTACTTTTCAAAATAAATGGTTGCTGACGGACACAACATAAACAATAACGATTGAAATTTTAAATTATAGTTCATTATCTTCAAGTGGTAACACACATATTTTAGACAACGATCTTTTTAAGATGTGTCCATTAGCTAAACGCACTGAAACTGCTCGAACAATGTCATCTGCACCGTTATGAAGTTCAGTAACGCGAGCCATAGGCCATCGTAATGGTGGCATTTTGTCTTCCACTAGCACTACTAACGCGCATACTTTGACTTGGTTTCCAACGTCCTTTTTCCATTTGGTGCGGGTTTGTAAATTTGAAAGGTATTTTCTAGATCAGCGATTCCAGAACTGTTGATAGATTTGCTGCAATCTTTGATATCTGGATAAACGAGATAGTTTCAAATCCTTCACGTCTTCTTCTGGTGAACTGGATAGTGAGTCGCCAATAAGGAAGAAAATGTAAGGGGTATGTAATCATTTGGGTCATTGAAAATAGGAATGAGAGGACGTGAATTAAAAAATGCCTCTATTTGAACATCACCCAGAATGCGTTTGAGATGAAACTTCGTTTATTTTGTTAGGTGGCACTGGTTGCACAACCAAAGATTGTATTGTGAGGTTGGCAACAGTGGCTCGTCCGGTCATTCTGTGTTTCTGGACACTGATGTCTGTGACCACGAGTATTGAAATAGATGTTCTAGAGAAAGGTCGTCTTTCATTTTAATTTCAAGTAATGAAGTAATCAGTGACTTCAACTTCATACTAGAATGTAATCGAACCTACATTACATGGCGCTGTGGACAAGGAACCTAATATAAAAAGGTTAGTGAAAGTACGACACGGACCAGTTAAAGAAATAATTCCAAAATGGGAGATGCACGTGGTATCGCACCACCTAATTTAAATGGAAATGTGGCCGAAAATTGGCGCATATGGAAACTAAGGTTTAATAATTACATCATTGCCAACGAGGTTAACAAAAAAGACCAGCCTACACAGTGTGCTCAATTGCTGCACCTCATAGGTGAAGAGGGTTTCAAAATCTACACAACCTTCCACATTGCAGATAGTGAGGTTGATAAACTGGATATCTTATTAAACAAATTCGAAAGGCACTTCCTACCTAAAGAGAACCTGTCATTTGAGCGGTACAGGTTATTTTCTTACAAACAAGAAACAGGTCAGACATTTGATCAGTACATAACTGAAGTGAAGAAGAGGGCCCTGAAATGCAAATTAGATATACTACAGGATGAACTAATAAAGACTGTTATCATCTGTGGAGTGAGAAATTGCAAAATTCGTGAGAGACTTCTGGAGAATGATAGTTTGTCGCTGGACCAGGCAATAGAACTAGGTAATGTTATAGAGATGACAGCAGAAAGAAAAACCCAGATGGAGGCATGTCAGGAAAATCATTTCGAGGAGCTTCACTAGATTAAGGTCATAAATAATTGTAATACATGCTCAGGTAAACATCCTATAAATAAATGCCCAGTATATGGGAAAACATGTAATTTCTGTAAAATTTTAAATAATTTTGAAAGTGCTTGCATAAAAAAGAAAAAGAATTACAAACATAGAAACATCAATCAAAATAACAGACCAAGGCAGACTAATTACAAGAACTCAAATAAGGTTAATGAATTTTCTAACAATGATATGGCTGGTGATACTTTATTTATAGGCTGTTTAACAAATAATAATGATAGACAAATAAATGAGTGGTGGACTGAGTTGAAAATTCAAAACCAAATAGTAAAATTTAAAATTGATTCTGGTGCCATGGTTAATATACTACCATTGAAATATGTTATTGGGACTTGTGAAATTAATTGCCATAAAAATGATGAACTATTCAAACTGAATTTTATGTTGTGAACACAAACTCCATCCCAAAATTAGGCTTACATTCTTGTGTTGAAATGAATTTAATAAAAAGAATAGATTTGATCAATAATTTGGATAATGCATCTACTAATTTAATAAATGAATTCCAGGGTGTATTTGAAGGAATAGGATGTTTAAAAAAACCTTATCATATACAGCTAATTGATGGTGCGAAACCTTTCGTTCAGCCAACCAGGAGAGTTCCCCTTCCACTTCATGAAAAGCTCAAGGAGGCTCTGGATAATTTGGAAAGCCAGGAGATCATTGAGAGAGTGGAGGGTCCGTCTGACTGGGTAAATGGTTTGGTGATTGTAAGAAAACCTGATGGTTCGCTACGTATTTGTTTAGATCCCAAAAACTTAAATGATGAGTAGATGGACAATGCCGAAGCTGCCTCACTTGCATGAGGCAGCATCGGCATTGCTCCACACGGTGAATCTCTCGATGGCCGCGTCCATCGAGTTCTTGCCGTTGGTGGAGGGTTGGTGCTGAAGAAGATGACATGTTCGCCGAAGAGTTTCGGGGTGGGGGGCTTCAAAACGTTTCACCCTAAGTGGCGCGCGTCTTTTCTGCAAAAAAACATGGCGGCGATGCAGCGGAAGGCAAAAAAACATGGCGGCGATGCAGCGGAAGGCAAAAAAACATGGCGCGATGGAGCGGAACGCAAAAAACATGGCGATGGAGCGGAAGGCAAAAAAACATGGCGCGATGGCGGAAGTTATGAAAAAAATTCTTTCCCTCACGTGATTCGCTGAGAGCAATTGGCTGGAAGGGAAAAAAACATGGCCGCCGCCGCCACCTTAATTGACAAAACAAAAAAATTAAATAAGAAAAATGTCTCTACTGTCTTAGAACACACACACACAACAGAAAATTATGATGGACGACTTATTATTAATTCACTCGCTCTCGAATGAAATTCCAAAAGAAAAAAAATACGTCTCCGTGCGCTGTAGTCGTAAACAGCGATGAGAGCCACATCTGGTGTTTACTCTCTCTCCAATGAAATTCTAAGAAATACGATTTGGCCTTGGACTTGTTTACTGTCTACTCTCTCAAGTTGAACGAAATTCTCAGTAAACACGACGATGATCCATTTTTGAACTTGAATTTGTTTTTCAGATTTATCTCACAAATCCGGCATCTGTTTACTGTCTCAGATGTTTGTTTTCCAGGAAGAGATAAGAGAGTCGAGTTTGAAGCCAAATTGATCGATTCAAGGCATTTTAAATGTCTCACTCTAACCCATGGCATTGTATGTTTGTCTTTGTCTCTGTTTGCATTTATTGAAATTAATAACGTCAGTTCGAGAAAAATACATTTATTTTTCACATAAAAAATTACACTTCAGTGCCAGTGGCGTAGTATGAAGATACATTATCATTATCGATTAAAAAATATTTTTGATGCATGGATTTAATAAATCTATATATGGATTCGGATATTTGAACACTCGGAACCATTGACACGAAAAACATAAACCAATCGTGCAGTGTTGGCGGCGGCGGCAGCTCACATTTGGAATCCTTACTTTCTCGATCAGCAGCAGCAGCAGGGGCTTGCATCTTGACGTCCACGGGTTGGGTAGTTGGGTGGGGCGTCGACGAAGACGACGATGGTCTCGAAGTGCTGCTGCTAGAGGGGCAAGACATCTTCAGCGGAAACCACTGCGTATCGCTATAGGTGAGATTTGTATAAATCTTCCGCAGTCTGTACGATGAGGTGTTCATCGGGATTTCGGCTCTCAACACAGGCAAATATCCATCATTGGCTAGCGCCCGAGTCATTTTCGTCCAATTCGAAGTACTCGAATCATCGTCGTGCAAATACTATACTAATACCTCACCGTACTCATATGGCGGGCTAATATACAGTACGGTCGACAGAACGGCTGCTAGAATTATATAATTTGATGTCATCGTGACGACAACTCAATGTACACTGAGAAACAGCGTATACGTCACTCAAATATATACACTGAGAGGAACACACACATACACCATTACTCAATGTACATTACTCGTATTTCTTTCAGTCTCTCTCTCTCTCATTCATTCGATCCGCAAAATAAATCGAGAAAAATTGGTTTTTTACATCTATTAATACATAATAATAATAATAATAATACAATATGAATAATAATACAATATGAATAATAATATTTCGTGTGTGTTTTTCGGCTAGTCTTGGTGTGGCTGACGTCATGGACTTGGTACTGGCGGCGACGGCGGCGGAACGTGGTAGATCGGTGAATGCTGCTGCTGCTGCTGCACCATCCATTTACCATCGTTAATTCGCATATTTTGGAAGCGTTTGAAAATACACAGCTTGTGCTCGTACTCTGCTATGTGCGCCTTGAGCTCGCGCAAATTTTGCAAGTGCCGATTGATAGGAGTGTCGTGGTCGTCGTCGTCGTCGTGATCACCGTGGGGCCTCACCATATCAGGTGTGACGATATCCATTGCCAGATATCGAAACAGTGTCTCACGGCACAATGCACTTCTATTTCTCCGGATGCTATATGATTCAAACAGAGCGGGCTTTGCTTCTCGAGTGTCGGTGGAGGCGTTGTGACGACTGTACTTGTAGTAGCCGCAATATCGACGATGTGTGGTCTCTTAGGCAGATCGAGCACACACTTCAGCAAAAAATCGAATTTTTGATTACCCTTCACGTATACCACATCAGCCTCGATGATGGGGCGCAGCACTTCCTGGATCTCGTTGAATTCGACATAGCCATCAGAGTATGGAATGCCGTGGATATTTCTCTCCAAATATCGTACTTGCCGTTTATCTGCTTCGCTCAGGTCATGGAATGGCACTACGGCTTTGAATAAAAAGTGGTTTGTGCGATGCCCGTCGGTGATGGCAAGCTCTTTGGGTTGGAATTCACCGCCCACAGTGAAACCCTGAAAGTCACAGGCTACGAGTTTCATCTTGTTGCGTTTGATGATTGTTGAACTGATTCACTGCTTTGATTAACTGAGAGACACACACTCGGAGAGAGGGAGAGCGAGATTAATAAACACCGACTGAACAACTGAACGTTTGGCTCACAACTGACGCTCTTGACCTGTCGATGCCTGCATTACATGCATACACACAAACAAAGAGTGGATTCCCCCCACCACTTACTGCATACTACTGTATGTCACTATTTTTTTATGACAGACGGCGTACAATCTCGCTCAAGGGCAAGTGTTCCAGCATACAGTCGTGAATGATGATGCAATAGGCTCGAGTATTGGCGGGAAATCCGACTCTGGCCTCGATGTCAAGTTTGACATCGACAGTGGAGGATTTCATGAATTCCGCTCTGCGGGAACAATCTATTACGAAAACGGTCGCTCTGTTTTTGAATGCTCCGTAATCGAGTAGAGGGCGCTTCTTCGGACAATTGGCATAGCTCGAATAGAATTCCGTGTAGGCTCGATGGGCTTCGACAAAGTTGTTTCTGTTGAATTCCAAGTGCATACGTTCATGCGGGTAAGTATCGCTGTTCATGGTTAGGCGTATGTCGCTGATGTCGATGTGATCGAAACAGGACACATCTCGAGCCGCATTGCCAATCCGATTTGTTTGGAAGGCCACAATGACGAATCGGGGACTCTCCATGGCCGTGCGAGAGTCACAGCCCAAACTCCCTTGGTGGAACCCTGAGTGAGTGCAGGCAACTCGTGTATGTCCCACTTGCGATACGAAATCACTACAGGAGCGTCTGTTTTGATGGACTGCAGCAATTTCAGACGAATGTCGTCATTGGGCACCACATGTTTGACTCTGAGTACAACGCTCGTGATCGTCAGTGTAGCTGTGGTGGCTTCGACTACTGGATTCGCCACCTCCTCTATCAGCATGCAATTATTATCATTTCTACTTCCCACCAAGCGAATGCACTGTCGTCCAATGGTGGCATATCTATAGTCATGGAATATGCCCAACAAATGCTTAAGCGGGATCCACATGGCGAACGAACCGTCGGGGGCGTTGTGAACCGTTTCGCCAGGATAGGTCCAGTCGGCTGTGCTCGAGTGTCGCACATCATTTTCCTCGTAACAAGTATAGCCGCGAAGGGTGCTCACTATACCCGGCGATCGAACAGAGTCCACCTCTTTGCCATTGATTTCATAGTAGATGGCCTCGAAAAGGTATGTGCCGGCATTATTGATAAATCTAACATTGCCCGTTCCTGCGGTACGAGTCAGAGAGCCCTCTATGCACACAAGGGCATCGTTCATCAGTATCCACACATCGCTCTGCTGAATGACAATTTCGATGATGTCATTATTTTGAAAGGACTTGACGTACGGGTGGTGCGTTCGAATCTCAACTCTGTTGATGGATTCGTCGAACTTTGGATGATTGTACACGTCGAACACTTGTCTTGATAACATGATGTCCTTGCGATTGGAGAAAGTGTATGCTGGAGTGAGACAGAGTGTGTGCGTCTGCTCTCTTCGACTGCGTCTGCGCGACTGAATTGATGCCAGCACCCTCTGCACTTTTATGCCCAAAGGCATCATGATCATCATTCTGATCAAATACCAACCCCATTTTTATGACAGCTTGCGCAGCACAAGTCGTATAATGATGGTCTCTCCACGGAAATTCACACTGCAACAGTCCTGGTCGAGAATATTCAAGGTTATGTTGTGTATTTCCGTCTTGTTCACAGGCAGGTAAATCAAATTCGAGGGCGTTTCGTCGATGGCAAAGCCGGGGTCTTCTCGAACGGCAAACTCGTATATGGTGTGAGCCGGACGATTGTTGAAGAAGGCACCCGATGTGATGTTACTATCGATGTGAACAGTTCGAACTTTGATAATGTTCACAGGTAGATCGGATGAGTGAACGCTTCCAGCCTCCAATAGTCTCGGGGAAAAACCCAGTAATCGTCCTATGGAATCCTTGGGGCGAAATTCGATGTTATAGAGCTTGCTGTCACTGCAGCGTATTGGTGTTGGGTTTGAGAGAGAACAAAGCCTTGCTTTTGTTGGTACCGTCGTCGTCGACGACGTTGCCAACGTCACTAGACACTACGGCTCTCTTCTTCTTCTTCTTTGCTTCTTTCGGCCTCTCGATGTGTTTATGTATAAACTTGGCAATGTCGCTTATTTCGTAACACCCAGTCGGTATTTGGATGATGCTAACAGATGGCGCTCCTTTGACAGAATAATAGAATCGACCACTCGATATGTTCGGTATGCTGTTGTATGAATGGAAACCAATCAATGCCAAGCCGTAAGTGCTATCTTCGTCCAATTGGAGCGGCGGAGAAAAGTCTGCGGTTAGCGTCGACGTTTGACCTGTCACTGTCAACAGCAAAGACATGACTGACACTGGATGGGGTTATGTACTTCTATTTAAACCATTCCATATGCGCGCTCTGTGCTCAGAGTCTAGTATGGGATTCAAGACGCGTGAGGCTCGCGCTATTCGTCTAGCGAAACGTATCCTGTCCATGGCCACTTGCATCCAATACGATTTGCGCGAAGTTTTGTATGCAAAACGCCACGTCACCATATAATGAACCTCATTGCGCTCGTCATTAAAGGTCACCACTTTTCTATTAATTTTCGCGCGCGCGCACACACACTCAGAGTGTGTTCTCGTATAGAAAATTCAAACACAAATGACCGCAATTAACTTGGTTCAATGTCTGATAGCGATCGTTGTTGTAGAAGATTTTCACTTTTTTACCCAGATATCGCACCAATTCCACCGGCGGCTCCAAATTGCCGAAACTGTCGAATTATTTCACCACATGTCCGCGTTTCACGTAAGCTACCCAATGCGTTCCGCGTTTCCTGCTCGAGTCCAGATTGATGATTGCGCATTCTCTGTACTTGGGAAATTTCGATGATGATGATGATGATGATGAGGATCGAGGTAAGTTGTCTCGCATGAAAACACGAATGAAATGAGGTATTTTCAAACGTTTCACATATTTAAGTAATTCCTCATCGTACAAAGCTCTATTGGGCAGCTTCAGCGGGAGTTTTTTGAAAATTTCTTCTTGAGAAACAAACCGTAGCCGCCTTTAGCGGTCTTGCGCAGAAACAAACCGGAACCTCCTACATTTTTATTGTCGCCACCAATGCTCACCATTGCGGTATTATGACGCTTGTCTTCCTCCAATTTCTATTTGGCATTGGCCGAGGAGATGATGGTCCTGGCTATGGTGCTGGCACCGCCTGCCAACGAGCCCAGCGTTCCAGAGCGGCGAATATCGGAAGCAGAGGCAGCACACCACCGCTCTTCGCTTCGAACGGTATAATTCGGGGTACTCTGATTTTTTTGCGGCCACCCATTTTTTTTCACTTGAGCACGGGCAGCACGCAGTGCCACCAAGGAGGATTTTCGCAGAGCCTTCGCACTCAAATCCTTCAGCTGATCAGGTTTCAGTGTTTTTCGCAGAGTCTTGGTAATTTTCTTAACCACATCTCGACGGAAAGACTTTGGCTTTGCAGCAGCAGCAGTCTTCTTCTTCTTCTTCAGACCCATTCCCAAATTACGTTTTGCCTTCATGGTTGTGGTGACCAGCCAAGCAGCAGCTTTCTCACCAAATTTGGCGTCTTTTGATTTGACTCGTTCCCAAGCTCGATTTTCCAGCGCCCAGTCGGCCTTGTGTCTCTCCTTCAAAGACTTGTTTTGCGAGTATGCAATATCGTGAGTCTTACAAGCCGAATCCAAAGGGTTTACACCAGGGTCTCCACGTGCCAATCTCTTCTGTAGTTTGGTACCCGGTCCACAGTACTGGTATCCAGGCAAATGAAGCTCGAATGGCAGATGATTAATCAGAGAGTTCACCACACCATGACCTTCGTGCTCGACGGTCAGCATGACACTGACGCGAATGATGTTGCACACCTACTTACATAACTGTACTCCACTCAAAATGTCATTCGAATGTCAGATGTGGACGTGGTCACACACACACACTTCAGCAAAAAATCAATCAACTCAAACATGAAAGTGGTGCAACAAGAGCCGGCTCTGGAAATTGTCAATTTGGATACCATAGGTGGAGGAGGTATTGGCGGTGACGACGACGGTGTACGTAAAACACGGCTCCCTGCTACCGAATTCATTCCGAGCGATATTTTGTGGCCCCAGCGGATGTGGCAGGACCAACGCTGTACTCAGTCTGCTGTTCAGCCCGAACGGAGCACGCTTCGAGAATGTTTACGTTTATTCAAAGTCGCTGTACCAACCTAAATATCAGCTTCGATGCACGATGTACTCAAACAAGTCAAGGGCGTAGGTTATTTTCCATACAGGGACGACGACGACGTAATCGATCTGTCAAAGGCGAAAGAAAACTCAATTTTCATATTTGACGATGTGGCGTGTGACAAACAGAATAAAATCAGAGAGTTCTATGCCATGGCACGCCACAAGGGTATTGACCCAACCTACTTGTGTCAAACCTACTCGAAAATACCCAAACAGCTGATTAGGGACAATTGCAACATTATAGTGCTTTTTCGGCAAGACGATATGAATTTGAAGCACGCATTCGACGAGCACGTCTCTCCGGATTACACCTTTGAGGAATTTTGCCGCATGTGCGCCGCCTGTTGGAAGGAAAAATTCGGATCTTTGGTCATTATCAAAGATTTTGATGTGAACAAAGGGCGCTACCGCCTGGGCTTTGACAAATATATACAAATGTGATGCGAGGTGGCACGGCATTCGTACTGAAGCCATGGCGCCGACCACATCACCCCGCATCGAGACGGAGATTGCGGAATGTCAAGTCAATCAGTTGTCGAAAATTGTGCAAAAAAAGTATCTGGGTCTGAAACTCGGAAAATCCGAGCATGATGAAGCACTGAGTAAATTATTCAAACCCATTACGGTACCGCTGAAAAGATTGAGTGCGGCGGTGCCGCCACCACCACACCAAGCGATCACGACTGACAGTGAAAAAAGAAGAGAAACAGGAACCGTCGACACCAACGACTCCAGACTTTATGAAAAAGGAAGAAGACAAAGAAAGCTACCACACAGATGATGGTGATTATGATGATGATGATGAGGATGACTACTTGGAAGTTTATCTCGAAGTAGCAACTGAATTCGTGAATGAACATCGCGCCAAATCCGGCAAAATAGATGTGAATTACGGCCCCATTTACGACAAACCAAGAGCGCAATGGTTGCTCGGTAGAAAGCTGATGGACTTCGACAAAGATACGGGGGACATTCGCATTGATGGTGTAACATACGAGGGCACTCCGGGACTATATAGTTTTATTTTCTACAAAAATCCCAAATACGCTAAAGCCGATTTGGCGGCATGCAAGCAAATTTTGACAGCTACAGGTGCTCATGTAGATGCGCGAGGTAGGTTGAATCCATCTCAGACTGCCAAATACGAACAGTTGATTCGACCAATGTTCAAAGATCCTCAATCAAAAATAGGTGGTGGTGGAGGTGGTGGTGGAGGTCGAGGTCGAGGTCGTTTCACCGACGGCAGTGGTATCCCAGATCAGTTGACATACAACACGAAACCCATAGAATACGTGTACTGGGACGATGTGAACGAGCTCGTTGACAGGTATAGGCTTCTGATAGCCGCCAAAAATGCCGGCAGCACCTCTACCGACAACGAGATCGTGGCCATCATCAATGAATTGAGAGAAGCCGGCTATATTCGATAAATAAAAGCGTAGACGTTTTTTTGCATGCCACAGTCGCATCATGAGCATCAACAAGTTCGGTCAAACTTCGTCAGCTCGCCGTGCACGGCAGCAGCAGCAGCAGCAGCAGCAGCCCTATCATTTTCCTGGTGTCATACTCAACTATACGACAAATGGGGACATTGATGCTGAACATGTGAAAATATGTAATGTGGAAACGCCAAGTGCACTCAATGATGTTGCCAACAAAAAATACGTTGATGACGTCATACAGAAGCTCAAAGATGACGTCATACACAAACTCAAAGACGAGCTGGACACCACCAAAAACAATCTAACAGCCTTGGATATTCGAGTGATGAAATTCATGTCACTTTCGATGAAAAAGCATGAAAATACCAAGAAACGCTTGGATAAATTGGCACTGGATATTGTTGATATTCCAGCCTCTTAAGTAGAAGGTGTAACGCCCAGTGCAGTTAGTGTATTGACTCCGCCATTAGCGAAATGACGTCATCATCATCTAAGAAAAAACAATTGGTTGATGAGCTCCATGCTCCAGCCAGAAGGAATTTTCCTCGCAGACGTACCATCATCAAAGGACTCGACGATCTGTGGCAGATGGACTTGGCTGATCTTCAAAAATACTCCAAAGCCAATAAAAACTTCAATTATATTCTCGTGGTGATTGACACCTTTTCCAAGTACCTATGGGTGCGCCCCCTGAAGACCAAAACTGGTCGAGACGTCACCGGAGCGTCATTTTGCCGGACATTGCCAAAAACTACAACCAGCGCAAACATCGAACGATCGGCATGAAACCGTGTGACGTCACCAAAGACAATGAAAAACAGGTGTATAAGTCAACGTATGATTATGCCGAACGTGCTGGTCGAAAAAAATTCAAAATTGGCGATTTCGTGAGAATTAGCAAGGACAAGCATGTTTTCGAAAAAGGGTATACGCCTAATTGGACTACGGAACTATTCAAAGTTGTCAAAGTGAAAATCACCCAACCAATCACGTATTTGCTGGAGGACTTGGAAGGGCGACCAATCAGCGGCGCTTTCTACGAACAAGAACTACAAAAAACAAAAAATCCCGAAGTCTATCTAGTGGAAAAAATCATCAGACGTAAGGGTCGTAAAGTACTTGTGAAATGGCTGGGGTTTGATAGTACGCACAATAGTTGGATTGATGCGACAAATCACATGTAATTCAATGGAAAATTGGCACAATCTCAACTGGAAGAGGGGGCCTTTCATCGTCGTCGTCTCTCAGCTATCGACGACGTAGAAACTCGAGCCGGTGTATGGGGGGGTGATGGCGGCGGCGGCAGCGGAGAAATAAACCGATGCCAAACGGTGCAGAGAGATTAGTCAGTCAACATGTTTGGTGCAGAACAACGTCGTTGTCGAGTCTTCTGAAGAGTCCTCTGGTTACGAGTCGGCGTCGGTGACGTCGGCGGCGTCAGCTTCATCATCATCATCATCGGATGGAGAGTGGGCAGATCGAATGGCAGATTTAGATCGAATATGTGACATGTACAAGGAGGCCATCAAAGCGGAACGTTTCTTCGCGTCCAACGCCACCTACGAGTTTCGCTACACCGACGTTTTGAGCTTGCAATGCGGCATAAGTTTTGCTCGGAGTTTCGTGCCTACAGTGAAACTCGTGTGCAAGGTCCAATACACCATATGCTCCAGCCTGTCCTTCAGCATGTTTGAATGGGGCCAATTCGTGGGGGCCATTAATCAGTTGCTTTACACTAGCCGAAATGGCCCGAATGCAGCAGCAGCAGCAGCCAAGACTATTCGAATCAAACTCGACTGGGACGATGTTATGGATTTGGAATTACACACGTATGCAGAGAGTCAACAAGTGCGAGTTTCCAAGAATGACACCTACTTCTACCTGACGGAAGCGGATGTTCAAGAAATCCTACATCTAGATGATACTGTGATGGCGACAAGATTTGAATATCTATTGAATATGAACTTTAGTCAATATTATCACGATTTATTAAGCAGTGCAAAAACTCTAGCTAAAAACAATGGTTTGTCATTTGATGAGGCTATAAACTTGTGTACTATATCATCAAAAGATGATAAACATCTATGTTTTCGTGAATACCTATGCTATTTGTCGGATAAAGTAATGTTTGATTACGAAACGAAATAAATGTATATATTGAGAGCAGAGTTGGCGTTTTAATTCAGTATGCAGTGTGTCTGTGTGTATGCCGAGAGAGAGAGATGCAGCAGTACGAAACAAGACTCGACTCGTATCGAAGCTGGACTTCGACATTTCCTGCAAGTAAGTTTCCCGAAGCAGGCTTTACGTATACCGGTTCGGAAGATGTAGTTGCATGTCTTTCGTGTCAAGTAGAAGGGTTCAGATGGCTGCCCAATGACGATCCTATGGCTGACCATCGTCGATGGAGCCCCCATTGTGATTTCGTTCGCAGTTATTACTCTGAGCGGCACAGACACAGACCGACGACAGATGGCGCTGATGTCCCTCCAGAACCAAGAGTGTCTGATGTCATTAGCAAAGTGACAGATGACACATGGATGACACCGCCACCACCACCACCGACAGATGGCGCTGATGTTGCTCCAGAAGAACGACAAGTGAAAGGTGACATGAGCAGCAAAGTGACCACAGATGTTATAAACATAGACTCACAGAACACGGTGATTATGTGCCGTGTATGTCTTGTGAATGAACTAAATGTATTGTTTATGCCATGTAGACACTTGGCGTACTGCTCACAGTGCGCCATCAGGTGCGACACATGTGTAGTTTGTAGATCACCCATCAATACATTTATGAAAATATATATATCTTAGAATATTTTTGATTTTTTAATTTTGCTACTCGAAAATACCCTTCCCCATTTTTTTTGCTTAAAGAAACATGCCAATTTTTATGTAAAAAGTATCACATTTTTGATTGAATTATTCTTCCAATTTTGGTGCAAAACGTGCTCTATTTTGATGCAAAAAGTGACACTTTTTTCGAAAAAAAAAAAAACACCCAAAATTGACATGGTGGAAGGATTTCAGTGAAGCATTTTCAGTGAATTTTGAGTCACTCAGCATTCACTCAGCTTTCACTCAGCATTCACTCAGCTTTTTCCACCATGTCAATTTTGGGTCATTTTTTTAATAAAAAAAATAGCCATTTTCCCATAAGAATACATGTATTTTTGAATGAAAAAAAGTGACACCTTTATTGACATGGTGGTAAAAGTTGAGTGAAGCATTTTCAGTGAAAGCTGAGTGGCTGAGTGAATCACTCAGCTTTCACTCAGCTTTTTCCACCATGTCAATAAAAGTGTTACTTTTTTGCATGAAAAACTGACACTTTTTTGCATGAAAAAGTGACACTTTTTGCATGAAAAAAGTGACACTTTTTCGTATAAAAAAATGATACTTTTTTGCGCAAAATTAACCCCTTTTTTGATGCAAAAGTGATCTCTAAAAATATGTGGGATTTTGAATGGGAGATTGGAAGGGTGAAACAAAATATAATAATATCCAGACACGGATTACATATTATTTTTATTCAATCATAAATATAAAACATAATCGGCTATTATTTGAATAATAATATATAATGTAGTGTGTGTGTGTGGAAAGAAACAAACAAGAGCACAATTTCTTGCATTTTCATTTAACATTTTTCTTGAAATTTTGTGTGTGTGTGTGTTTGGCAATCTCATTCATCGAATTCTGAATCCTCATCCCCTGAGCCTATGAAGCGTTTATATGTGAGATCTAATCCGTAGGGCTCACCACCACCACGCAGATGTAGGTCACAGTAGCATTGGCTGCTCGTTTTCAAAGTGAACAGTACTTCATCAAATCTGTTGTGACACCAAAATTTGTCACATTGATATATATTGTCCATGTGCTTTACACCGAACACCATATGTTGATGGTCTCTGATGCTGTGAACCGGATGGTTTTGCATAGCCCTTCTGAATGCTTTATAGCAAGTGCGGCAAAATCGTAAATTATATTTTGGAATACGATATGCATTCACCCACACACAGTATTGGTCTTCGTGCAAATGACCCTCCCAGTCTTGATTTTTGAGAGCTTCACACCTATCTTCAAAGCTGATTTCTCTCGTGTACTCTAAGTGACTCAAATCATTGAAATTTCGTTTGACGCTCTGAGCCTGCTTATAGATTTGTATCCATTTTTCATCGGCAAACATTTTCAAAATTCGATCAGTGAGCGTCCATGGTAGAGGTGAGGCCTCGATGAATTCAACTATTGATGATGTACATCTGACTACTTGCAGACAGCATAAATTTTTCAAAGTGTCTACCATGGTGGTGGTGTGTGTGCGTGTGTGCGTGCTCTCTGAAAAAACATTTAAATTCTATTAGATATCTAACTGACTGTAATGACCCCACGGCAGAGTGTAATGACAGCCGACAATCAAACAGCGCTTGTCGTCGTGGGGGTTGAGAGCGATCTTTGTTTGCTCTACACTAAAAACTTTGTGTGAAAAGGATCGAAAACAGCGTTGCGAAGATATTTTTTCCACATTGTTTTTCAGACATTCCACATAATCTTCAAAAGTGATGTGATTTTCGACAACGCTGTATTTGACCCCTTTGGATTTTTTACGGTTTTTCCACCTTGTATCTTATAGGTGTACAACTTTGATCGAAGCCCCACGAAATCTGTCATGATACGACCATTGGCTTTCGTTATTTTCGAGGGGGATGTCAAATGGGTTGTCGCTTGGGTAGTCGCTCGTATCGAATTTTTCAATGTGACTGCTAATCAAATCCCGATAAATATCATCGCACTTAATTTCATAAATGAGCTCAGTATCCGTATACATCAATTTGCACTGATCGTGCGTGTACTTATCCATCATGAAGCCGTAATGGAAATCGTACACGCATACCTTGGAAATATTGAGAATCGACATTCCTATGTACAAGGGCTTATTGAATAACACATCCGTCTTTGCCATCTCGATAGCGACGAGGCTCTCGTCGAAAATGGTGCGACTCCTGAAATTTGGACTGGCAATCAGATTTTTTGCGCCATATCGTCCCTCCCACTTGGAGACCATTTTCACCACACGGTGCTTCCGTATGTTTTCCATGGTTTTCCCGAACACTGCGCTATTGGCTAGTTTGTAGTTATTTTTGCCAAAAGTGGTTTTTGCTTGAGAGCGTAATTTCGTATTTAATTCAATGTAGGGACGCAGCCACGCCGACTGATTGAATTGCAACACCTTGTGGATTTTCCAGAGTACAAAGCCGTGTTTGAGTGCTTGTTTCAACACCCTGTAGTGCACAACATATTTTTCCTTGTTGTACAGCGTGGTCATCAATTTTGGTAATTTCGAGCCTGGCGGTGTACGGTGCTTGGCACACAAGGGTAAATCTTTGTGTTTGTCATGCAGATATTCGGGATACTCCAAATCGACTTCGAGAATGTAGCCGATGGGCGAGGTGTCCGACACTTCCGACACATCGAAATCGGCTGCATTTTCGAGCCATTTAAAGCCATCGTACGGAAGATATTCCATCATGGCCCAACCGTACAGATTATTCACGTCGAGATATAGCAAATAGGTCGACGGTTTGGAGGCGTCATACCTTTCACCCATGTGCTTGTTATTGGCCGAGGAGAATCTGTTGCAGCACTGACTGATGCCGCCACGAATTCCTCGCTCGACAAAGAGAAGCATGTCGACGTCTTTCAGTATCTGCAATTTGCACTGGGTGTACTTCAACATACAGGAACACGTATATCCCGGGAGGGTGTAATACCACGCAGGATCCAGCCCATACGTCTCGTGACCGATATTTCGAAAATTTTCGAAAATATCCGCCAAGAGCAATATGTCGGTTTTCATGTATAGGTCAGAGTACTCGCCCAGTGTTGTCAAGTTGAACGACCGCCACACGTTCTGCGCATGCTCGTATTCGGCATCGGTGATGCCACAATCGTTCAACTTGTAGAACTGATCGCGCGCCGGCAAACTTGGGCATTCCAATTTCTCCATCGAATCGATGAAATCGTATGGGAATACCCCTTTTCGAGTGAGTAACTCGTACCGGTCGGCATCGAAATGGGCAAATTCGCGCCTTGAAATCTTCAAGTCATGGATGGTCAGTGTTTGCACCAAATGCTCCAAGCTCATACCCATGAAGCGAAAAGAGCCAATGAATCGAAATTTAATGTCAGTGTTGCCGTCGTACTGGGTGAAAGAAATGTATTTTTCTTTGTTGACAGGCAACAGGCTGACTCGACCCCTTTTTGCTATATCTCGAATAATAAAATGACTGTCGTATCCGGATAAATTGTGGAAAATGATTGGCACAACGAACGACTTTTTGTAGTTCAAATTGCAATGCGCATGCGCATATCCACGGAACGCTCCCGTGTAGTGATTATGATCTATTACAATTTTGTCGTCAGTTTTCCAAGGTTTTTCGCAGATGTGGCAACATGGCGCTGTCGCTCTATCTGGAAGTGAGACGATCATGGAGACAATATCCAAAGTTTTGGCTTCCACAAATTTGGCTATGGCCCCCATTCTCTCCGCAAACCAATCCATCGAGTCGAGGCCCCGATGACTATCATAAAATGACAAAGTATCTTCATATGCACACTTGAAATAAAATCCAGCGCTGAAATGAATGTGTTTTTGGTACTTTGTCGTATGTGAGGTGCATTCTTCGTCATTAAACTGTTCCAAAATCGACTCAAAATCCGCGTAAATTACAAAGGGCACTATTTCTTTATGTACAAAATCCCGAAATTCTACATGATTATACGAAGGAAATGAAATGTTGCTCTCGTTTAATTTTTGACAATCAACAGCATGACTGTCGAGTTTCTCCTCACTCGTAAAATAATTTAAACACCTGTCGCAAATGAATGTTTTATGTTTATTTTTACTGAGTTGGCGACTGAGTAGGCGAGATAAATCCTTTATCCAAACATAATGGAATTTTATGTCATCGCCGATGGCGTTGTCGTCATCGGCGATTTCCAGTGGTGGTGCCTCGTAATCATTTAATTTCGGGATATATTCATTTTGAATGAGGAGAAGATTGGCATGTTGGCCTAATTTTTGTTTCGTGAGTCGGCTCGGAACAGTAACGAAAAGTGCCTCCTTGTTCGCCTGCGGCTGAATCAATTCCAAGGTGTACACATTCACAGATATGTTGTTCAATCGCTCAAATTTGGAAATTTGTTTTAATTTCATAGGGAAGTCGATTCCATCCAAGTTCGGTACATTTGAATAGTGAGGGTATGATGAAATTCTATCTGTATTTTTACCCGATTCAACAGGGTACAAGGCCGAAACGACGGCCCAAGCGAAACACGCATCATCTTCATTTTTCAAATTAATGCAAGCTTTTTTATTCGCAATAGATTTTGGCAGCTCGATGAAAGACGAACCGTTTTCCACGTCCGATTTATTCGTATTGATTTTCAAACTAACAATTTTCTGAAAACTCCAGCCACTTTCTTTGTCCGCGAATTCCGACAGTTTGTTTTGAATTTGATCGATGACATTTTCTAGGAACCACTTTTTCAAAGTTGTACCCCTATCGATAACAACGTTTTTAGTGTTGAAATATTTATAGTCGCTCATTATTTGTTCTTGATTCGAGGAATTTTTCACGAATTCACCACAAAATGTCGCATTGACTTTGATGCTTGGATGTTTTTTCAATTAATTTTGAATTCTGCTTTTGAATAGAATGAATGCATCACCAAAAAATTGTCCAATATCTTTATGTTTCAAATTTATAATTATACCGGTGCGTAAACGCGAAGAAAATGCCGATTTCAAGTCCTCCCACTTTACTCGAGATGTTAATTTTGATTTGACTCCCTCTCCCACCACCACGTCGACGCCTGGCTGTTGTTGACCTGACTTTTTGATTCAATTTCGTATAATTTTCAAGCGTCCGCATGAAGTTTGTAATTTTTTCAGAGAGCCTATGCAATCCACTGCCGCGATCGCACTATTGATCAGGCGGGCGGTGTACTTGCAATGGGCCAGCCAATGTTTGCGTTCTTCATTAGTACAACCCTTTTTGAGGATTTTTTTGACCTTACGCAACCTGGCTACCATCTCCATACTCTGTGCAACAATAGCGTCAGATGACATGATGATGATGATGATGATTATTCAACAGACACACAAAATTTCAAGAAAATGTCAAATGAAAATACAAGAAACTCACTCTTTGTTTCCAACGGCGGCGGCGGCGTCGTCAGCGTCTTCAGGCTTTAGCGATCTCAAATAGCTGCTGCGGATGATTTTGATTGGCAATTTTCTGCTCGCCCCTGTAGATGAGCATATGCTGGGACTCGGTTAATTTGTCGAGGATGGGTTTGAATGCACCAGTCACTCGATTTGGCAGGAATACTTTACACTCCTCCAACTCCACTAGGATGGACTCTCCAAATTTGGTTGTTTTCGCTTCAGCGCCGAGGATCAGATGGGGTTCGTCCTTCGGTAGCTCAGACAACTTCCGCAGGTTCTTCCTGCAAGCCAACGATATCTTGTTAATTTCGTCGAGAAGATGAGACATCTGCGAAATCATTTGAAAAATGAAAAAAATTCATACACGCTGTCACTCACTCACTCAAAATGAAAAATGATTTTTATGATTCACCCCGTGTATGAGAAATAAATATGACAAAAATAAAATATTCCAATCACACTCTATTTAGCATATGGAACTTTGTGAGAGACATCCTGTATGAGAAGGAATTATGATAAAAATGCAATCCACACACACTGTATGAAAAACAAAAAAAATATGACGTTTTGTGAGAGAGACGAAAAACAAATATGACAAATGAACTTTTCTGAATTTTTTTTTGAAAAAGAAACACTACAAAAAGTGAATCGAAAGAAATAGGCACACTTGAAACAATAAAAAATAAAAAAGAATAACTACTACTACTACTGACCTTTGCAAATCACGAACTAAATGGCACTCACAATAAAAAACAATGCACTTTTATAGAAAAGAAGCGAGAGACAGATGAGCGGCAGAGAGGCACTTGTTGTTGCTTCGAACGCAGATAATGAAATGACGCAGGCTCGCTGTGAACGTACGTATTAACTCTCTGTGTCACGTGACCCACGCCGTCCACCTCCACGCCGAGTTCGCGTAACCCACGCTGCAAATGTATGCAACGGTCGATCTGGGGAAAACCCAAATTGCGCAATAACAGTAAACAACTCCAAGGTAAATTTAGCTCGAGCAGCGTAAACAGATACCGGAAGTGTGAGATAAATCTGAAAACAAATTCAAGGTCAAAAATTGATCATCGTCGTATTTACTGAGAATTTCGTTCAACTTGAGAGAGTAGACAGTAAATAAGTATAAGGCCAAATCGTATTTCTTAGAATTTCATTGGAGAGAGAGTAAACACCAGATGTGGCTCTTATCGCTGTTTACGACTACAGCGCGCGGAGACGTATTTTTTTTCTTTTTTCATTCGAGAGCGAGTGAATTAATAATAAGTCGTCCATCATAATTTTCTGTTGTGTGTGTGTGTTCTAAGACAGTAGAAACAGTTTTCATATTTAATTTTTTGTTTTGTCAATTAAGGTGGCGGCGGCTGCGGCGGCCATGTTTTTTCTCTTCCAGCCAATTGCTCTCAGCGAATCACGTGAGGGAAAGAAGTTTTTTCATAACTTCCGCCATCGCGCCATGTTTTTTTGCCTTCCGCTCCATCGCCGCCATGTTTTTTTCGTTCCGCTCCATCGCGCCATGTTTTTTTGCCTTCCGCTGCATCGCCGCCATGTTTTTTGCGTTCCGTTTCATCGCCGCCATGTTTTTTGCCTTCCGCTCCATCACCGCCATGTTTTTTTGCCTTCCGCTGCATCGCCGCCATGTTTTTTTGCAGATAAGACGCGCGCCACTTAGGGTGAAACGTTTTGAAGCCCCCCACCCCGAAACTCTTCGGCGAACACGTCATCTTCTTCAGCACCAACCCTCCACCAACGGCAAGAACTCGATGGACGCGGCCATCGAGAGATTCACCGTGTGGAGCAATGCCGATTCTGCCTCATGCAAGTGAGGCAGCTTCGGCATTGTCCATCTACTATGATGTTATCAAACGTGAATACTTCCAGATACCTAAGTTAGAAGATGTTATTGCTAAATATTTCAGTACGCTTGACGCAACTAAGGGTTTTTACCAAATAAACTAGATAAATACAGTTCAGATTTATGCACAGTAGGTACACCCTTCGGAAGATATAAATTTAATCGTTTACCTTATGGGATAAAGTCTGCTCCTGAAGTTTTTCAAGCTAGATTCAGTGAAATTTTTAATATAGAAGGTACAGCCATATATATAGATGACATTCTTATTTGGGGGAGAACGATTGAAGAACATAATTTACGCTTGAGGAAAGTACGGCAAAGTCACATAATGTAAAATTTAATAAACAAAAATGTAAATTCTGTTTAAATAAATTGAAATATATGGGGCATTATATTTCTGAACATGGGTTAGAGCCAGATAACAGCAAGATTATTGCAATTAAACAAAGGCCTTCTCCTAAAAGTAAGCAAGACTTACAAAGATTTTTAGGATTGTTAACTTACATCAGCAAATTCATTCCTAATTTCTCAAATGATACTGCTAATTTACGAGAATGACTTAAAAAAGATATAGAATTTTTTTGGGAAAAAGTGCATCACGATACGTTTGATAATTTAAAAAATAAATTGAGTGAACAACCTGTTCTACAATTCTTTGATATCACTAAACCTGCTACAATATCGGTGGATAGTAGTAAATCAGGGTTGGGAGCAGTTTTAATTCAGAATAATCTTCCATGTGCGTACGCAAGCAAAGCGCTTACTGAAACTCAGACAAGGTATGCTCAGATTGAGAAGAAGCTACTTGCTATTTGTTTCGGTTTAGATAGATTTAATGAATATGTTTATGGAAAAAGAGTAACGGTTGAAACCGATCATCTTCCGTTGATCTCAATTTTCAGAAAACCACTAAATAATACACCAGCTCGACTTCAGCGTATGCTGCTTCAATTGCAAAAATTCGACATAAATCTTATCTATAAGCCAGGTAAGAAACTAATAATTGCACACTATTTATCAAGAGCATACATTAATGAACCAAGTTCAGATACAACTTTTGATGAAGAATTGAATGCTCATGTTTGTTTGGTAAATATGAATTTGGAAGCAACAGATTTAAAGCTGAATCATTTTGAAAGTGAATTTGAAAATGACACGGAAATGATAAAATTAAAAACATTTATTTTAGAGGGTTGGCCAAACCACAAAAAGAATATTCCTGATGAAATAAAAATTTATCATAACTTTAGAGATGAATTATTCATCGCGAATAATTTAATTTATAAAAATGACTGTCTAGTAGTTCCTAAATCATTAAGAAAAGAAATGCTTGCATGAATACATTATAACCATATGGGTATCCAAAAATGCACTAAATTAGCTAAAAAATCTTTATCCTTGTCTTGTCCTTTATGTAACAAGTATACAAACTCTCAATCCTCAGAGTCATTGAAGTCACATGCTATTCCTAAAACACCGTGGATGAAAGTAGGATGTGATTTATTTGAACTGAGAGGCAAAAAGTACTTGCTTGTTACGGACTACTATTCAAAATACATAGAACTTGAAATGTATAATGAAGATACAACCAGTTTAAGCACCATAAATGCCTTAAAATCCATATTTTCAAGACATGGTATTCCCCTGGAAGTAGTTACGGATGGGGGTCCTCAATTCACCTCTGATTTATTCGTAAAGTTCAGTAAACATTGGGATTTCAAACATGTCGTAACATCACCAAAATATCCTCAGTCAAACGGAATGGCTGAACGAAATGTACAAACAGTAAAAAATTTACTGAAAAAATCCATGGACGATGGTAAAGATATTTACTTGTCACTTTTACAGTTAAGAAACATGCCTGTTGGTGAACAATTTTCTCCAGCTCAAATATTAATGTCACGAAATTTAAGGGGATTGATACCATGTAACGAACAAGTTCTGAAACCAAAAGTAATTGACTCCAAATACTATAATGCCCAGATTGAACAAAAGTTAAAGTACAGACAAGATTGTTACAATATGAGAACTAAAAATCTGAAACCACTTGAAAATGGTTCTAGAATAGTTATTCAACTTAAACCTGGTTCAATCTGGTCTCCTGGAATAATTTTAGAGAGAGTTAGGGACAGAACTTACAAAGTCAAGGTAGATAATGGTTCAATCTTATACCGTAACAGGAAATTTATAAAACCATTTAAAATGAATAAACCACTGGACCATCATATACCTTATCAAGAAAGTTGTAGCATAGGTAACGATGGTCTATATTAATCCTGAAGGTGAAAATGTAATAGCTAACGAAAAGGTTCTCTCTCAGCCAAGAAGAGAGAAAAGAGACAGTGAAGTGAGTGACGGTGAACTTTCAGAAAGAAGTGAGGAAGAAAATGAAGAAAACATGCTGTGTTATACAAGGTCGGGCAGAAGAATTAAAAAACCTAATAAGTTAAATTTATAAAGTTTATGATATACATTTTCCTAATTGAAAATATGTTCTGTTCTTTCATTATGAAAGGGAGATGTTAGGTGGCACTGGTTGCACAACCAAAGATTGTATTGTGAGGTTGGCAACAGTGGCTCGTCCGGTCATTCTGTGTTTCTGGACACTGATGTCTGTGACCATGAGTATTGAAATAGATGTCATTTTAATTTCAAGTAATGAAGTAATCAGTGACTTCAACTTCATACTAGAATTTAATCGAACCTGCATTACATATTTTACTGCGGCCTTCCATAAACCTCCTAGATGAGCCGAACGCGCTGGGATAAAATGCCAGTTTATCTCATCATTGGCCAAAAATGAGAACACTGTATTATTGTGACTTTTGTCATTGATTAGATTGTATAACTCAATAAAATAATTAGGTTCTCCTACAAAGTTTAATCCGTTATCGGAATAAATGTTACTTGGTTTTCCTCGTCGAGAACAGAATCTTTTTAAAATGTTAAGAAAACTGTTCGTGCTCAAATCGTTAGCTAACTCTATGTGAATTGCACGAGTGGCAAAGCAAATAAACAGGCCAATATTTTAATCTGATAATTAATTGCTAGTAAATTTTGAGTTCCGACGTGCAGATGTTTTTCATGTTCTAAAATAATCAATTTGGTTAATTTATGTTTGTATGGTAAAATTATCGGATGCTGTTGACTAAAATCAAGTTCCGAATTGGATAGGTGTTTCATCTAGAAACGGATGCATATTCAAGATTTTACTGTTATTGCTAACATTGGTCGATTTTTTAAGATCTGAAATTTCTTGATGAAATGATTCTTGTTGAGCCAGTTTTATCAAATTTAATACTGCGTCATTTAGCTCATTTGATGTTAAGTTTTTTGATGTTATATTTGTTTTTCTTCTAAGGCAGTTTATAAATATACAGAGTGTCCCGAAACTATGGTGCCAAATTGAAACAGAAGATTCCCCTCGAAAAATAAATATGACTTTCCTAATATTTTTTTCTCAAATGTCGTTCATTGCAGAGATACAGGGTGTTGAATATGAAAAATTACAAGTAATTTTTATTCATAACTTCCACAGTTAAGAAAAAAATAAATAAATTTAAGTAATGTTTGTGTTCAATAGGTGCTTCATTTCGAAAAAGAAACCACATTTTCAGTTGTTACCAGTGGCGTACAAGAAGGGCATCATGGTCCCTTTTCTCCCCTATTTTTTACGCCACTGGTGAAATCAGAAAATTTAATAATTTTTTGCATTCCTCTTTCAATTTTGAGTAATGAATGTATACTTGTTGGATTCCAGAAAAATCAACCGTTTTCAAGATAATTGCGCTTTCATGAATACAAACTATGACTATAATAAAAAAAAAAATGTTCGGCTGAAGTGAATTTTACAATCCTAATTACTGGTTAAACTTAAAACTGGATATTTTACAAAAAAAAATCTCATGCAGAGGTACAGGGTGTTGAAACTGAAAAATAAAAAGGCATTTTTCTCGCCACTTTCATAGTTACAAAAAAAAAACTAAATTTGAAAGTGTCATTTTTTTTTGGTTGAATATCAAGATGTTATTTGGACCAGTAATTGTGATTGTAAAATTGATTTCTGCCAAACAAATTTTTCATTACTAGTATGTTTGTACTCATAAAATCACAATTATTTAAAAAACGGTTAGTTTTTCCGGATTCAAACAATTATTAATTTTTTACTAAAAAATTGAATGAGGAATGCGAAAAATGCATAATTTTTCTGATTTTACCAGTGGCGTAAAAAAATTGGGAAAAAAGGGACAATGATGCCCTTCTTGTACGCTACTGGTAACAACCGAAAATATGTTTTCTTTTTCAAAAAGAAACAACTATTGAATAAAAACATTCTTTGAAAAATTTTGGAAACTGTAGAAGTTATTAATAAAAATTACTTTTAATTTTTCATATTCAACACCCTGTATCTCTACAACGAACTACATTTGAGGAAAGAAATATCGGGAAAGTCCTATTTATTTTTCAAGGGGAATCTTCTGTTTCGGGACACCCTGTATAAATATAGGCAGTTACTTTACGTAACTTGACAAAATTTGAATATCTATAAATACTACTAACTTTTCATCTTTGTTATCACTTGTTTTCAAAATGTAATTTTAAATTCCTTTATTATTCAGTTAATTCGTGATAAATATTGTGACGAATTCTCCTAAAGCCGGTTCTGACGGAGCTCGTAAACAGCACAGAAAACAGCGCTATTTATAGCCGATGATGTCACCATTAACTTCGCCGCTGGCGACTGACACAAGATCATTCGAGAAGCGACATCTAGTAGAAAATTCGAGAGATTTCCGGAACTCATTCAGCACGCTATATAAAGAAATCTCCACGGCGAGACGAGAGTTTTTTGGAATCAGCCGATATTTGAATAATAGAGAGTGTCAGTAAAGATAAATTATAATAGTGACTTGTGATATAAATTAGTGTTAAAGACATTGTAAATAAATTATGAAAATTAGTTAGTGCAGTTTTATTACAATATCTATCGCTTCTTGTTCTGAGTCTTCACTTGTTAATAAGTCATCCATATAAAAAGAATTTTCGATTATTTTTGAAGTACGAGGATATCTGGATTTATTTTGTAGTGCTAATTCTTTCAAACATCTAGTTGCCTGAAAGGGAGCACTTGATGTATTCGTTCGAATTGTCCGATTCTAAAGGTCCTTTCAAGCTCATATGTCCTAAAGTTTCATACTCATGCATAAATTCTAGGTATTGTTGTTTCAATTCTGCGTTTCTACTAAACCGTACCTCTAAATTTTTGAATCTTTTCAAAGCTGTAGTTTTAGAATCTCCTAATTATCTTTAAATAAATGTCGTTTTGTAGTTTCTTTAAAATATTCTTCACAATATTTGTGTTCCTTCGAGAGTATAGTTTTGTTTTCAAATTCTTCGATTTGCCAAAATTTAGTTAGTAGTTTGTTCAATTCTTTGTTTTCTTTTTTTGTCGAGAAATTACAGATAGCCTTTTGATTTCTAGCGTCATCTGAATATAAAGCTTCGGTAAAAATCCAACCTAAACTAGTCTCTTGCATTACAGATATTTCATTACTTATCCATATTTTTCCGTTTCCGAGTAGATCATAGAAAATTCCTGCCCCTAACAAAAAATCTATCTGTTTCGGTGCGTTAAACTGTTCATCTGCTAAGTAAATTTCTTTCGGATAGTTCATGATTGATTTATTAAATCCTACCAGAGGTAATTTTTCGATTATTACCGGTAAAACTAAAAATGACAAACTTCGCATTGACATTCTGAATCTAGATTTTATTGTAATGGTAATGGTAAATATGGATGGTGACTGATGCGCTGTGACCTAATTAGATCTATTGTGCCCCGTCTTCTGCTATTTCAAGGTGTTCTCGTTTACAGCAACCCCTCAAGCCCCAATTCCTTGAGGAATTTAAGGATTTTGAGGGGGTCTATTCGTGGTATTTCTCCCACAGTCAGCTGGTGTGATTCCAGTATATTCAATCTTTTGTGATGTACAGCATAACACTCCATCAATATATGGTGTGGTGCTTCTGGATGTTCCCCACAGAATCTGGAGGTGCTGCCCTCCTCTAAGCCTAGCTTCCTTAGGATTTTTGAGTCTGCAGTGCCCCGTAAGAAATCCAGTGATTGTCTTCAGACTAGTTTTGCTGAGGGTCATCAGTGTCATCGTACTTGCTCGGTTGAAGTTGTCGAGGAGATCTTTGGCCTGCCTTAGCCCTGGAAGTCTTTGCCAGTATGTTGCTCTCATTGCTTCTTCAGTTTTATTGAGTTCGTCTTGGAAGTAAGATTTTCAAAGTCCGCAAAATGGTTCTGGCCCGATCAGTGACGTTGATGCCCCTTTTCGTGCCAGGGTATCTGCTTGTTCATTGCCCTCCATTCCGACGTGCCCCGGCACCCAGAGGAGGATCACCTAGTTGTTCCTACCTAGATCATTAAGTTTGTCTAGGCATTCCCAAACCATCTTATATGAGCTCAACGCTTTGATGGCTGCTGGACTATCGGAGAGGATTGCGATTTCCTTGTTCCGGTATATCCTGTCGAGGTTGAATTGAATGCACCTTTCTATGGCTTGAAAAATACTGGGGAACTGGCCTATGGGTTCGGAGTATTTGGTGCGAGGCCCAAAGACTCCTGCTCCAGTTCCGTCGGGAGTTTTGGACCCGTCCGTGTACCATGTTATGGTAAAAGGACTCCGCACACTTCTTATGGGAAATGGCTTTCCGTGAATTTGGCTGAATTTTTGGTATTTTGTAGTTCTTGATGAGCTGATCAAAAGTGTTCACAGTTTCGAAATATGGAGCTTTGAAAATGGATTTTTTCCATTTTTTGGGGTATTTGCTCATCCATCGGAGAGCTCTCATTTCTTATTGGGATGGAATTCGACTATTCGATGCCTAGAACCCGACTGAGAAATGGTCTTCCTCAGTTGTATTAGGCACCGTTATCAAAAAATTTTCATACACTGCTCCACAGTGCCTATGGAATGAGGTACACATTCCAAGATCTTTCCAAACACCTTTCCATGCTCAGGATGACGCTAGAATAATTTATATTTTCGGAAAATGACATATTTTGGATATTCTTTGAAGAGAAACGATAATAACCGATTCCAAATATATCTGATGTCCAATAATATCTAATATGTTTCAGCGATCTGTAATGAGGGAAAATGAATTCTAATTATGTATGCTCAGAGATAACAATTGTTATCATTATTGATGTCATTTACATATTATATGTGATTTGTTTCTCACAATTCTCGATAATCTAACAATGGGGTGCCAAGACATTTTCCTCAGAATGGCTCGAAATGGATAATAGCTCCTCACAGCCAAATGAATCCGTGAAAATGTCTGCATCTTTGTTACGTGATAGTACTTTCCAGATAAAATGGAGTAGTTCATGTGTTGGAAGCAAGCTATGAATGGAACTTTCGATATTTACACCCAAATTCTTGAAAACACTATCTTTTTTATAAATGTTACATTAAAGTTTACAAATATAAATAACTGTTTATTCATATGATTGTGGATGAGTCGAAAACAATTTATTAGTAAGAATAACATTCATAATAATAACAATAATAATAATAAAGAACATCGACGAAAACAAAGTAAAGGCAGCCATTGGAAATTCAGTCAATTAGAAATCGCCAGAATTGAGAGGCATAACCAATTTTTGGCTGAAAAAGCCCATGCAGCACATAAGAACTAACAACAGAATGATTAACAACAACCAAAGAATTCTGGATTGGCTGATAAATGAAAGCACATACGTAATACCCAAAAATGAAAACACTAAGAAAGAACTAGCTAAGAACTACAGACCGAGTATCTGCCTGAATAATATCTATAAAATTCTTACAAAAATAATATCTGAGAGATTGCGCGACCAATTGTTTCCAGCCGAAAAAAAATATGTGTCAAAAACACGTACGGTTGTAATAATCGCCTTCTAACAAGCAAAATGCTATATTAGGATTGCAAACGAAGAAACAAATATGTCACTAGCGTGGATTGGATGACTATCTATAGAACATTCTCTACCCTCATTTCTTTCATCAGCAAAACAATTAACAAGTGGAATACCGATCTGCAACTGATGTCAGACCCCAAAAGCAACGAATTTGATTCACATGGCAATTATGATGTTATCAATACCGGGTTGAATGTTCAATAATAGACAATATGAGATTTGCTCCGCGTCGAATGTATCTTCTCCGCGATGATGAACAAGAACCCATTATATTCAGTATTTATTAATATTTATATTTTATGATGATAGTGATAGTTTCATGTTACCAAATAATTCATTTTGCCCTCGATCTGACTCATAATATTTCAAATGATTTTTTGCGATGCTAAGATAGCTTTTTATTTTTTATTTTGATATTATTATCCTTTTCAATGTTACTTCTTTTATCGTTTTTGATTGATCCACTTATTCATTTTGAATAATCATATGATAGTCGTTTATATATGTGGAAACTCAACGCAACATTTATAAAAAGAGTTAATATTTTCAAGAATTCAGGTGTAAATATCAAAAGTTCCATCCATAATTTGCATCCACCACCTGAACTCTCCATTCTACATGGAAAGTACTATCAAGTGTCAAAGATGCAGACATTTTCACGGATTCGTTCGGCTGTGAGATGCTATCATCAATTTCGTGCCATTATGAGGAAAATGTCTTGGCACCCCATTGTCAGATTATCGAGATTTGTGAAAAATAAATGACATATCATATGTGAATGAAATTGATAGTGATCACAATTGTTATTTCTAAGGATATATGATTGAAATTTCTCCATTTTCTCCCATTACAACTCACTGAGCCTGTTATGAACAGTTTGGAAAATAAATTTGATATTATTGGGTATTAGATATATTTGGGATCAATTAATACGTCGTCTCTTAAAAAAATACCCGAAATATGATATTTTCCGAAAATATGAATTTTTCTAGCAATATCTTGTAGCATGGTAAGATGTAGGGAAGATCTTGGAAATTGTACCTCGTTCCATAGACAGTGTAGAGCAGTGTATGAAAATTTTTAGAAAACGGTGCCTAATATAACTGGGAAAGACCATTATTCAGTCGGGTTCTAGGCATCGAATAGTCAAATTCGCAAATTCCATCCCAACAAGAAATGAGAGCTCTCCGATGGATGAGCAAATACCCCAAAAAATGGACAAAATCCATTTTCAAAGCTCCATATCTCAAAAACTGTCAATTTTTGAGCTTTGTGGCTGTGAACACTTTTGATCAGCTCATCAAGAACTACGATATACCAAAAATTCAGCCAAATTCACATAAGAAATGTGCGGGGTCCTTTCCTGGTAATTTCGTCAGCTGGGAGATCGACAAGGTGTGCACTTTCGGTGGGGGGTTGAGCCCCTTACGATGTGTGCTGTCCCTTTGAGTCCGACTTTAGCCAACCTGAGGTTTGCTCCCCAAGCAGTTCTCCTCACCATGATATGGAGGGGAGTGGGGTCCAGAATTACCTCTATTGCTGCTGTTGGAGTCGACCTCATTGCTCCTGTTATACAAAGACATGCTAGTATTTGCACTTTATCCAGGCTTTTCTTTGTTATGGCGGGTTCGGTTCTGCCGTGCCGTACTACTGCTCCGTAGGTGATTATAGGCCTCACTATCATGGTGTACATCCATCGCAGTATTGATGGGTTGCAGCCCTACGTTTTTCCTGCAATTTCATTGCACACTACCAGTGATGATTTTGCCTTGTTAACGATCTTTTCTGCGTGTCTGTTCCAGAGTAGTTTTAAGTCTAGGGTAAGCCCTAGATACTTCACCTCTTGCTTCCATTCTAAGTCTGCTCCGTCGAGGCGAACAGCCGTGCTGAAACTTTGTTCTTCTAGTGAATGGTACCACTGTGGTTTTTAATGAGTTAATTCTCAACCCCACAGGAAGGGCACCATCTTCTGGTAGTCTCCAGCTTCATTTTTATGAGATCGCAGAGGGTTCCTTCGAATTTGCCTTTGGCCATAATGACTATGTCGTCAGCATATCCAAGGCAAGTGACTCCGTTCCCGTTTAGTGTTCCGAGTAGTTGGTCTACTACGAGACACCATATCAGAGGTGATAGTACCCCTACTTGTGGGCATTCCCTGTTTGTGCTGATCCGAGAGCAGATATCGCCCACTTTCGTTTCAGCAGTTCTTGTAACCAGCATTTGGCACATGCATCTGGATGTGGTTCTGTCCACTCCCTGGTTCGTTAGGGCCCTATTTATTGCTTCGTGAGAGGTGTTGTCGAATGCCCCCTCTATGTCTAAGAAGGCGCATAGGGCCATTTCTTTATGCTCGAGTGATCTCTGGATGCCTTCGGTAAGCACGTGTCTTCAGTAAGAAGGATGAGAGACAGATTGGTCTGAATGACTTCGGGAGGGTAGGGTCCTTCTTTCTTACTTTCGGAATGAAGGTTACCCGTGCTCTCCTCCAGATGCTCGATATGTACCCGAGCGCCAGACTAAATCTGGTTGATTTAATAATAAATGGCAGTAGTTCCGTTTGCCCTTTTTGTAAAAGAGCCGAAAATATACCGTCAATTCCGGGTGACTTGAATGGTTGGAAGGAGTCAATTGCCCATTTCACTCTTTGGGGAGTGCATATGGTTTTTGCTACCTCCCAGTCTTCTCGTCTGGCTCTACCTGGTTATTCCAGTGATCTGTCGGGTTCAAATGGTATGCTACCTGGAAGGTGCTTCTCCAGTAGGAGGAGAGCTCGTTGCTCTTCATCCTCTGTGTAGCTACCATCTGTTCTTCTGAGTGACATTGGTCCTTGCTCTCTTCCTCTCGCCATAGTTTTATACAATCTGGCTGCTGCGGGGCTTGACGTGATCGTCTCACAAAAGCTCCTGAAGCTGTTCCTCTTGGCTTTCCTTATTTCTTTATTGTATTTTGTCAGCCTTTCGGTGTATCCCTGACAATCTCCGTCCCGCTTGGCTTTGTTGAATAGCCTGCGGACTTCGGATCTCAGATTTGACAGGTGTACGTTCCACCAAATGGTACCACTGTGTGATTTATTTTCTTTTCTGGGGCAGTTGGATTCGTATGCATCCATAATTGCCCCGTTAACCGTCTCTAGGGTCTGCTCAAATTCGACGTGACTGTTGCCGCTGAACTGTTCTGGGTTGCATTTTAGATTGGTGGTGTATTTTTCCCAATCTGTGTTCCTAGGATTTCTGGTGAAGGTTGTTTGTGTCACAAGCCCTTCTACGTTGAACATAATGATTCGATGATCGGAAAGAGAGGGTTCGTCTGAGACCCTCCAGTTCCTTACCATTCTACTAATGCTCGGGCTGCCGAGCGTTAAATCTAATACTTCTTGCCTAGCCCTAATTACAAAGGTGGGGACAGATCCCACAGTACATTTAGGTTAGCCGCGAGTATGAATTCTAGTAATTGCTCACCACTTTGATTGGTTAGAAAATGGGGTATTGGACGCCTGTGGTTTCACTCATCAGTAGGATTAGTAATCCTACAAGGTTCTTGGATCAACAAAACTCCCAGGTTTGTCCCGGTGAACACCCTCGATAAGGCGGCTGATGCCCCCTTAGCGTGATGAATGTTCACCTGGGCAACTTTGATGGGGGTAGCAGTCTTATTCATGACCACGCCGGAGCCCCGCACGGCAAGGCTAGTACTCTCCCACCGCCATGCATCCACTGGCACGGGTCGTGTAACACCTTGGATTGGAGGGTTGCTCAGCGCCACCTTATTGGATATTCGGTGGTAGCCTGCAGTGAGCCTGTGGATACACAGTCTGCACCGCAGGTCGTCGGGCTATCCGTCACCTGCCGACGCTCCTGGTAGCCACCCAAGCCCTAGGGATTTTATTGTAGCGTAAGTCTTATTCGTAATTTTTGTTTCGATTTGATTAATTCCTGATAAAGGTATATTTATTTTTTCACATTTCAGTTGCAACTTTCTACAGAGTGATTGACTTATCAAATTCGATTGACTTCCCGAATCGAGCAAAGCGTTACACTTGAACCATTTTCCGTTATTATCTTGATTCAAAATTGTCGCTGTCGATAGTAGTATTTGATTTGTCTCAAAACTCGAGTAAGAATATGTTACGTTTTTATTTTCGTTCAATGAATTATAATTTTCTATGTTCAGAGTTCGTTTCGATTTTCAAGATTTACTTTATCATCCTGACCGAACACACACATTGTAAACCGATTACTCTGTTGAGATTGCACTCTAGCAGAAGTTGCTGGTTGTTCTAACCGAGGGATTTCTTTTGGAAGATCGTTTCTTTGGTTTTCTGAAGATGTTGAAGCTTTGTTATCGTAGTTGAAATTTCTCGTAAAATTGTTTGAATTTTGGTGATTATTTTGATAGTGATCAACGTGTAGCTGTGTTATGTTTGAACTTACATTTCTTACAACCGCTTGACAAACATTCCGTTTTTGCATGGCCTACTTTCTGCACAATTTGTGCTTTCGAATTCCATTATATTTTTCGGATAGCGGTAAACTGTTAAATTTCGGGCAATGGTAAATAAAATGATGTTCACTACAAATTGTTGTTATTGTTGTTATTGTTAAAATTGTTATTTCCGTCAACCAGCTGCACACCCTTAAGAGTACAACCCTCAAAAGTCTTCGAAAGACTTATCCGAGCTAGGGAAGACGCAGCCCTTACCTTTTAACGTGTGATGCCATGCACGAGACCGATGACCATGCTGGGAATCGTACCCATGACCCTTAGGTCTCTACCATCATTCTGAGAAAAATCTTTATTTTGAAGTTTAGATGACTGATTGTCGCGATAATATCCTCTGCTACCTATTTTTGTTTCGTTATTGATAGCTTTGAGTGAAAATCATTTTTTATTTAAAAATTCCGGTAACTGATTCAGCGTGGGTAAGTTTTGATCGGTTTGTTTATTTCCCCATTCTCTCTCAGTATGATAAATCTTATCTTCGTAAGAATATATTAATTAATAATATATCCCATTGACTAACTGGTAACTTCAGTTTCTTTAAAACCATTTTATGTTGATGAACTGAGTCTAATAAAGCTCTAAGCTGATCAGGTGATTCCTTTGTTACATTAGGCAAATTGAATAAAATGTTATTGACGTGATGGTTGATGAGAGCGCGTCTGTTTTCATATCGTTTCCGTATCAATTCCAAAGCTATACTGTAATTATCTTTCGTTACATCCAAGGAATCAATTAATTTCAATGCATCTCCCTTGCAACATAACCTTATATATAAAAATTCATCAATTTCGCTTAAGTCTTTGCGATCATGTACCACCGAGTGAAAAATGTCTCTAAAACTGTACCAAGTTTCGTAGTTACCATAAAAACTGGGCAACCCTAACTCGGGAAGTTTAGCAACTGCATTTATTTTTGTTGGGACTTTGGGGTTTTCAGTATTCTGAACTTGGTTCTCTTTATTTTCAATTATTTTATTTTGATTTGCAATTAGTGGGTTTGCTTTTGAAATAATAAAATAGAATTCTGATTCCGTTCCTAAACGATTTTCCTTTTCATCGGGAAGTAAATATTCCAACCTCGTTTGAATTTTATCGAAGTCTGAAAAATCTTCCTCAACGCTTTTCAATCTGATATCGACTTGAAAAATGTCGCTAACGTCACCGTCTAAAAAACTGACAAATCGCGATAATCTGTCACATATGACTTTACGTGAATGAATATTTTCCGAGATTTCATCTTCGTAGGAGTCACTCTTTTTAGGTGGCATTTCTGGATAATGATGAGACAAGGCGTCTCAACTTATTGAATATAACGAGAACCAGTCTAGAATATACAAAATCAATCAAGCTTCGATCAAACAGTGAACCAGAAAATGTAGGTTTATAAATATTTTTCTTTCGATTGCGATACGAGCTTTACGTTTCTGAGAATACGATAGTATTGAGAACAAAGTGAGTACTTAAATGTATTTCTTTTCGATTACGAGAAGTGTTAGATATACCAATAAGTATGTAACGATAACTTGTGACATAGAACGTGAATGTTATACTATCGATACACTAAAAAACCAAACATGTTTGAATCACAAGGGTAATAGGAATGGATAGGAAAAAAGGAAGCGACATAAAATGAGCTCACTTTCGTAGGTTATCTCCTTTCAGTGACTGACTGCTGATAGCTGCTCCATTCTGACTGTAATCCGGCTCGATGTGACCATGTTGTTACGTGAAACGGTTTCGATTTGCGAAGGACCACCCCTTGAGGGGATACTCGATATAATGACTCGTAAAAGTTTTTTTATTGAATTTTACAATGAATACATGTCAAAATCTTAAGACAGACTTCTCGTTATTTATCGTCTTGATAACAACACCTTTTCTTTTTTTCTTCTTGCCGTAACTAGTTTTTTTTCTCATTATTCAGCTCTTCATCCCTCACGCCAACACACTAACTTGAAGTCTCAACAATTATTAACATTATATTGCTTGAAGCCCATGAAAGGAAGTTCATCAAGTACAAATTTTACAGGTAAGTACCCTAGAATCAAAACTTGTTCCTCATATGACCAAGTAACTCGGGGAAAGTTGAAGTCACCCACAATAATAAAACTGGCACCTATGTGATGTCTTTTCACCTCGTTAATATGTTCAACAAATGTTTGATAGGCATCGAGAGGTGAATCGGGTAAAAAGTAAACAACAACCACTACAGTCGATTTGGTATCAATTTTAACTTTCAACCAGACATCCACATCATTGTTACGGAAAGAGTCATTGTATTCCATGAACATTTCGTAATTTTACCGCGAACAGATATGTTGCCCTGAAACACCCTGTATCGTTGTTTCGCAGTGTCATTTTTTGTGAGTTTTTTGTTTCCCGGAACTGTGCGAACATTCTCTCAGTACTTAAATGAACCTCGGCTCAGCGCGATCTATTTTTTTACCATACAAATTCCGCTACGTATTTATCTCAGGCTGAGTGTACCTACGAAGTATACATCTTCACCCGCCATATCTATCTTTCATTAAATATTCGTGTTGTATGTGTTCAATCGTCTATATACAGGATAAACAGGCAGAACTACATTGGGAACCCCTCTCGCCTTTCTCTCCAAAAGGGTCCTTTGTGAAGACTACAGAAGAAGGGACACCGAGACGGAACATAACATCGTGTCAACGGAACTGGTAAAGCCGACGCTACGTGATGCCATGAACACCCTCCAACGTTGGAGGCTTGACAGTGGGTCACATCGTGTGGCTGATCTTCAAACCTGCGAGGTACCAATGTCGAGCTTCCAACGTTCGCATTGGACCACGTTCGGGCTATTGTCGATATTTTTGACCCGAGTCGAAGGAATTCCTAGAACGTTGGAAGGAATACATTCGTGGATTTGATGCACTGCTACACGACTCGTAGTTTCGTTCGATATAAGCAGTGGTAGGGTTTGATAATGAATGCATGTGGTTTGAAAAGGTGTGTATATTTTTTATTATAATTGGCAACAGTTTTTTATTTCATATTCCCTCAAACAAGAGTTTCTGAATGGGAGACTTCGGTCCAAATTGCCAACCTAAAAAATTTTGAATATAGTCTTTAGCGTTACTTGTCATAATAATCAAACTGCCAATTTAAATTTTTTTTACTCCAATATGGATAGTACCGTATACTTTGGTTGATTGAAAGAATGAACTTCCAAGTGCAAAATAATCTGATAGGGTTATTCCTTCTGTTGGGAACTTACTGTATGTCGAAATCATGAATTCGGATATTTATGAATGTTTTCAATGAAATACTTAGAAAATAGACTTTTCTTATCCATGATAGTAATTGGAAAAAAACAGTGCAGATGTAGTTAATTTACTCAAAACAAAATAATTTCACAGCAAAACATGCACGGAACAAAACTTCAAACAAAATAAATTATCTGAAAATACACAAAAAATAATGTAGAACTCCTAAATTGTACCTTTATTGATAAATCAAACTTTTTACAGTACAGTTTTACATGGGTATATGTATAAATATTCAATTTCATTTAACTAACTGCTCTTCAATGTTTACCAAAGGATTCAAAAGAATAGGCCACTTCTTTGAAAAGATTCTCCAGGTTTTCATTTTACCTATACCTCTCTCAATATGTATCCTGGCTTTAGAATTTTTTTTGTTAACAACTCCTCTTCCCCTGTTAATCGTTTCCTTTTCATTAGTAGTGGTGGTGTATATAATTTTATTTTCTTCTCATCACATAAATCTTGAATCAGAAAACCATGATCTGTCATAATGACATCTCCTTCCTCTAGAAAATTTGTAATGTCACTTTTCTCAAAAATCTTCTTGTCAGAAATTGACCCCTCAAACCCCTCACGGACATACTATTGCTCCAGATGTGCATATCCCCAATAGAAATTTCACTGTATTTGAATGTTTGTAGATTGAGAAGTATTGTTGACTGAAGTTTGATGGCATTTGCATAGTTAATTCAGTACAATCAATAACTATAGTTATAGAGTTTCCTTACATTTTTTTAAAACAGTATGGTTTATTCTTCGTATGTCTACCAGCCCAAAACGTTTTATTTCTGATGCTTGATATCTGACTACATAAACTGTATCCAAGTATAAAATATCACAGCAATATTGCTTCTACTTAAACCAGTTAAAAAGGAAATATCATCCAAAGTATAACCACGCCTCAGCCTGACCAACGTTAAACACAATATAATCACAGCTAACTGTTTTATCTAAATAAGTAGCATTTATTTGTGTTGTATCGAATTCTTTTAACTTTATATTTATGAAAATAAGTCAGTTTAACCATCAAAGAAGGGTCCAAGAAATTATATAGGGTATCAAATTGTAGTGGATGTAGTCTTGTTAAATATTTGAAGCGTTTCTCGTTTTTTTTAAGGTTAACATATGAAAATATGGAATCATCTCTCCTGTCAGTCTGAATAGCTATATTATTACCACCAGAATTATCATAGGGGATAGAAGCCAAGTCTTCGTCGGAATCAGTTTGAGCATTTATTCTAGAAATATCATGGGGGATACTAGCGGAGTCTTGGTTAAAATCGGTTTGAGCATCTTTTTCAGATTGATCATAGGGGATACTATCCATGTCTTGGTCGAAATTATTTTCATCAGAGTCTACATTAAATGGCGAAAAGGGGTTTGGATTCGAGTTATAGTTAAATTTTCCAGAAAAGTGTTGACTGCATCTATAGGTATTTTTATCTACATTCTCAAGTTTTTTCTTTTGAGAAACGGACGAAACTTGATTTTTTGTTTTTTCGTGAATCACTTTTACAATGTTTATAGGAACACCTGGTCATGATTTCTGCCTTTCAAACATATATTTTTATTTGCACTTTACAACTCATTATCAGTAAACTAATAATGAAATAATAACATAAACAAAATTATTTTTACAAAAATACCTACACTGTCCTACACTCTACATTACACATTGACATTTGACAATTTTGACATTATTGACGTGAAACCAGTAGCTCCAACACAACTTTCAGCCAATCACCCATGATCTTTACAAAAATTTATATTTTGTTCAAATTACCTGGTTTACAACGCTGAGTCGTAGTTTACGGATATTTATAATTAACGCGAACCTGATCATGACAAATTTGTTCTGAAATGTCCCTTCCCCAGTGGTAGAAAATTTCAAATTTTTTTAGATTGACAACTTGGACCGAGGTCTCCTATTGTATTAGAAAAATAATACATACTGAATATCAGAGGAAAATTTTTGTACCACACTTGTTTCAAGTGTTTATGCTTCAAACATTCGTTTCACCGTGTAGCAGAATCGTTTGTCGAACCAAGTGTCGAACTTTTTGACTCAAATGTTCGGTCCAGCGTTGGAGCCAATATTCGACGCATGGTGTAGCGCCAACTTTAAGGGTTCTAGGTCAACCGAGTTATCCTTTTCTATTTTACTTTTGTTACAACTATTTCTTTAAGTCTACATATAATTCGAACCACTAAGGCTATCAAATTAGAACCATGTAGCATCGTAAGAATATTTAATCGCCATCATAACATGACCTCCCCGCGTACAGTAAGCACTGTTGTAGTCTCGATCTTTTCTAAATCTTTTCTGAATTACCAAAATTATTATTTAGCCAGGTTTCCGTAATTAAAATAATATCAAAATCACTCATTTGGAGCACTCTATTCAGATCATGTCATACATTTTTGTCCTAATAATATTTTGGTAATAGTATGTCTACCTTTTCTTTTGGACGTGACTTGCAAAATTCAGAGACCCTATTTTTGGCATGCGCTATCTCGAATAGATTTTCCTCTTTTCTACAATAAAGCTTTCTGGGGATTCATAGTTTAACCAACACGAAATTTTTTATATACAGGGTGAGTCAGAATAAGACCGACCAAATCCGACTACAGATTCCTCACCTTATTTAGAGGTGAAAAGTTCCTGTCAATGTATGTCCTAAAATGCATCCCCTCTGAGATACAGGGTGTCGAAAGTACAAAAAAAAAAATAGAATTATTTCTTTTTCTCCAAAATTCCTGAAGCAACATATACCAATCTCGGTACACTAATCAAGGTTTATCAACGTGATAAATGGAAGGTATACTTTTTTATTTTCGTAAACCATTGGCGTAGTTACGTTGGTATGTGGAAATATTTTCTGGAACATTATTTGCTCCTTGAAATAAGTATATCATATATATATATATACTTCCTGCAACAAGTTCCCTAGCTTGAACTAGTAGGCTGTATGGAAATATCAAATAGATATGCCTACATTAAAATCGGGTCAATGTTTGTTGTTGTGACATTTGTACCAGGTACAGTGTACCAGGTACAGAGGATTGAACCCAGATAGCTAATTGGTGTTAGCGATAATTTTCGGATATAATTGCTCTCAGTTTTATAATTTTTATTCATTGTTAATTTGTATGCACAGTGCCGATGATAACCAAGGAGTTTGAAACAGCTGTCCACTGTTTACGTTTTTCGGTGAGTATGATTTGTGAAATTGAGAGCATTATATTTTTGTTTTTTCTTATATCTTACATGTCTTCGTAGACGAGAACTCTAGTACTCTACTTGTCCCACAATTCTGTTTTCAATTTCGTGTTTTCGATAAACTTCGATGAATATTGTTTCGTACCTACAAATAGTAGGCTGTATGGAAATATCAAATAGATATGCCTACATTAAAATCGGGACAATGTTTGTTGTTGTGACATTTGTACCAGGTACAGTGTACCAGGTACAGAGGATTGAACCCAGATAGCTAATTGGTGTTAGCGATAATTTTCGGATATAATTGCTCTCAGTTTTATAATTTTTATTCATTGTTAATTTGTATGCACAGTGCCGATGATAACCAAGGAGTTTGAAACAGCTGTCCACTGTTTACGTTTTTCGGTGAGTATGATTTGTGAAATTGAGAGCATTATATTTTTGTTTTTTCTTATATCTTACATGTCTTCGTAGACGAGAACTCTAGTACTCTACTTGTCCCACAATTCTGTTTTCAATTTCGTGTTTTCGATAAACTTCGATGAATATTGTTTCGTACCTACAAATAGTAGGCTGTATGGAAATATCAAATAGATATGCCTACATTAAAATCGGGTCAATGTTTGTTGTTGTGACATTTGTACCAGGTACAGAGGATTGAACCCAGATAGCTAATTGGTGTTAGCGATAATTTTCGGATATAATTGCTCTCAGTTTTATAATTTTTATTCATTGTTAATTTGTATGCACAGTGCCGATGATAACCAAGGAGTTTGAAACAGCTGTCCACTGTTTACGTTTTTCGGTGAGTATGATTTGTGAAATTGAGAGCATTATATTTTTGTTTTTTCTTATATCTTACATGTCTTCGAAGACGAGAACTCTAGTACTCTACTTGTCCCACAATTCTGTTTTTAATTTCGTGTTTTCGATAAACTTCGATGAATATTGTTTCGTACCTACAAATAGTAGGCTGTATGGAAATATCAAATAGATATGCCTACATTAAAATCGGGTCAATGTTTGTTGTTGTGACATTTGTACCAGGTACAGTGTACCAGGTACAGAGGATTGAACCCAGATAGCTAATTGGTGTTAGCGATAATTTTCGGATATAATTGCTCTCAGTTTTATAATTTTTATTCATTGTTAATTTGTATGCACAGTGCCGATGATAACCAAGGAGTCTGAAACAGCTGTCCACTGTTTACGTTTTTCGGTGAGTATGATTTGTGAAATTGAGAGAATTATATTTTTGTTTTTTCTTATATCTTACATGTCTTCATATATATATATATACTGCAATTGCTCACAGGATCAACCTCGGTGACAGATTAGAGAGCACCCCAGAAAGACATTTCGGATACGAAATGGTATATGTGATATACTTGTTTCAAAGAGCAAATAATGTTCCAGTGACTGTAAAACAGTCGATAACAATCCTTTAAGAGGATCTTTGCACATATGTCTGACAGATATAATTCAATATCTGTCGAGGTATCAGCCAGAGAAGTAGTTGTTTTCTGTTGGACATATGCCATACATACTAAACAAAGTTATAGTCACCTCTTAAAGGATTGTTATCGACTGTTTTACAGTCACTGGAACATTATTTGCTCCTTGAAACAAGTATATCACATATACCATTTCTATCTGGGTTCAATCCTCTGTACCTGGTACAAATGTCACAACAATAAACATTGACCCGATTTTAATGTAGGCATATCTATTTGATATTTCCATACAGCCTACTATTTGTAGGTACGAAACAATATTCATCGAAGTTTATCGAAAACACGAAATTGAAAACAGAATTGTGGGACAAGTAGAGTACTAGAGTTCTCGTCTACGAAGACATGTAAGATATAAGAAAAAACAAAAATATAATGCTCTCAATTTCACAAATCATACTCACCGAAAAACGTAAACAGTGGACAGCTGTTTCAAACTCCTTGGTTATCATCGGCACTGTGCATATAAATTAACAATGAATAAAAATTATAAAACTGAGAGCAATTATATCCGAAAATTATCGCTAACACCAATTAGCTATCTGGGTTCAATCCTCTGTACCTGGTACACTGTACCTGGTACAAATGTCACAACAACAAACATTGACCCGATTTTAATGTAGGCATATCTATTTGATATTTCCATACAGCCTACTATTTGTAGGTACGAAACAATATTCATCGAAGTTTATCGAAAACACGAAATTGAAAACAGAATTGTGGGACAAGTAGAGTACTAGAGTTCTCGTCTACGAAGACATGTAAGATATAAGAAAAAACAAAAATATAATGCTCTCAATTTCACAAATCATACTCACCGAAAAACGTAAACAGTGGACAGCTGTTTCAGACTCCTTGGTTATCATCGGCACTGTGCATACAAATTAACAATGAATAAAAATTATAAAACTGAGAGCAATTATATCCGAAAATTATCGCTAACACCAATTAGCTATCTGGGTTCAATCCTCTGTACCTGGTACAAATGTCACAACAACAAACATTGACCCGATTTTAATGTAGGCATATCTATTTGATATTTCCATACAGCCTACTATTTGTAGGTACGAAACAATATTCATCGAAGTTTATCGAAAACACGAAATTGAAAACAGAATTGTGGGACAAGTAGAGTACTAGAGTTCTCGTCTACGAAGACATGTAAGATATAAGAAAAAACAAAAATATAATGCTCTCAATTTCACAAATCATACTCACCGAAAAACGTAAACAGTGGACAGCTGTTTCAGACTCCTTGGTTATCATCGGCACTGTGCATACAAATTAACAATGAATAAAAATTATAAAACTGAGAGCAATTATATCCGAAAATTATCGCTAACACCAATTAGCTATCTGGGTTCAATCCTCTGTACCTGGTACACTGTACCTGGTACAAATGTCACAACAACAAACATTGACCCGATTTTAATGTAGGCATATCTATTTGATATTTCCATACAGCCTACTATTTGTAGGTACGAAACAATATTCATCGAAGTTTATCGAAAACACGAAATTAAAAACAGAATTGTGGGACAAGTAGAGTACTAGAGTTCTCGTCTTCGAAGACATGTAAGATATAAGAAAAAACAAAAATATAATGCTCTCAATTTCACAAATCATACTCACCGAAAAACGTAAACAGTGGACAGCTGTTTCAAACTCCTTGGTTATCATCGGCACTGTGCATACAAATTAACAATGAATAAAAATTATAAAACTGAGAGCAATTATATCCGAAAATTATCGCTAACACCAATTAGCTATCTGGGTTCAATCCTCTGTACCTGGTACACTGTACCTGGTACAAATGTCACAACAACAAACATTGACCCGATTTTAATGTAGGCATATCTATTTGATATTTCCATACAGCCTACTATTTGTAGGTACGAAACAATATTCATCGAAGTTTATCGAAAACACGAAATTGAAAACAGAATTGTGGGACAAGTAGAGTACTAGAGTTCTCGTCTACGAAGACATGTAAGATATAAGAAAAAACAAAAATTTAATGCTCTCAATTTCACAAATCATACTCACCGAAAAACGTAAACAGTGGACAGCTGTTTCAAACTCCTTGGTTATCATCGGCACTGTGCATACAAATTAACAATGAATAAAAATTATAAAACTGAGAGCAATTATATCCGAAAATTATCGCTAACACCAATTAGCTATCTGGGTTCAATCCTCTGTACCTGGTACAAATGTCACAACAACAAACATTGTCCCGATTTTAATGTAGGCATATCTATTTGATATTTCCATACAGCCTACTATTTGTAGGTACGAAACAATATTCATCGAAGTTTATCGAAAACACGAAATTGAAAACAGAATTGTGGGACAAGTAGAGTACTAGAGTTCTCGTCTACGAAGACATGTAAGATATAAGAAAAAACAAAAATATAATGCTCTCAATTTCACAAATCATACTCACCGAAAAACGTAAACAGTGGACAGCTGTTTCAAACTCCTTGGTTATCATCGGCACTGTGCATACAAATTAACAATGAATAAAAATTATAAAACTGAGAGCAATTATATCCGAAAATTATCGCTAACACCAATTAGCTATCTGGGTTCAATCCTCTGTACCTGGTACACTGTACCTGGTACAAATGTCACAACAACAAACATTGACCCGATTTTAATGTAGGCATATCTATTTGATATTTCCATACAGCCTACTATTTGTAGGTACGAAACAATATTCATCGAAGTTTATCGAAAACACGAAATTGAAAACAGAATTGTGGGACAAGTAGAGTACTAGAGTTCTCGTCTACGAAGACATGTAAGATATAAGAAAAAACAAAAATTTAATGCTCTCAATTTCACAAATCATACTCACCGAAAAACGTAAACAGTGGACAGCTGTTTCAAACTCCTTGGTTATCATCGGCACTGTGCATACAAATTAACAATGAATAAAAATTATAAAACTGAGAGCAATTATATCCGAAAATTATCGCTAACACCAATTAGCTATCTGGGTTCAATCCTCTGTACCTGGTACAAATGTCACAACAACAAACATTGTCCCGATTTTAATGTAGGCATATCTATTTGATATTTCCATACAGCCTACTATTTGTAGGTACGAAACAATATTCATCGAAGTTTATCGAAAACACGAAATTGAAAACAGAATTGTGGGACAAGTAGAGTACTAGAGTTCTCGTCTACGAAGACATGTAAGATATAAGAAAAAACAAAAATATAATGCTCTCAATTTCACAAATCATACTCACCGAAAAACGTAAACAGTGGACAGCTGTTTCAAACTCCTTGGTTATCATCGGCACTGTGCATACAAATTAACAATGAATAAAAATTATAAAACTGAGAGCAATTATATCCGAAAATTATCGCTAACACCAATTAGCTATCTGGGTTCAATCCTCTGTACCTGGTACACTGTACCTGGTACAAATGTCACAACAACAAACATTGACCCGATTTTAATGTAGGCATATCTATTTGATATTTCCATACAGCCTACTATTTGTAGGTACGAAACAATATTCATCGAAGTTTATCGAAAACACGAAATTGAAAACAGAATTGTGGGACAAGTAGAGTACTAGAGTTCTCGTCTACGAAGTATTTTGAAAATGGACGATGTGCTAGAGCTACGGCTCGAAGTTTCAATGAAAGTCATCCAGAAAACACCACATCATATCAGTACGTGCTTCAATTGATGAATAAGTTCTTGATGAACGAGAGAAGCCTATGAGAAATGAAGGGGTCGCTGTTGCAGTTGTAGGACATGCAGTGATGGACAACATTCAATCGTTACGACAACTTGAGACCATTTCTGGAGTTTCGAAAAGCAGCGTACATCGAGTTCTGAAAGACGCAAAATTCCATCCTTATAAAATGCAGAATGTACAAGAATTAAATGAAGATGATCCTGACAGACGTACAGAGTTTTGTGAAATCATGAGTCAATTATTGATTGGTGATAATAATTACCTCTACAATGTGTGCTTTTGTGATGAATCTTTTTTTATTTAAATGGACATGTGAACAGGCACAACTGCAGATACTGGAGTGACGTAAATCCCCATTGGTACAGGAAAACTCATTCACAAACTCCCCAGAAATTGAATGTTTGGGCTGGTATTCTGGGAGACCATATTGTAGGTCCATATTTTATTGATGGTAATCTCAACGGACAAACGTATCTTGAACTTCTTGATACAACTGTGAACCCCAGAATCACTCAGTTACTTGAAGACGATGATAGGTTACTTGACGGTCAGCTCACCTTTCAACAAGATGGAGCTCCTCCACATTTTGTTGCACCTGTACGACAATTTTCAGATGACAATTTCACAGGGCGATGGATTGGAAGGCGAGGAACAATAGAATGGCCGGCTAGATCTCCTGATTTATCACCATTAGACTTCTTTTTATGGGGTCATTTGAAATCCAAAGTTTATATTACCCAGCCAACTTCTCTTGATGATCTAAGCAGGAGAATTGTTGTGGAGTGTCGTGCAGTGACTCCAGAAATGTTGAGCAATGTGCGAAGAAATTTCGAAGATCGCTTATACTTCTGTATGGAACTGAATGGTTCACATTTTGAACCTTTCATACGATGATAACATGTTAGGTGATGAAAAATAAAAATATCTGGAAAAAATTAGTTTTTATGAAAACTTCAACAACACTTGATCGATCCTCAATTTCAGTACACCGATGTATTTGGGATTGAATTCCCTTCTAAATGATGTATCACAAGTATAGTAGTCCCATTGAAAATTCTGAAGTAGGGGGTGCTGGGGTTGAGGGGGTTGACAACACAATGATGGTGTATTTGGTGAAAGTGTTCCCCCTTGAAATACAAATCGACGGGTCTGAGCGATTTTCCATTTTTTTCATGAGTTCGGATATTAGGGGGGTGACAAGTTTTAGCTGGGACACACTGTATGTGTATTCGGATAGGTTTCCGCGGTCAAATATTTGAAAACTGGAAGTTCGGGTTGAACCGCATCTAGAATTTATTGAAATTCGACGTTTCGGCTCCGATTTTGGAGCCATTTTCAAGAAAAAAGGATAAATTGATCGAAAAGGGGGGGTGAGGGTAGATTCTACACTGAGGTCTCAATCTGCCTACTCCTCAGGTATCATCAGGATTTTGTGACTTGACGTCGGGGTCTCAATGTGCCTACACCAAGGTCTTAATCTGCCTTCTTCGTCGAGAGAACTGATTATTTGTCGGTTGTGCCGCTGTATTTATACTAGTCAAGGCGGCCATATTGGGCGTGCGTGGTGGGGCAACGTCCGGATTAGCGCGATGCGGTGCGGAGATGGCACTGTTGCCCGGTGTCGGGAGACGAGAAATGAGTGGTTTCCAAGTAATAGGAACTCTACGTCCATCATCACGGGTATTAAGGCACTTTTCTATTTCCAGGGCTTCAGGGATGATCCTAGTTTGCAGAGTTTTCTCCATGCCAATTGTTTTAGTGTTTTTGAAGTCTATTTTGTGGCCTGTTTCTTCACGATGTTTATACAGTGCGGAGGAAAAAGGTGCTTGTCTGACTGCTAGTTCGTGTTCATATGGCCGCCTTGACTAGTATAAATACGGCGACACAACCGACAAATAATCAGTTCTCTCGACGGAGTAGGCAGATTGAGACCTCAGTGTGGAATCTACCCTCACCCCCTTTTCGATCAATTTATCCCTTTTTCTTCTTTTTTTTTTAAATGGCTCCAAAATCGGAGTCGAAACATCGAATTTCAACAAATTCCAGACGCGGTTCAATATCATATCATATTAGCGGGACCTGAATATGCGGGAGTTGGAATGGTGCGAGATGAGCGAGATGAAGGAAGGCGGGCAATCAGAAGTTTCCAGGTGTTGGGAAGTCTACGTCCGTCGTCGCGGGTATTGAGGCAGCTTCTCTATCTCCAGGGCTTCACGGATGATCCTTGTTTGTAGAGTTTTCTCGCCTGCAATTGTCTTGGTGTTTTTGTAGTCAATTTTATGGCCTGTGTCTTCACGATGTTTATAGAGTGCGGACGAGGAGGATGCTTGTCGAACTGCGAGTTCATGTTCGTAGATTCTGGATGTTACTCGTCTGTTAGTTTGGCCAATATAACTTCTTGGGTACTCGGAACATGGTATTTCATATATGCCTTGGGATTCATTTGGTGTTGTGTCCTTAGGGGATCTGATGAATTTGGATATTTGATTGTTGGCCGTGAGTATTGTTTTGATTTCGTATTTTCTCAAGATGTTGCCGATTTTGTCTGTCACACCTTTGATACTGTCTGTCTGATCATGAGTTTTTGGAGGACGGGTTAGTTGATGGCGGATGGACTTGTCAATTTGTGTATGGCTGTAACCATTCTGAAGTAAAGCGGATTTGAGTTTGTTCAACTCTTTTGGTCTGTTCTGGTTGTCAGTAAGTTTAATTGATCTATGTATGAGGGAGTTTAACACGGAGTTGGTTTGTGCTGGATGGTGATGGGAATGTGCGTGTAGATATCTGTTGGTGTGGGTCTGTTTCCTATGTACTTTTGTAATGAGAACGTCCAAGAAAGCTAGAGAGTTGTCCGTTTCGGTGTCCATTGTGAACTTCATGTTGGGATGGGTATCATTGAGGTGGTCTAAAGAGGTCTGCAAGATTTCGTAACCATGAGGCCATATGACGAAAATGTCGTCACGTATCTGAACCAGCACGTAGGTTTGTGGTCAAATGCTTCTATGGCCTTGGTTTCAAAGTCTTCCATGAAAAGGTTTGCAAGGACTGGAGAGAGGGGGGATCCTATTGGAGCACCTTTCACTTGTTTGTAGTATGTTTCTTGGAAGAGAAAGTACGTGCTGTTCATACAGTGACTGATGAGATCCAAGGTGTCTTTTGGTATTTTATGTTTGGTTTTGAGGATTTCTAGCGTATCCGTGAGGGAAATGTTTGTGAAAAGGGACACAACATCGAAGCTCAGCAGGATGCCAGTGCTTTGGATTATATAGGATTTGAGGATGAGGATTATTCTGCTAGTGGCTGGAGAGTACTTGCTAGATGTTTGGCGAGGTTATGAGTTGGTGATCCAAAGGCACTAACGACCACCAACTGAAAAAGAAAGAAAATTAATGAAAGGTTGTAACGTAATTCTACGCTTAGGTGTCAATCTGCCTACTCCTCAGGTATAATTACGTTAGGTTTTTGTGACTTGACGTCGGGCTCTCAATCTGCCTACTCCCCATGTCTCTTCACTGGTTCTCTCTAAGGTCTCAATCTGTCTACTCCTTCTAGAGAAGTGAGGAATTGTGGGTTGTATTTATAGTGGACGTGGCTGTAATGGCCGTGTGCAATGTATTGGCGCGAGGTGAACTATGGGCGGAAACTGAGTTGGCGCTAGATGAGCTGTGTGCGGGAACTTGGTTGGCGCTAGGTGAGCTGTGTGCGGGAACTGGTTTGGTGGGTAATGAGTTGATGCGTGCTTCCAGGTATTGGGAAGTCTACGTCCGTCGTCGCGAGTGTTGAGGCAATTGGGGCGCTTCTCTATCTCAAGGGCTTCTCGGATAATCCTGGTTTGCAGAGTTTTCTCGGTGGAAATTGTTTTTGTGTTTTTGAAGTCTATTTTGTGACCTGTGTCTTCTCGATGTGTGTTGAGCCACAATAGGCCATTGGCCGCAGTGGAGGGCCTGATATGGGCCCACTCACATTTAAACCTAACCTTCTCGATGTGAAGTGCGGTGGTGGAAGCTTCCTGACGCACAGCAAGTTCGTGTTCGTAGCCTCTGGAAGTTACTCGTCTGTTAGTCTGGCCAATATAAGAATCGTTTGGGTATTGTGTCCTTGGGAGATCTAAGGAATTTGGATATTTGGTTGTTGGCCGTGAATATTGTTTTTATCTCGTGTTTTCTCAAGATATTACTGATTTTGTCTGTCACACCTTTGATGTATGGTAGAAAGGCTTTGTGAGGCTGAATACTTTCTAGTGGATCATTCGTTTTTGGAGGACGGGTCAGTTGATGGCGGATAGACTTGTCGATTAGCGAATTGTTGTAACCATTTTGGAGTAAGGCTGATTTCAGTTTGTCCAGCTCTTGTGGTCTATTCTGGTTGTCGGTAAGCTGAATTAATCTGTATATCAGGGAGTTCAATACGGAGTTTGTTTGTGCTGGATGGTGATGAGAGTTTGCGTGTAGGTATCGGTTGGTGTGGGTCTGTTTCCTGTGTACTGTGTGGGTGAAAGAGTTATTGTCCAGGAAAGCTAGGGAGTTGTTCATTTCGGTCTCCATTGTAAATTTCATGTTGGGATGGATATCGTTTAGGTGATCTGAGAACGTGTTTAAGATTTCGTAACCATGAGGCAAGTAGGCTTGTGGTCAAATGCTTCTACAGCCCTGATTTCGAAGTATTCCATGAAAAGGTTTACAAGTACTGGAGGAAGGGGGAACCCATGGGAGCACCTTTCACTTGTTTGTAGTAAGTTCCTTGGAAGAGGAAGTACGTGTTGTACATACAGTGACTGATGAGGTCCAGGGTGTATTTTGGAATTCTGTGCTTAGTTTTAAGGATTTCTAGCGAGTCCGTTAGGGGAATGTTTGTGAAGAGGGAGACAACATCGAAGCTCACTAGGATATCGGTGTTCTGGATTCTATGGGATTTGAGAAGGTCTAAGAAGTGGAATGAATTTTTCACGTAGGATGAAGCTTCTTCTGCTCGAGGCTGAAGAGTACTCGCCAGATACTTGGCGAGGTTCTGGGTTGGTGATCCCATGGCACTGACGATAGGTCGGAGTGGGATATCAGGCTTGTGTATTTTTGGTAGTCCGTAGATACGAGGGGTGCGTGATGACTTCTCTCTAGGGATAGTGGCTTTCTTGGTTTCGGCTGGTAGTTTAGAATTATTGATCAGATTTTTGGTCTTCTTTTCGAGGTAGCTTGTCGGGTCTCGTTGGGTGATCTGATACTCGGATGAGTTTAATAGTGTACTCATTTTGTCTACATAATCTGAGGTATTCAGAACTACCGTGTCGTTGCCTTTGTCTGCTGGGAGAATGATTGTCAGGGTTGTTATGGAGGTTTCTGGGGCAATGTTTTTCGGCAGGTGTTATGTTGTATGTAGGGAGTTTTGCTCTCCTAAGTGTGGTGGCAATATCTTGTCTAGTTTCTTCAGCTGTGTTTTCTGGTAGATGGGTTATAGTGCTTTCTATTTGTGTGATGATGGTTTCTGTTGGGATTCTGTTTGGTGTGATAGAATAATTGAATCCTCTTGATAGTACTGCAAGGCTAGTTTGATCTAGTGGTGTGTCGGAGAAGTTATGTACTAGTACAGGTGATGCGGCTGGGACCAAGAGTGTGATGGTATTCGTTAACAATGCACAAAGTTTGTTTTTCTGTGTTTCTGTTTTCTTATTGCTGATGTGATCTGCTTTGTCCTGAGATATCCTGGTCAAAGTGTCCCAGATGACTGGATGGATATCTACGGTGGATAATTTGCCAAAACATTTGTAGAGTGAGGTGTTGGTGATGTGCACATTACGTCTGATGTCGTGAATTGTTTTTCGAATAAGTGCTTGGCTGGCTTTATTGAGAATACGTTGGGCTGACGATGAGGTATCATGATGTTTTAACCGGAAGGCTTTGGGAATGACTGTGGTCTCTGCATGATTTGAGGAACGTGAGGTCGCACAGGAGTTTGGATCTTCGGATAAGGAGTGATGAATAGTTTTTCGTGAGATGGAGAATATCCTCCTCGTAGAGGCGTGCAATGTGTTCATATAGTGTATATATATATGAGTTTTTTAATATTTGGGATATGCAGAAGGCCAATAAGGGTACTATTATACACTTGTTCCAAGCTCAATAACTTTTTATTATCATCTTCAGGGAAACTACAATATGTAAAGACAACTATGAGATTACGATAACAACAACAATTTTAAAAACGTGGAATAACTTACACTGTTTTGAGGTCACATGGCGTATATGTTAAAAATAATCATGATATATGGACAGAACTGAGAGTAAAACGTCATTAATAACAATAAGAGTAACGTGGATGCACACTCATTACTGATGATACATTATGATATGGATTTAAAATTGTTAAAAATATTTAAAAGCACGTGTTGTCCTTGAAGAGGCAAACAACCGCGCCGAGGAGTTATATTGGACTGGACTGACTAGCAAAGACAATTGACAAATGACATGATACATGAGCCAAGGGGAGTGACAGATGACACTACAACCTAATGATACAGATCTGTGATGGAGCTACATGGAACAATAATATTATGAAATGTGAAACAATTTTGAATGGTGTAGGTGACAGATGAAATGGACCAAAAAAGGAAACATATTCTGAAACCAATAATACATTAATCGAATACATGGAACAATATTTGTACGAACAGTATTTTTGACAGAGGAATTAATTATATTGATTTAATTTGTGAAGTCAATATTCATTGAAGTAATCCGTTGATTATCTCCACTCCTTCTATTATCTGCAAAAAATAAATAAGAGTAAATTTCACTCAAGTAATTTACGTCTGTTTTTTTAATCAGCGCATTATCCGCTTGTGCAATGTGAACCATTTCTAAAAAGAGCCTTTTGGCTGTGTTTTTTTCAGTAGATAATATTTTTACCTAATTATAATCCATGCAATGTCCTTCCTTAGCGACATGTTCACTCAGTGCACATCTCTCCGGTTGTAGTCTACTGTCGCTCTTGTGTGACATGATGCGGTCCTTAAGTGGTCTGGTCCAATGTATTGTTTTTCACAATTTTGACACTGTATACAATAAACTACATCCGAACAGTTTATGCATGGAGTCTTGTCTTTTAATTTGGAAAAAATTCTCTTGATAGGTTCTGAAAAGGATTTGAAAATTCTGGATAGTCCAAGGGTGATATCTTTAATAAACGGTAAAGAAGCTAAAAGGAAAGCGTCCCAGTGACTTCATCAGCTTGCGCATTGACTGGAGATGGAGAAAGTTTATTATTAACATTATTAATCTGTAAATTTATGTCATCAATGGATGAGGTATTATACCAAATCTTTTTTAAAAAGGAAGCAGGATATGAATTTTAGAGAAAACGATTATAAATTATGTCAATTTTTTTTTAAGAAGGGAAATGTCAGTTAACTTGCACTAATTGACAAATTTGACGCATATTTTCTGCCGAAAATTAATGTTACATTCGAGAGACATAAATTCTTCACAAGAAACCAACTTCCAGGCGAGAAATTTGACGCTTATGTGACAGAGCTCAAGTCACTGTCAGCAACATGTGAATTCGATAAATTGAAAGACTCGCTAATCAAGGACAGAATAGTATGTGGAATTGAAAATAATCAACTCAGAGAGAAATTACTTGGGGAACCCAAATTAAATCTAAACAAATGCATTGATATATGCAGATCCTCAGAATCTACTAAATCACAATTGAAAAACCTTACCAATGAAATGGCCCAGGTAAATAAAGTTACAAAGTTATGTGAGAAGAAACAAATGTACAAAGGAAAATCTGAACTGCCCAAATCAACCCAGGTTTCCGCTAGAAAGCAAGGGGATCGAAGCAAATACATAGTCAAGTGTACCAGATGCGGAAAATCACATAATTTGAACGAATGTCCAGCTTATGGGGCAGAATGCTTAAGATCAAAAACCATTTTTCAAAGATGTGCCGAAACAAACAAATGAAGGAGGTTCATGGTCAAACTGAAGCAGAAGAAGAATTGTTCATTGGTTCAGTCGAATTGAGGGAAGAGATACAAGAGGATTGGTCGACAACTTTACAGATAAGTGAAAAACCCAATGTGTTCTTGAAATTCAAATTAGATACTGGAGCACAAGCCAGTATTATTCCAAATCATTTATTTGATAAAATTCCGGATCACTTACGCATATTAGAAAACTCTGATGTTAAGTTACTGAACTACAATGGGTCCAGAATAAAAAATTTAGGCAGGTGCAATTTAAACTGTAGAGTTAAAAATAAGACACAAAAGCAGAATCTCAATTTTGAAATAGTTGAAACTGATAACAATTCATCAGTAATATTAGGGTTATTTCCATGTCAGAAACTCAATTTAATTAAAAGGCTGGATGAAATATATTCAAAAAATTTACAAGAAGACTTCAAAGATGTGTTTGAAGGGGTGGGATCAATTAAAAATGTGGAACATAAAATCATAATTAAAGAAAACTCTGTTCCTGTAACATTTAATGCTAGGAAAATACCACATTCTATCAAAGATGATCTGAAGCAAGAATTGGATAATTTAGAAAAATTGGATATCATTGAAAAAATCGATGAACCCACAGATTGGTGTCATCCATTGGTAGCTGTTAGAAAGCCACCAGAAAAGATTCGTGTTTGTCTCGATGCAAAATAATTAAATAATGTAATTAAAAGGGAATTTTTTCAAATGCCCACAGTGGAAGACTGGCTAGCCGAATTGGCAGGGGCCACTGTATTCTCCATTTTAGATGCAAACATGGGCTTCTATCAAATACCATTGGACCATAAAAGTAGTAGGCTCTGCACCTTTGCTAGTCCATTTGGCAGGTATATTTTCAAAAGGCTACCTTTTGGGATCAGTAGCGCACCAGAAATTTTTTATAAACATTTCAAACAAATTTTTGAGAATATACCAGGAAATGTATGTTATGTAGATGATCTTCTTGTGTTTGGGAAAATCCAAGAAGAGCATGATTTGAATTTAAGAAAGATTCTTGGAAAGGCCAGAGAAGCCAATGTAAAATTTAATAAGACTAAATGTCAATTCAACTTGAAAGAGGTTAAATTTGTAGGGCATTCAATAACTGGCTCAGGAGTAAAAGTTGACCAAGATAAAATTAAGGCTATTTGGAATGTACCTCTATCAACCTGTAAAAAAGACATTGAAAAGTTCTTGGGGCTTGTAACTTACGTTTCAAAATTTGTCCAAGGTCTGTCTGAAAAAACTACAAAATTGAGGGAACTTCTGAATAAGAACAATGTATTTCAATGGGATGAAAACCACACAAAGGCTTTTAACAATATTAAGAAAGCTTTGTGTACAACCCCTGTTCTCAGATATTTTGACCCTAATAAACCCATTACAGTGTCTGTGGATGCGTCCCAAAATGGACTAGGTGCGGTCCTTTTGCAAGAGGGCCTAACTGTAATTTATAGCTCGAGGGCTTTAACAGAAACTGAAAAGGGTTACGCTCAGATTGAGAAAGAGATGGCCGCTGTAGTTTTCGGCTGCACAAGGTTTCATCAATATATTTTTGGAAAAAAAATCATTGTTGAGAATGATCACAAGCCACTAATGTCAATTTATAAAAAAACATTAATAAATGCGCCTTTTAGACTACAAAGGATGTTGATAAAATTGCAAATGTATGATATTGAAATCACCTATAAAAAAGGTGCTGAACTTATTTTAGCTGACTATCTCTCTAGAAATTACATAAGTAGAGATATAATGAGAGAGCTTTGGGAGGAGGGAGTCAAAGGTCAACTATTCGTGTCATGTTACACACGGGTTCAGTGACCTCTTTCAAAGAGTGCATGTGTTACATATCAAATTACCTGGAATGTGCTGACATCGAGTTTCCGGTCACAAACATGTTTATAAACGATGAAGAAATTCAATACGAGTTCAATGACCTATTTCAAGGTCAACTATTCGTGTCATGTTACACTCGTTTCCGGTAGGAAAAGCTTTGACACATACATCTGGAAGAAGCCACACCAGATCAGCGGGAACGAAGATAACTGGGACAGTGACGACTATGGGACCTATGTACCTAATGTTAACAATAGGCCCATCATCAAGTGTCCACCAATTGTCAAGAGTTCCGAAGAGAAGAAGCTTTTCAAGCAACAGGAAAGGCTTCGACACATACATCTGGAAGCATAGAATAAGCCACACCAGATCAGCGGGAACGAAGATAACTGGGACCTATGTACCTAATGTTAACAATAGGCCTATCATCATAAAGTTATTAAAGAATTAATAAAAATAATTTTTTGAATATTCATGTCTATTCCTCCCCTCTACCTATCTTAAATATATATTATTAAAAGAAATGGCTTTTCCATTTCAGTTGAATTTAAGCGTTCAACATGTTCATGAATATTATAATTTTAGAGGCTGTCTGGCAAGGTATTCTTCTCGTACACCAACCTGCTGATGGTGTTTTTTTAAGCTTCGATAGTAACGATACATGAAATGAAACTCTACCCTACGAGTTAGCAAGAATAATTCCCTTTGAAATCAATAATATAAGTAATCCAACAGTTACAGTACGGGTCAATAATAATACTGAGTATAAGTTATTGATGAGAAAAAATTGTTCTATCGAACAAACGGACAGAATTAAGCTACCCTTTTGCCCAACATCAACTTATATAAGAGATGATTCAGGGTCTACAATAGTTCAATCTCTAATTTACTACATAGCTATATGCTCTTCAGTGATCTTCCTCTGCTCATTGGTGGAAACGTTTCAAAAATATGGAAACTGTTTACTGTGTGATGGATTTTATAACCAAACATGAGAAGCTCAAACCTTTATATAAATTCACTGAGGATGAACTACGACAATTTCCACTAGAATATTTGATTTGTAAAGCTAGACCTGGGGAACTTCTTTTGGCATGGCACAAACTACCAGAGGAATATATGAGCAAGTTTGAACTACGGGTTCAGCTGCCTTGCTACATTCATCATAATCGACCTGAGTAGATGGAACATATAGATGGTCCGGCTCCTCCTCAATCAAAATGTTATTCCTGTTTAAATAGTTTGAAGTAATTTACATTTAGGGTATCTGAATAAAAAACATATAATTAATATTTTTGTTTTTATTTAATAACAAGAAATCCAAAAATTCATTTATCTATCAAATTCTCTGACATCAATAGTAGGAGATCCAACGCTGCGTCCTCATCTTTTGGATTCAACGTATGGTGACCCCAAGCTAATGTTTCTATATTATTCGGCAAAACAAATCTTTTGTCATCTCTAGATGATAACGCAACTTTGTTTTTCAACTCCGTGTAAACGGTATGTAGTGAAGTAAAAACATACATTTTGCGTAAGATAGAACCACCTCTTTCAACAATTCGAACATAATCAGAAAATTGTAGTGTATTCTGTATTACATTTTTTGTAACTCCTTTTGCCTTTTTCATCAATGTTGTTGTTTTGACACAATATGCTTTCGCACCTGTACCATAGAAACATTCTATTGGTGATCCGGAAAATTCATCTTTCATCTTACCGATTACTGATACTGTTTTAGGAATGTTATGAATATTGCCGATTTTGAAATTAGATGTATCAAAGTATTTTATGTTTTTCCTAATATCATCACATCCGTGTAAGATGAATTCATGAGAAATTCATTTCCAAATCTTTTCGTAGTACAGGGCGATTTCACTTGAAAACAATGCTATTTTGAGACTTTCATAATTTAGTTGTTTTATAAAGAGAAAATGCGAGAAAAGGTAGAATTATCACATAATATTATAAATTCATTTCATCTAGCATCACAGTTGATACAATTCATACAAGGTGATTCACAAATATGGAAACAAAACGAATTTTGGTTTTTGGGACACCTTGTAGTAATAAACCAAACTAAAATGACAAAATTCACTTGTAGAATGTTAAATGATATGTTTCATCGTATACAGAGTCGAATGATATCAATTTAAAAAAAAATTAAAAAATTAGTTATACTTTAATAAATAAAAACCTTGATTTTTTAAATCACCCTATATCTCATAAGGGAGTCCGAAAAGATAACGATATTTTTTCACGGGAGAACTCGAAATACTTTCATTCATATCGTACAAGGCGAACAATTTGTGAAAAAGTCCATATATTTCACTATTTTACGCTAATAAATGACCACTCTACCTATCCATTGAAGTCTCCTGATGTGATTGAGAAGATACTTATTTGATATTTATTCAAAACGTAAAAGTAAGGAACTCAGTGAAATGAAATCAACATTATTTCAACTCATAACAACTTGTACGGCCTTGCCAGATGGCACACATAATATGTATCCCATGGCTATTGGGAATTCAAGATGAGGAATACTCTCTCTGGTGTCGGGTTTTGAATCTATACTTACGTGAAAATGAGGTTGACTATGATTTTGACATTTTGAGCATTTCTACAACAATAGCACAGAGCAACCATAAAGCTGTCCTGATGAGTGGGAAACCACGAAACAGCTGTCGACAGATGATGGTGGCTCTCGGAATCAAAACATAAATCACTCTATTTACTTCTATATATATATATATATACCTGAGGAGTAGGCAGATTGAGACCTCAGCGTAGAATTACGTTTCAACCATTTATAAATTTTCTTATTTTCTTTCTTTTTCAGTCAGAATTTCAACAAATTCCAGACGCGGTTCAACCCTAACTTTTAGTTTTCAAATATCTGACCGCGGAAACCTATCTGAACACATATATGTATATAGATGTGCTCTCGAGGGAAATTGTGAATAACAAGTAGGACATTTTATATATATATATATAAATATATATATAAATATATATATATATATATATATATATATATATATATATATGAAAACTAAAAGTTCGGGTTGAACCGCGTCTAGAATTTGTTGAAATTCGACGTTTCGGCTCCGATTTTGGAGCCATTTTCAAGAACTGAAAAAGAAAGAAAATTAATAAATGGTTGAAACGTAATTCTACGCTGAGGTCTCAATCTGCCTACTCCTCAGGTATAATTACGTTCGGTTTTAGTGACTTGACGTCGGGGTCTCAATCTGCCTACTCCCCATGTCTCGTCACTGGTTCTCTCTAAGGTCTCAATCTGCCTACTCCTTCGAGAGAACTGAGGAATTGTGGGTTGAGGAACTGTATTTATAGTGGACGTGGCTGTAATGGCAGTGTGCAATGTATTGGCGCGAGGTGAACTATGGGCGGGAACTGAGTTGGCGCTAGATGAACTGTGTGCGGGAACTAGGTTGGCGCTAAGTGAGCTATGTGCGGGAACTGGGTTGGTGGGAAATGAGTTGATGCGTGCAATGAGAGGCTTCCAGGTATTGGGAAGTCTACGTCCGTCGTCGCGAGTGTTGAGGCAATTGGGGCGCTTCTCTATCTCGAGGGCTTCTCGGATGATCCTGGTTTGCAGAGTTTTCTCGGTGGAAATTGTTTTTGTGTTTTTGAAGTCTATTTTGTGACCTGTGTCTTCTCGATGTTTATAAAGTGCGGAAGTGGAAGATGCCTGACGCACAGCAAGTTCGTGTTCGTAGACTCTGGAAGTTACTCGTCTGTTAGTCTGGCCAATATAACTTCTCGGGCAGTCTGAACATGGTATTTCATATATACCTTGAGAATCGTTTGGTATTGTGTCCTTGGGAGATCTGAGAAATTTGGATATTTGGTTGTTGGCCGTGAATATTGTTTTTATCTCGTGTTTTCTCAAGATATTACTGATTTTGTCTGTCACACCTTTGATGTATGGTAGGAAAGCTTTGTGTGGCTGGATACTCTCTAGTGGATCATTTGTTTTTGGAGGACGGGTCAGTTGATGGCGGATAGACTTGTCGATTAGCGAATTGTTGTAACCATTCTGAAGTAAGGCTGATTTCAGTTTGTCCAGCTCTTGTGGTCTATTCTGGTTGTCGGTAAGCTGAATTGATCTGTATATCAGGGAGTTCAATACGGAGTTTGTTTGTGCTGGATGGTGATGAGAGTTTGCGTGTAGGTATCGGTTGGTGTGGGTCTGTTTCCTGTGTACTGTGTGGGTGAAAGTGTTATTGGATTTCGTAATGAGAACGTCCAGGAAAGCTAGGGAGTTGTTCATTTCGGTCTCCATTGTAAATTTCATGTTGGGATGGATATCGTTTAGGTGATCTAAGAACGTGTTTATTTTTGTTAACGAATAACATCACACCCTTGGTCCCAGCTGCATCACCTGTATTAGTACACAACTTCTCCGACACACCACTAGATCAAAATAGCCTTGCACTACTATCAAGAGGATTCAATTATTCCATCACACCAAACAGAATCCCAACAGAAACCATCATCACACAAATAGAAAGCGCGATAACCCATCTACCAGAAAATACAGCTGAAGAAACTAGACAAGATATTGCCACCACACTTAGGAGAGCGAAACTCCCTCCATCCAACATAACACCTGCCGAAAAACATTGCCTCAGAAACCTCCACAACAACCCTGACATAATCATTCTCCCAGCAGACAAAGGCAACGCCACAGTAGTTCTGAATACCTCAGATTATGTAGACAAAATGAGTACACTATTAAACTCATCCGAGTATCAGATCACCCAACGAGACCCGACAACCTACCTCGAAAAGAAGACCAAAAATCTGATCAATAATTCTAAACTACCAGCCGAAACCAAGAAAGCCACTATCCCTAGAGAGAAGTCATCACGCACCCCTCGTATCTACGGACTACCAAAAATACACAAGCCTGATATCCCACTCCGACCTATCGTCAGTGCCTTTGGATCACCAACCCAGAACCTCGCCAAGTATCTAGCGAGTACTCTTCAGCCACGAGCAGAAGAAGCTTCATCCTACGTGAAAAATTCATTCCACTTCTTAGACCTTCTCAAATCCTATAGAATCCAGAACACAGATATCCTAGTGAGCTTCGATGTTGTCTCCCTCTTCACAAATATTCCCCTAACGGACACGCTAGAAATCCTTAAAACGAAACACAGAATTCCAAAAGACACCCTGGACCTCATCAGTCACTGTATGAACAACACGTACTTCCTCTTCCAAGGAAATTACTACAAACAAGTGAAAGGTGCTCCCATGGGTTCCCCCCTTTCTCCAGTCCTTGCAAACCTTTTCATGGAAGACTTCGAAACCAGGGCTGTAGAAGCATTTGACCACAAGCCTACTTGCTGGTTCAGATACGTTGACGACATTTTCGTCATATGGCCTCATGGTTACGAAATCTTAAACACGTTCTTAGATCACCTAAACGATATCCATCCCAACATGAAATTTACAATGGAGACCGAAATGAACAACTCCCTAGCTTTCCTGGACGTTCTCATTACGAAATCCAATAACACTTTCACCCACACAGTACACAGGAAACAGACCCACACCAACCGATACCTACACGCAAACTCTCATCACCATCCAGCACAAACAAACTCCGTATTGAACTCCCTGATATACAGATCAATTCAGCTTACCGACAACCAGAATAGACCACAAGAGCTGGACAAACTGAAATCAGCCTTACTTCAGAATGGTTACAACAATTCGCTAATCGACAAGTCTATCCGCCATCAACTGACCCGTCCTCCAAAAACAAATGATCCACTAGAGAGTATCCAGCCACACAAAGCTTTCCTACCATACATCAAAGGTGTGACAGACAAAATCAGTAATATCTTGAGAAAACACGAGATAAAAACAATATTCACGGCCAACAACCAAATATCCAAATTTCTCAGATCTCCCAAGGACACAATACCAAACGATTCTCAAGGTATATATGAAATACCATGTTCAGACTGCCCGAGAAGTTATATTGGCCAGACTAACAGACGAGTAACTTCCAGAGTCTACGAACACGAACTTGCTGTGCGTCAGGCATCTTCCACTTCCGCACTTTATAAACATCGAGAAGACACAGGTCACAAAATAGACTTCAAAAACACAAAAACAATTTCCACCGAGAAAACTCTGCAAACCAGGATCATCCGAGAAGCCCTCGAGATAGAGAAGCGCCCCAATTGCCTCAACACTCGCGACGACGGACGTAGACTTCCCAATACCTGGAAGCCTCTCATTGCACGCATCAACTCATTTCCCACCAACCCAGTTCCCGCACATAGCTCACTTAGCGCCAACCTAGTTCCCGCACACAGTTCATCTAGCGCCAACTCAGTTCCCGCCCATAGTTCACCTCGCGCCAATACATTGCACACTGCCATTACAGCCACGTCCACTATAAATACAGTTCCTCAACCCACAATTCCTCAGTTCTCTCGAAGGAGTAGGCAGATTGAGACCTTAGAGAGAACCAGTGACGAGACATGGGGAGTAGGCAGATTGAGACCCCGACGTCAAGTCACTAAAACCGAACGTAATTATACCTGAGGAGTAGGCAGATTGAGACCTCAGCGTAGAATTACGTTTCAACCATTTATTAATTTTCTTTCTTTTTCAGTTCTTGAAAATGGCTCCAAAATCGGAGCCGAAACGTCGAATTTCAACAAATTCTAGACGCGGTTCAACCCGAACTTTTAGTTTTCAAATATCTGACCGCGGAAACCTATCTGAACACATATATATATATATATATATATAAAATGTCCTACTTGTTATTCACAACTTCCCTCGAGAGCACATCTATATACATATATGTGTTCAGATAGGTTTCCGCGGTCAGATATTTGAAAACTAAAAGTTCGGGTTGAACCGCGTCTGGAATTTGTTGAAATTCGACGTTTCGGCTCCGATTTTGGAGCCATTTTCAAGAACTGAAAAAGAAAGAAAATAAGAAAATTTGAGTTGATCAACTCATTTCCCACCAACCCAGTTCCCGCACATAGCTCACTTAGCGCCAACCAAGTTCCCGCACACAGCTCATCTAGCGCCAACTCAGTTCCCGCCCATAGTTCACCTCGCGCCAATACATTGCACACGGCCATTACAGCCACGTCCACTATAAATACAGTTCCTCAACCCACAATTCCTCAGTTCTCTCGAAGGAGTAGGCAGATTGAGACCTTAGAGAGAACCAGTGACGAGACATGGGGAGTAGGCAGATTGAGACCTTAGAGAGAACCAGTGACGAGACATGGGGAGTAGGCAGATTGAGACCCCGACGTCAAGTCACAAAAACCGAACGTAATTAAACCTGAGGAGTAGGCAGATTGAGACCTCAGCGTAGAATTACGTTTCAACCATTTATAAATTTTCTTATTTTCTTTCATTTTCAGTTCTTGAAAATGGCTCCAAAATCGGAGCCGAAACGTCGAATTTCAACAAATTCCAGACGCGGTTCAACCCGAACTTTTAGTTTTCATATATATATATATATATATATATATATATATATATATATATATATATATATATATATATATATATATATAAAGTGAATAGAGTATTTTCGTTTCAACTCCGAGAGCTCACGATCCGTGGACAGCGCTGTTTCGTTGTTACCAACTCATCAGCACGGCTTTATGAGGTCTCTCGAAGTTGAAACGAATGCACTCTGAATTAGTACCATAAGGCAAAGAGAGTATAAATGAATAGTAACTTGTGACATCTACAGTCACTAGTTTGAAACTTAATTCGACACGAGCCATGGAATCCAAAGGTAGATGTTTACCTACAACATTGACAGGCAGACAAATGTTTATTTGTTCTGTCCAACCCAAGACTCAATCAAGTTTCTCGTGCGTTATGAGGAACGCAAACAGAATCTAAAGTGAATAGAGTATTTTCGTTTCAATTCCATGGCTCGTGTCGAATTAAGTTTCAAACTAGTGACTGTAGATGTCACAAGTTACTATTCATTTATACTCTCTTTGCCTTATGGTACTAATTCAGAGTGCATTCGTTTCAACTTCGAGAGACCTCATAAAGCCGTGCTGATGAGTTGGTAACAACGAAACAGCGCTGTCCACGGATCGTGAGCTCTCGGAGTTGAAACGAAAATACTCTATTCACTTTAGATTCTGTTTGCGTTCCTCATAACGCACGAGAAACTTGATTGAGTCTTGGGTTGGACAGAACAAATAAACATTTGTCTGCCTGTCAATGTTGTAGGTAAACATCTACCTTTGGATTCCATGGCTCGTGTCGAATTAAGGAATTAAGTTTCAAACTAGTGACTGTAGATGTCACAAGTTACTATTCATTATATATATATATATATATATATATATATATATATATATATATATATATATATATATATATATATATATATATATATATATATATATATAATCTATACATAAATTGATAGAAGTTCAACGGGATGTGATATATCTTTCGGATATTGGGTTGGCACGAGCATGTGCATGACAATACAATAAGGAAAATACATGATGGATAACTGAAATTTTCCCTAATCAAAAAACATTATCAAATACGAATTAGAAGGAGATTCTTACCAATAACCAATAAAATTAAACTATTTCTGGACCGATATCCATGTCCTCTGGAATTCACGGAATAAGAATGATATTGCTTTATTGATGAATTTTATTTTCGTTATTGGATCCCCGTCCAGTCTTGTAAGCTTTCCCTCTATGTAGATGTATGAATTACAAGGTAATGTATAAGCGTCCAAGTCCTGAATTGGAATTCTGATTTCATCATTATATTTGATATCATTGGTAATATAGGGCTGATATGTATGAAACTGATAATCTTCAATTGTGGTATCACTGAACGGTTCACTTGTGATTTGTAGCAATTCCATTATATTAGGAGTTCTAATCCCAAAGATTTCAAGTATTTTTTATTTTCGGGTGTTAGAAATTCGACAGTTGCTTTCGTACTATCTTTCAAAGTTAGTATCACCTGTTTTTTATAGGGATGTTGGAATGTTGGTTTGTCAAATCTCCAGACCATCTCAAAGAGTCTTTCGTCTCAAGTGCAATCTAACAGTAACTTCTTCGTTTCAGAAATCAATTAAATTCAAATTTTGGTCAACAACTCTTACTGTGATGTTGTTGATTGTCTTGATAGTGACGGGGAAATACAGAATGTTCAAAGGCGATTCAACTTTTTTATACCCCCTTGGTATGGTCGGAAAGAATTAATGAATCACATGCACTGGATCACCATTCAAAAATGAACCCATCGCAATATTACAATCAATGCATATTGTATTGATTGAAAGAATATTTACTTCATGATCTGATTTGTAGATATTATTCGCATTGAGTATCCTTTTCTCTAATCCTAATAATGCACCAATTGAATTTTCCTTATTAACTGCTGAAGCGATAGATGCTGCCCCACCCCTTGCAGCACCTAATGCTCCTAGAAGTGGTAGTAAAAATGGAAGAAATCCACCTTTCTTTGGAATTGGAATTACTCTTCTTTCAGTTTACTCTTTCGTTTTCTGGAAACTTTCAGTACCCACCATTCTTTACCTTTCTTCCTTGTGTTTAGACTCGTACTAACGACTGATTTCTTTCGCTGTCCCATTATATTGTGTTTCAAACACCTTGCGTACCCGTATATATACACCTATCACATCTGCATTAAAGTCAGTTTGACGATTATTTCGATGCGAAAACAAAAGTTATTGCTTCCAGTTCTCAATCATGATGAGATCAATGTGGATAATAATGTAAGAAAACATGGTGCGCTATTTGGAGGTCAATCTAAAAGAGGGTTACTTGTTGGAGCAAGTGGGTCAGGCAAAACTAATGTGATGTTGTCTTTGCTGGAACAACCCAATGGTCTTCGTTTTACAAATGTATACTTATTTTCAAAATCATTATACCAACCTAAGTATAATTATTTGAGGATTTTGCTGGCACCTATGAAAGAAATTGGGTTCTATGAATACAATGATTCTGATGACGTAATTCTACCTGAAAATATAAAAGATCATTCAGTCATCATATTTGATGATGTTACCACATGTGATCAAAACATAATTAAAAATTATTTTTGTTTCGGTCGTCACAGACACACGGATTGTTTCTATTTATGCCAAACCTATTCTGCCATTTCTAAGCAACTCGTTAGAGATAATGCAAATTTGCTTATAATTTTTCAACAAGACCTTACAAATCTGAAGCATATATATGATGACCATGTTAGTATAGATATGTCCTTACCGAATTTCAAAGAACTCTGTTCTCATTGTTGGAAAGATAAATTTGATTTTCTAGTTATCGATAAAGATTGTTCGCTGAATGAGGGACGATATAGGAAAGGTTTCGCTTCATTTATTCATATATAAACATTATGATTGTGATATAATTGTCAGTCATCATGAATAGTCATTTACATGAACAACTATTGAAAGCAAGAAAGTCTTTGAAAAGAAAATATAAGACTTTCAAATCTGATATAGCAGAATCTCAGTCACATTTAGAAAAAACATGAACCAATCACTCAACCTTTAAAAGAATTCTTGACAGCTGTTCAACAACCTCCAACGACTCGGTTGAAGCAAGAATTGAAACGTGAAATCAAATCACCCCATTCAAGCTATCAATCGACTCCCCAAAAATTACATCAACCAACACCTCAAAAATTTCACCAACCTACACCTCAAGAATTTTATCAGATCACTATGATGATCAGTATGATTCAACCATTCCAAAATCAGACCTTGGTGAGAGGAATTTTGATGAAAGTATGCGCCCTGAGATGAATCAACAGGAACAATACCTACAACAGTTTGCGATTCCTTTGCCTCGTGCATATATAGAAGATAAAATTGCCGATACGCAAAATAAATTTGATGACACTTTTGGAGTATATTTTGATCCATCTACAGAGAAGTTCGCCATAGGTGACGCAACTGTGGATTTTGATGGGGCTGATATTGTTATTAATAATAAGTTCAGATATAGTGGAACTCCAGGTTTATATGAATTGATGTTCAAGAAACAACCCCTTGGTTACAAAAATAAAGATCTTGATTCATATATCGATATAATGAGAAGAAGTAATGCACATTATCTCCGTAATGATCCTACAAGAGGTTTATCAACATCACATGCATCAAAGTTTGTTAGTATAATAAAACCACAAATAACAACACTATACTCTTTGGATAAAGAACGTAAACTTGAAAAACCTCAAAAAGATGGTAAATTATCTCTTCCCAAGTCCAGACCAAGAATTAGTTCTGCTCCAGGCACCACAAGAAGTAAAAGGGGTTCAGGACTAACTATGCTTGATTTCAACAATATGCCGGTTGAATATAAATATTTTGATGATTTTAATGAGCTAGTGGAGCGATTGAAACTGTTGATTGCATCAAAATGTGCTGGAAATACTGGTGTGGATAATGAAATCATAAGCATAATTGAGGAACTCCGAGAAGCAGGAATAATAAAATAAAAGCCCGCATGATTCAATATCATTTAGTGTTCAACCGTGATACAATGCCCATCGATAAATTTGGAAGACATTTTCTAAGGACATCTCAAACAACAAATTCTAAATCAGATTTACTTCCGAAAGCGCCACCAAACAGCACACCTTTCTACCTATGGAATTCCTCTTCGCATCATACTAAATGTATTCTTCATTTGAGGGCAGCCAAGGATATCAGGAAGAGTGTTGGTTTTTTTGTATTAGAAAATAATTCAACTTTCTACGACTTTCCTGTTTCTGGAAAGATTGAAAGCATCAATTCCCTACCAAAAGATATATCTATATCACTAGGAGACGAGTATGCAGATACTGTTTCACTGAATAGCCTAGTTGGAAAGTTTTTAAATAAAGGTGATAACTTTCTTAGTCGACCAGGAGCAGCATAATCAACTGTATGTCGAAATTGTACTTCAGTGTCCTATAACTGAAAATGAATGAAATCAAAGAAGACATTGTAGGAGAATTACATAGAAGTTCACGAAAACGATTTCAAAGAAGACATGCTATTATCAAAGGTTTGAATGATCTCATTCAAGCTGATTTGGTTGAAATGATTCCCTACTCAAAAATTAACAAAGGATACAAGTACATTTTGGTTGTTATTAACGTATTTTCCAAATATGTTTGGTGCGAGCCCGTTAAAACTAAAAGTGGGGAGGAAGTCACTCATGCGATGCAAAAAATATTGAATGATATGAAAGTTACTACCAAGAATCTACAAACGGATATGGGAAAAGAGTTCTATAATAGAAAATTCAGACATTTGATGGACGAGTGGAAAATTAACCATTATAGTACTTTCTCCAATTTGAAAGCTAGCATAGTTGAACGAGTAAACAGAACTTTGAAAAATATAATGTGGAAACAATTCAGCTTACAAGGAACCTACAAATGGTTGGATATTCTACCAAAAATAGTTTCTAGCTATAACAATTCTGTACATAGAACAATAGGAATGAAACCGAAAGATGTGAAAAAATGCAATGAAAAGTATTTATTGAAAAATGCTTATAGTTACCTCAAAACAGTGGATCCAAGAAAACGAAAATTAAAAATTAATGATCATGTCAGAATAAGTAAGTACCGAGAGGCGTTTGCCAAAGGGTATACACCAAACTGGTCCAATGAAATTTTCACTGTGAGAAAAGTCCACCAGTCAAACCCTGTAGTGTATTTTCTTAAAGATCATGAACATGTTGACATACAAGGTGGATTTTATGAAGAAGAACTCCAAAAAGTCAAACATCCTGGTGTATTTCTGGTTGAAAAAGTTTTAAGAAAAAAGAGAGATAAACTCTATATTACATGGTTAGGTCTGAGCAATGCGTATAATTCATGGATATTTAAAAATGATTTTGTATGATACTTTCACAAATAAATCAATATAATATTCACATAAAACTTTTATTTATGCTATATTTACATTTTATATTAATCACAAAATCTCTTATCGTAAATAATTTTTCTATGGGTTGAATCCAAAATGGGTGCGATAATATTCGAAATTTATCTTATTCGCCTCCCGAAGCGCATTCTATCGATTGCTGCATGGTCCAATCCATTTTCCGAGAATTCTGGTAAGCGAATTTCCATGAGAACATATAATAAGTTTTATTGCGACTTTCATCAATTGTTACCCTCTTATTCATGGTTTATGAGAAAACTCGGCCTTGAAATCTTCTGGGTGAAGATGGATGAATTCCAGAGTTAAACTTATGTTTCCACTATTGTGGTTAGCTCCTGGTTGCAGCAGATTTACAGCATTTTGCAACACATCTCCACTCAGCTTACAAAGTCCGTTTTTCAAAATTTGAAAATATTGTTGTCTTTTCAAGATATCTATCCTATATTCAATTATGGGTAGGAGTTCCCATAACTTGCAGACTGTTTCGAACCCCAAGTACACTGAAGAGTAATCTTTTATAATTTTTACTACTCGTACATCTGCAAATTGGATAAGCTCAACGGTGAATGTATCGTCTTCATTGGCAGTCTGTTGATCAAATGAGTAAAAATGATTGGTTATAACTCCTTGATGTGTCAAAAACTGCTCCCACTCATGTTCTGTGAAAATCACCCGATCTCCCTTATTTCCAGCAATCTCAATACATGGAGTGAAATTCAAATCATATGAAAGATTCACAACAACAAATTTACATTTAGATTTATTTAATGGGAATTTTCTTTCACCCAAGATTACTTTAGATTTTTCTTTGCAAAAATAGTTATTTGACAAGCTAAATTTGGACTCGGTATTACTCATTTTGAAAATGGAATGTCTGTTATGATATTGTAACCCGTTTATATATTTTTTATCAGTACCTAGTAGTGGGGGAAAATTTCACCTCGGATTATTGCAACTTGACACATACCTATTTAGAAATATGATACTGACACGTGCAATTATTGACATTGAATAAGGTTATTGAACTTGTATTGAATTTCTTCATCGTTTATAAACATGTTTGTGACCGGAAACTCGATGTCAGCACATTCCAGGTAATTTGATATGTAACACATGCACTCTTTGAAAGAGGTCACTGAACCCGTGTTGAATTTTGCTGATCTGTGTAGACATGTAACCGGAAACGTGTGTAACATGACACGAATAGTTGACCTTGAAATAGGTCATTGAACTCGTATTGAATTTCTTCATCGTTTATAAACATGTTTATGACCGGATACTCGATGTCAGCACATTCCAGGTAATTTGATATGTAACACATGCACTATTTGAAAGAGGTCACTGAACCCGTGTTGAATTTTGCTGATCTGTGTAGACATGTAACCGGAAACGTGTGTAACATGACAAGAATAGTTGACCTTGAAATAGGTCATTGAATTCGTATTGAATTTCTTCATAGTTTATAAACATGTTTGTGACCGGAAACTCGATGTCAGCACATTCCAGGTAATTTGATATGTAACAAATGCACTCTTTGAAAGAGATCACTGAACCCGTGTTGAATTTTGCTGATCTGTGTAGACATGTAACCGGAAACGTGTGTAACATGACACGAATAGTTGACCTTGAAATAGGTCATTGAATTCGTATTGAATTCCTTCATCGTTTATAAACATGTTTGTGACCGGAAACTCGATGTCAGCACATTCCAGGTAATTTGATATGTAACACATGTACTATTGAAAGAGGTCACTGAACCCGTGTTGAATTTTGCTGATCTATGTAGACATGTAACCGGAAACGTGTGTAACATGACACGAACAGTTGACCTTGAAATAGGTCATTGAATTCGTATTGAATTTCTTCATCGTTTATAAACATGTTTGTGACCGGAAACTCGATGTCAGCACATTCCAGGTAATTTGATATGTAACACATGCACTCTTTGAAAGAGGTCACTGAACCCGTGTTGAATTTTGCTGATCTGTGTAGACATGTAACCGGAAACGTGTGTAACAGACACGAATAGTTGACCTTGAAATAGGTCATTGAACTCGTATTGAATTTCTTCATCGTTTATAAACATGTTTGTGACCGGAAACTCGATGTCAGCACATTCCAGGTAATTTGATATGTAACACATGCACTCTTTGAAAGAGGTCACTGAACCCGTGTTGAATTTTGCTGATCTGTATGTAACCGGAAACGTGTGTAACATGACACGAATAGTTGACCTTTGACTCCCTCCTCCCAAAGCTCTCTCATTATATCTCTACTTACATAACTGAAATTAATGAAACAGATAAATTAACTCATGTTTCAAGTCTGAAAAATCAATAGTTTTTAGAATGGCATTTACATTTATGATTGCAGTTAGAAAGTGCCCTTTTTCATCAATATTAACTAAAGCATTTGGTAGTCTAACTTTCTCTTTTTCCTGTGCTGACAGTATAGCATCAGTATTGGTGAAGCTACACTTTAATTTAAAAATTTGTTCAGTTCGGGGTTCAATTGTAATTTGATTTAATTTGGGTGTTCTCAAAATTTCTTCATCAGTTACTTTGAATAATGATGGTTTTGAAATTTGTTATTAGTTGGTTGTTTTTCAAATCAATAATACAATTGTAGTGTTCGAGAAAATCGGATCCAAGTAAACCATCAAATTCGATGTCAATGTTATGCACATAAACTTTATGTGGATCATTGTCTTTGAAATTTATGAGGGTAGATTCAGTGATTAAAATTTTTTGGTCCGTGATTCCCTGGACTATAACATTTTCAGGAAATCGGTGTAAATATTTTTCACGAATTTTTGGTTTAAATATCGAAATGCCAGCTCCGGTGTCAATAAGTATTTTGAAAGAATTTGTCAAGTCTTGTATGTAATAAAGATTTTTGGAGTGCATAGAATAAAGCGAAATCACATAAAGCGTTGCTCCGGAAAGTTCAGTTCGGGGTGGATCTCGTTCAGGTTCATTGCTTGTATTTGAGCCTGGATTTCCGATGTTGGGTCGTGTTTTGATTGAAATCTGGCGGATGATATGGGGTTGGTAGTGCGAGAAAATCCTGATAGTTGACTTCATCAAACTGATCACATCGATTTTGTTGGTCAAATTCATTATATTGATCGTATTGACTATTTTCAGTATAATAGTTTTCACTTTCTTGGCTACTAGCTGTATAGTAGTCATTGTAATCATCCTGATACTGTGAATCTTGAGAGTATTGATTATCTTGAAAATTCACACAGAATGTTCTTTGCTGATTGAAATTTGGGTTTCGTTGAATAACCGTGGGGCGGTTATTTTGTTGGTTCTGATTTTGTGATGTTCGCCTTGACTGATTGTTTTGAAATTGAGGTCTTGGCTGGATATTTTGAAATTGGGGTCTTTGTTGGGTGTTTTGATGTTATGGTCTTTGCTGGGTATTTTGGAAATTATTTGGGGGAAGATTTGGCTGACAAGAATTTGGTCTTGAGAAATTAGTATTTGGATTTCGGCCAGAATTCGAGAAGTTCGGCTGGGTTCTTTGTCTCTGGCGACATTCATTGAACGAATGGCCAAGACGATTACAAAATGAGCATTTTGGGGTTTGGTTAGGTAGAGGTCTTTTTGGCATATTATTTTTATTTTGGTTTTGTCTGTCATGTTTCTGATTTTCGAAATACGAGAGTTGAAGTTCTCTTCTTATTCGCATCTGTGCTTCGAGCATGTCTCTGGGATTTCCAGCGCGTATTATTTGTCCTAATCTGGGTTCGATTACCGTCAGTAGGGTGTGATTGTGCGTGCTTTTGCTCTGCGGTAAGAGCCGTTTTTTGAATACATGCGTGCATTTTGGCATTATGCACTTGCAAACGGTTAAAGAAAACTGATGCAGTTTCGTTTGACAGTTGTATCAGTCTTTGTAGGTCTTGTATAAGGGAAGTAAGGTCTCGAGTATAACCAAAATTGATTGAAAGTAAATTTCTAATTTTGAGGTAAGTGTTGGGGTTTCTAGAATTTATGTGCAGCTCTGCCACGAAGTTTATTTTAACAAATTCCTTTGGTCACGGGTTGCCATTTGATACGCGCAATCACAAGCATTCAAGAATGTAGTCAGAAATATTTGATCACCTTCATATTCGGGAGCAATTGAGAACACTTCTGATAATTTGTATGGTTCGATTTCAGGAACAGGATCCTGATTTTCGGCATTGTTGTCAACATTATTTGCAGGGTTCTCCATATTGCTCAATAAATCGATTCAAAAAATTGTACCTTTTGAAAATAATCGAACAGTACGACTATTTTGCGGATAATTGAATTACGGAAAATGATTTTTTGAATTGAGTCTGTGTAAAAATAATCACTCAGTATGATTATTTGAAAATAATAGTATTTGTAAGTACGAGATGATTCTTTGTCACTTACAGTAATAGTTTCATGGGTGATTCGTCTTGTTCTTGAAGATGGTCCACCAGGGGCTTTACTGGGTGTTCTTTCCGTGGTCTTCAAGTGATGACTCCTCAGCAAGTTCGTTGAATCCTTGAAGGATTAGGATCCACCGCTACCAGTTAGATTCTTCTTGTTCTAGCAGCGTTTAGGAATCCTACCGACTGCGCCAGTTGTTATATCAGTATTTCACTAATACACTTTTTAAAAAAATTATACAGGGGTGGTACGTATCACCGTTATATTGTATACAATTTTATTGATATCAAAACAAATATAAAATACAGACTGACTTCAATCGACTCGCAGGTCGTATTTATGAAGTTAATTATACACTGTCAGCATTTCCTTTGTTACAGTGCAGGTGGTCTCTCTCGCTGGCGTCGTTAAATCAGCAAGTCCTTATCTCCTGACATTGGGATTTGTCCCAGACGCAATTCCAGCATATAACAGCCTATTTTCACTATATAACATACCTGAAGCTCCATTAAATCGACAACCGTTATGTAAACACTAGATGAAATTAAAGCTCAAGTAAACCTAATTGAAACAACTCTTCCAGTGTCAAAAGAAAACTTGAAAAAATTCCAAAAAGAGACATTAAACGATGAAGTATTAGTTGAACTGTTGAAATTAGTAAAACAGGGATGGCCAGAAAGTAAACAAAACTTATCAGCACAGTTACAAAAATATTGGAACTACAGGGAAGAAATAATTAGTATAAATGATGTGCTTTTCAAAGGCCATAAAGTCATTGTTCCTCTCTCATTGAGAAGGGAAATGCTCGATTTAATTCATTTTAATCATCTAGATGTGGTAAAATGTCAGCTCTCATACAGTTAAGGCATTAAAATCAATATTTGCCACCCATCGAATCCCATCAAAAATCCGTTCAGATAATGGAACTAACTTCAGTTCAGAGTATTTCAAAAACTTTGTCGATGCGTGGGGCATTGAACATTCAACGTCAAGTCCTACATTTCTTCAATCAAACGGAATGGTTGAGCGTGCAATTCAGTCTTTCAAGAACATAATGACAAAAGCTGAATTTGACAACAAAGATCCATATTTGTGTCTTTTAGAATACCGAACAACCCCTATAGATTCCCATATAGCTTCGCCAGCCACATTACTATTTAATAGGGAAGTTTGGTAAAAAGGAAGGAAAAGAGATAATTGCGGATTTCCTTAAAAGCAGACAAGACAAACAAAAAAGTTATTTCGATAAACACACTAGAAATCTGAAAGAATTTAATGTGGATGACAAAGTGAGAGTTCAGAATTCTGACAGAACTTGGCAATCTGGTAAGATCTTGAACAAGTCACAAAAACCAAGAACTTATACTGTAAAACTAGATAGTGGAAGTGTATTTGAAAGGAATAGAAAGTTTCTCATCAAAGACTCTAACAAAAATAGGGCTTCACCCAAACTGACTCATGTTAATAAGCCCAAGGGTAGACCAAAACGTTCTATAAATAATCCCAAACGTTTTGAGGAATATGTCTGTTCATAATGATACATGTAGATAGATAGAAATGTATATAGATTAGAATTGTACATGATTAATCAATGTTTATTAGAAAAGAAGGGAGGTGTAATGTGATCGTAGCCTTAGAGTGACAACAGTGCTTGTGAAAAGACTTTTGTGTTCTGAGAGAAATGACAGATGAAGGGGACAGACAAGACAATGGCGCGACGCAGATAGAGTTGTATAATGGCTCCTCTAATTATGTTTAAATTATACTACATAAGTCCTATATTGTAAATAGTGTAAATAAAAGTAAATCAGAACAACTAAGGAGTTTGAATAAAACACGACAGGTGGGTTGAAAGAGAGAACATGAGTGACCATGTCTAACAAATCATCTATAACATATGCTGCCAATACAGGGCTAATTTTTGCACCCATTGGGGTAACAAAAGTCTGTTTAAAAATTTTTTCATTGAAAGCAAAATAAGTATTTTCAAAGAGGAAGGATATTGAATTAAAAAATGTGTCTTTAGTCAAGCTGCAGTAACTACTAATCACGCTCCACTTATTTTCAATGGTTCTTAAACACACCTGTAAGTAAACATTGCTAAATAGAGAGACCACATCTAGACTGGCCTGAACAAAATTATTTGGAAGTTTAAATTTATTAAAAAGTGTATTTACTTGAAAGGAGTATTTTATATAATACCCAAAGTCATATGCTTTGGTTAATATGTCAGTGAGAAAGGATGAAATGGATTCTGTGGGAGCTCCTATTGAGGCCACTATTGGTCGACCAGACAAAGTCGGTTTATGAATTTTGTGGAGTGGGTAAAATTTTGGAGAAATAGATTTATAGGAAGTTAGTTTCTTTTTTTGTACCTTATCGATTTCGTCGTTCATATGGGCTAGTTTTATTAATTTGTTGCTTTTTGATTGAATAGAAGAAGTTGGATCCGAGTGAAGTTCAATATAAGTGTCGTTACCCACTATGAGACCCTTCCAACGCCTCAGGGTCAGAGAGGGAGTCTAAACACTCTACCGATGAGTCGGAGATGAAGAAAAGTAAGAAAAGGGGGAGGAAGAGGAATGCGAGGAGAAGACGCAGGCAACAGGGGTCTGCCGAGCATCTGAGAGGCGAGGGGCAGGAGAGGGGTCTGGCAACGGACCAACGACTGTAACCGAAGCCAACCAAGGCCCGGGGTCTGGTACTCCCCCCAGGGGGAATCTAGCTCAGGGTCGAGGAAGGTCCTCTCGGGAGCAGGTAGACATCAGTACGAGACGTTCAGGTGCTAGAAAGATGAGGAGGCTGGCGAGGCAGAACCAGCCCCTCCATCTCCCATCTGCGCCAGCCTCTCAGAAAGAGGATGAGGGATTTGTTTACCCTGAAAAGCGAACGATCCTCGAGCCATCGAAGAAGAGAGTGAGGACGGGCGGTAGGACTCCACCGGAGCAAGGGAGAACCACCCGCGGGAACCAACGAGGGTAGGACACACGTCTCTCCACTTTTGAGGGGAAACAAAGGCCGGCCTTCGAGTCCTCAAGGTGGTGAACCCAAGCGCCTGCAGGTCCCGACCTCCTATAACGGAGCCGTGAAGCCCGAAAAAAGGGAAAAACAGGTGGTCGTCATGTCGAACAGGCTGGTCAAGAAGATTACCTAAGAAGAGGCAGGATCTGGTGCAGGAGATGCTTCGTGCCATTGAAAGTTCCGAAGGAACGGGCCAAGCACTACAGCTCCGGTACCGGAACTCAGGATTAGTTGAACCAGGATGGTTCCTGATCTCTGCAAAAGATAACCAATCGGCGGAGTGGCTTCTGAAAAGCTGGTCACCGCCGACAAAGGGAGAGGTCTCCTTTACAGTGGTGACGGGAACCGAAGCCCCTTTGCCGGAAGTGATAGGCTTCTGGATAAGAAGCCAAGAGCTGAACCTGGAATATGTACGACGAATGGTGACTTTCCAGAACCGCGCATTGCGCGTTGGTACCTGGAGACGAGAGGAGAACCCGGAGGGTGGTACCTCTTCTTTGGGGTAAGCCGGGAGATCCCAGGCTATTGGAGGATTCAGGTTGGGAGCTGTACTTCGAGCTGATCACCGTGACAGTGCGTCGGGTGACGGTTTGGGGTGCAGCTGCTGCCTCCTCCAGGCCGGGTACCTCCGGGCAGGCCGAGAAGTAGGTTGCCTCCCCTGATTCATGAAGTCGGATCAAATAAGGGTGAGTCATGTCAATCTGCAGCATAGTCGGGATGCATCAGCTGAACTGCTGCTCATCCTGACGAAACGCCTAGCAGATTTGATACTAATACAGGAACCATATTTATACAGGTCAAAATTAAGAGGACTGAAGGAGGCCAGCTTCGAGATATTTCACGGAGCTGGAGAGGAAGAGAACCCGAGAAGTTGCATCATGGCGTCAAAGGCACTCAACGCGTCTCCAATGCCACACCTGGGGACCAGAGACGTCACCGTGATGCTCCTTGAGTTAAAGGTAGGTGAAAGTAGAACTAAGGTTATTGTGGGCAGCGTGTATCTTCCATATGATGCCGAGGTCCCAACCCAAGGGTTTGAGCGCCTGGTCTCATACGCGGAGGAAAACAGGTTACCACTAGTAATAGGCTGCGATGCTAAATTAACACCCGAGGCGAGGCTCTTCTGGAGTGCTTGGCAACGACAGACTTAGAGATATTAAACAGAGAAACAGTGCCCACCCATATCAATAGAATCCTAAAGGAAGTTATTGATATAACGGTGGTCTCGAGGGAAATTGAGGATAGCATAAGGAACTGGAGAGTGACTCAGAACATAGCGATGTCCGATCATCGCATGATACGTTTTGAGATCAAAGTGGATCGGGAAGAAGTCGCTCTTAGGCGAAACCGAAGGGCCACAAAATGGAACACCTATACAGAGTGTCTTTTAGACCTCACAGGTGTCTCACAAGACCTAACGTCCCCCGAGCTTTTGGACGAGGAAGTGGAAAGAGGAACAAAGAAGGTTATAGAAGCCTTCGAGAAAACGTGTCTCTTGGGAGCGCAACCGCGACGGAAAATAAGGTGGTGAAGTAGGGAGCTCCACCACCTGAAAGCGGCTGCTAAGCGACAACACCTCAAGGCGGTCGGATCGGGTGGGAAGACGATTGGGATGGCTTTCGAGAGGCGAGAAGGAACTTCAAACGGGAATTACGGCGAAGTGAAAGGGACAGTTGGCGAACATACTGTGGGGAAATTGACCCCCTTCCAGAGTCCGCCAGACTGGCCAAGATACTGAGCAGTGAGACGAAGGGCACAATTGGATCGCTCAAAAGGCAGGATGGAACTTAACTTGGACAATATCCAGACAGGAAGCTCTGGAGCACCTGCTGGAGGTTCACTTTCCTGGACAGGCAGGTGACAACCAAGATCAAATAGAAAGGCCCACCCACAGGGTAGATGGAGGTCTCGCCGATGAGATAGTCACAGAGGAACCCATATGGTGGGCAGAGAATGAATTCAAAACATTCAAGGCGGCAGGTCTGGACGGCATATTTCCAACACTTCTACAGAGAAAGCACTGAAAGGCATATTTCCCTGGATAAGGGACGTCTTCAGAGCTAGCTTGGCATTGGGATATTGTAGTAAAACTGCACTAACTAATTGTTCTAATTTATTCAAAACACTACTTAAAACAAATATTCACTAAAACATTTACTTCACTAACTATTTCAATTTATTTCTACTGTGGCTATCTATCAGCGAACTCTGGAACTGTAACTTACTCTGAATTCTGACTGTCTAGCTTATATACTCCCAAGCAGATTCCATCCACGACTCTCGATTATTCGGGAGTATAGAACATTTAATCTAGATGGCTCTTAGATCAGTATCGAAGCGATCGATTTTATTCCAGCTTGTTCTCGGCGATCCGTAGGCCAGCAGATATGCTGTTGTAGTTGAACGAGGATGTATAATTAATTAGATCAGGGTCGGTCTCGGGTCCGGTCTCGAAATCGTTACATTGCCCCCTTCTTAAAGACGTTTCGCCCCGAAACGTCATTCTTGGAGTGTGAAGATATCTGCAAGATTCTCCATATCTGCACCTGGACGTTCGATGGAAGTAGCACTCCACAGTCTTCAAGATAGATCGAGGAAGATGGTTGCAGCACACCAGAATGTTGATGCCGCTGGATCTGAATATTGTCTCCATCTTTCATGTGCAACCAAAAACAAGCTAAAGTGCATTAAAATATGTGAAACAAGAATACAGGCTGTAAATTCGATCAAATATCACCAAAAACAATATCAGAGTCCAATGAGACAACAGCTGATGAAAAATTATTAATTGAAAACGAAATGCTGAGACAACTTATTGACGAAAAAAATCACAAATTTGACCTATTGTTAGAGAATACCAAATTATTGAAACAAAATAACATTTTACTGGAAGAGAAAATCAATAACCTGATGAAAACATCAAACAAAAAACCAATGGAAAAAGTACCCAACAAACATCATCATCGTGAAGCGACAAAAAACATAACTCTAGCTGAACTGAATGTAGAAGACAGAGACAACACAAAATATGATAAGAACAAGATGAATAAAGAAATGGAAATTCCCAGTGAACAAAACAATCATATGGAACGGTTGTACTCAACAACATTAAGAGGATCTGAACAAACGGATGTCTTGAGATTAAGGGGTCCAGTCTGAATGATGAACTTGTAATTCCAAACAGTCCCAGGTGAGCAGTCAGTTGAAGAAAACAATGGAATGCGACTTGATTCAGATAGCTGGAATAAAGTAAAGAGCAAGAGGAATCTTGTAAGAAAGGGAGAAGCTGACAATCCAGAAGGAAAGTTCAAAGGTGAGAACCCAAAAGTCTGGCTGTACTTGTATAGAATTAAGCCAGAAGTGTCTGAAGAAGACATATTAGAATATTTGAAGCAGAAAATCAATGATGATGGAGCTGAACTTATTGTGAAAGAATTGAAAACATCACAGGGAAGCAGATTCAAAGAATTCATGGTTGCGGCGGACTTCAAATATAAAAATACTTTCTATAACTCTCAATTCTGGCCAAGAGGGGTTATGTTCAAACGTTTTGACTTTCGACACTACTATGATAAATTCGATATCAAAGATGTTCTGAATGGAAAGGAAGAAACTAGAGCGAAATCTTTTTTGGGACCATAGAAAAAAATAGTGATGAACGAATGAAATTATAAAAAGAAGCAGAAAATGAATCACTCATTTCTTTCAAACTCATGCATTTCAATATACGAGGTATTTTCGGGAAATCAGAACAGTTGGAAGTATTATTGGATAAGAATTCCGCCGATATTATTTGTTTTAGTGAACACTGGCTGAGATCAAATGAAATATCATTCTTGAAAATTGGGGGATATAGACTAATAAGTTCATTTTGTCGTGAAGAATATAGTCACGGAGGGGTATGTATTTTAGCCAAGGGTAACATTACTTTGAATGAATTTGTATGTAACAAATCTGTAGAAAAACACTTTGAGATAACCATAAGTACAATTGATATTTTTGAGAACAAATCAAAACTATATATACTAACTGTATACAGGACTCCAGATAGTAATGTCAATCTTTTTATGAGTAATATGTATGAAATAATGTGTGAGATTTACCAATCTAATTATTACTACATTGTATGTGGCGATATAAACATTAATACCCTAGTTGAAAGTAGAGAAACGAAAAACATTAATGACATTTTTAATGAATTTGGCATTGAATTCCCTACACGTATAGCAACTGCAACATCAACATCTATAGATGTAGTATTTTCGAATTTAAATGTCAACACTGTGCTCATTGAGAGTTCGCACCTGTCAGATTATACATTTCAAAAGTGTGAATTTCAATTCCAGATACCTAAGAAAAATGTGAATGAAATCATGTTCTGTCGTGATTATTCAGAAACAAACTTGGCAACTTTCAGGAACACCCTCATGTCTGAGGAATGTCTAGAAACATTCAGAACAAGTAATGTCAATCAAGCATTTCAGGCCTTTTATACAACCTTCAAATTTCATTGGAATAATGCCTTTCCCATGAAGAAAATCCAAATTGTTCAGCACAAAAAACCTTGGTTCAACTCAGAAATTAAAGACTTACACCAAATGCTTTGCGATATGTCCAAACTGGTCAAATCTACCAACAATAACATCATTAAAAAAAGATATGAACAATTGAAAATACTATATAAAGGAAATATCGCTAAGTCTAAATTGGAATATAATAATAAAAGATTATATAATGCTAACAATATCTCTAAAGAAAGTTGGAAGATTATCAATGAAACAAAAACTCACTCTCGTGTTAAATCTCCCACAGAAATTATTGAAAATAATGAAATAATAATAAATAAAGATTCAAATGCTAACTATTTCAATGATTTTTTTATGAAAGTTGAAAATATCAAACCTAACATGGAAGATGTAATACTGGCCCCGTTCTCAAATTTTTCAATTTTCCTGTATCCATCCACACCACAAGAAATAAAAAATACAATGGACAAAACTGCACGAAAACCAGCTCCAGGTATAGACGAAATTCATGGTAAAGCTGTGAAAGAGGTTAGTGACATAATTTCCTTTCCACTTTCCCATGTTATTAATCTCATATTTTGTGAAGGAAAATATCCTGAGGATTTAAAAATATCGAAGTCAATCCCAATATTAAAAAATAAAGGATCTAGGAAAGAGGTGAGTAACTACCGTAATATTTGCCTTCAGTCACAGTTTGCAAAGGTCATTGACTATACATACAACATACATTTGAATGACTTCCTGGAAAAGAAACTTCTGATGGCAGATTGTCAACATGGTTTTAGAAACGGAAGGTCAACTGAATCTGCAATAAGAGAACTATGTCAAGTCTACGAATATCTTAACCAGAAAAAAATCCCTATTGCACTGTACTTCGACTTGAGTCGTGTATTTGATACTGTTGATCAAAATTTACTTTTAGAAAAGCTGTACCGCACCGGTGTCAGAGGTGTGGCTAATGACTGGGCAGCATCTTATTTACGAGATAGGTCACAAATTGTTATGCTGGAAACTGGCAAATCGGATCCATCAAAGGTTACAATGGGAGTTCCACAAGGATCGATACTAGGTCCTTTATTTTTCGTTATATTCATGAATGATATCACATACTCTTGCTCGTCTCCAAACAAAATGGTCATTTATGCTGATGATACAAACCAACTAATAGCCGAGAATGATTTGAAAACATCTGTAACTAAATCTAATGAATGTGCACAGGAATTTCATAATTGGTGTAATAAGAACGGTTTATTAATTAATACCTCAAAAACGCAGTATATGTTATTCTTACCGAAAAACTTTAGTTACGACCAAAGTCCCCTGATTAAAATAGATCGTGTGTCTATCAAACGGGTATCTGAAACTAAATTCTTAGGTATCACATTGGATCAAAGGCTAACATGGGAACCACTGTAGATAATATTGTCTCAAAATTGAGTAGTGTTTGCTTCGTAATTAGTCAGTTGTGGAATACTGTATCCCTTCATGTGATTAAACTAGCCTATCACGGGTTAGTGCAATCGAAATTAACCTATGGTCTGATCTTCTGGGGCAACTCAAGTCATGCTTGTAGGGATTTCACTATGCAAAAGAAGATAATCAGGTTGGCGTCTACCCTCGTGAAAGCTGTCGACAAATATTTATATATATATATATATATATATATATATATATATATATATATATATATATATATATACTAGCTGACCCGACAAACGTTGTTTTGCCATATAAATAATTTTGATGGCCGACAACTGTGTAGGGAGTGAGAAAGAAAGGAGACCGGCTTCGTTCTCATCCCTACTCCGTGCTGTTTACTGGGTCAGAAGTGACACCTGTAGACATCTGGAGGGGATAACTAATTAAATGATGATTGATCAGTTTTCGACCGGAGAGGAAAAATGATTAAATTACTAAAATGGCTATTAAAAAATAAGGGTTGATCGTAGAAGGGTGAAAATTGAGGATTGTATGTATTTTTGAATGTTGTATCATAAAAAAATAGAAATTAAAAATTTTGTCTAAAAAATAAAATAAAAAATTTAGGGGTGGACTACCCCTAACATTTAGGGGGATGAAAAATAGATGTTGGCCGATTCTCATAGATACCGGATAAGCACAAAAAATTTCATCAAAATCGGTCGAGCCGTTTCGGAGGAGTTCAAGTTCGAACACCGTGACACGAGAATTTTATATATTAGATATATATATATATATATATATATATATATATATATATATATATGTCCACCCTCGTGAAAGCTGTCGACATGTCTTTACATATTTTTATTGATACTGAATATAAAAAAAGAAGAACCAAATCTGTTGAAAAATAATATGATTCATAACTATGATACCCGTCAGAGAAATGATCTCCGCGTGCCATTTTCACGACTTGCAGTTGCACAAAATTCACACTCTCACCAAGGTGTAATCTGTTATAACCGAGCTGTGGGTATTCTTGGAAATATCAGCAGTTTTTATGTGTTTAAATCAAGACTATTCGATTACTTGTGTGCTAATGCTTTTTATTCAATGAAGGAATTTTTAGAATGTTGACTGTAATGTTAATATGATTGTGAATGTACTCTTTTTAATGTAGATACTATTTTATCTTTTTATCGTCTTTGAGACATTTGTATGATTACTGTTTTGACTAGTCTGATAAGTTTTATACTGACGTGTATAAAACTTCAATGATGAATAAATTATCTTTATCTTCATCTTTAACATGCTTCATATAACTCTCCAGTCCATCCCATCAAGCCCACGGGCCAACTTTGGGATTGCCAGGTCTACAATATTCTGGTCCAGCATCGTGTCTCCCAATCTCGTAAGGCTCTTCCAAACATCTTCATAAGACGTCTTATCTCGAGAACGCTTCTTGGTAACCAGATAGTACATGTTTCTCTGGCCTTTCCTCAGCTGTAACACCCCTCCAACTTCCGGGTTCTGTTCTCTCAGTTCCTGGATTCGACCGAACTTCTTGGAGAAAACTACGGCAATGCCTCTGGACATTTGGAGATCTTCTGCCACACAGTGAGCTAACGCGTAATCGGAAGGCACCTTGAAAAGATCTCGTGACTCCTCTCGGGTTACCCCATATTGAACTTTCTGTCCGTTCGAGTACAGGGACATGAACCTCTGAAACGTCATTTCGTCCTCCGGTGATCTGACGGTGCGGACTTGGTCGTGGTTTCCGGCGTAATGGGACAACCTATTGAAGTGGACTACCCTAGGTTTTCCTCGTGGTGGCTTATATATGCGTTTATTCTTTTCATGATCTTATATGGGCCTTCCCACGAGTTCCGGAGCTTCGGTCATCTGTCTGATATCCACCAGCATCAGCTTTGATGTCGTAGGTCCCCTTCATTCTGTCGCTGGCACTCTGGATGATGTTCAAACGGACCCGTTCGTGGATGTCGTCCATTTTCCGTCGTAGTTTGCTGACGTAGTCATCTCCCGCAGTGTCTTGTCCTGGTGGCGTCCCAAACTTCAGGTCACATGGAAGTCGCAGCTCTCGGCCCATAATAACACTTGCAGGGGTTTGGCCGGATGACTCATGAACTGCGGAACGATACGCCATCAGGAACAGATGAAGGTACTGGTCCCAATCCTTCTGGTGGTCAGAGACTACCTTGGACAGGTGGCGGTTTATCGTCTTATTCATCCGCCTCACCATTACATCGGACTGTGGATGTAGAGCTGTGGTCATCGTTTTCCGGATGTTCAGCATCTGACACATCTCATGGAACAGGTCTTCGTCACTCCCAGATGTCCTCCGGTGACCCCATCATGGATTTCTTGGAGCACTTCCTGTCTTCTGCTCCTGGGAACTACTACCTGACGTCTTTCTTCCCCGCCATCCTCCGACTCCAACACACGCTTCAAGACTCCATTGTCTAAGGTGAAAGAGTTCCATTGGGCCCAGTAAGTTCTAACGACTGCAGAACAACTGGCTATTTCCTGCCACGACGGTCGTCGCTCACTCTTCTTCCAGCCGATGACTAAACCAAGATCTGGATCTTTCTCTTGGTCTTTCTGGATCTTGTGGTCATTCCAGTTATCATCGACCACCGTGGTTCTGCAGAGTGTCGACTCCTTTTTCTCTGCTCGTCGGCAGTGCGAACAGTCGTCTGGACATGGTCTTTGCGATAGGGCATCCGCATTCTTATGGCTGGTCCCCGCCCGATGCTCGATCTTAAAGTCGAATTCCTGGAGCCTCTCAATCCAGCGTGCCACTTGACCCTCGGGATTCTTAAACTGTAGGAGCCATTTGAGAGCTGCATGGTCAGTTCTCAGTAGGAATCTTCGTCCATACACGTACTTGTAGAAGTGCTCAACTCCCTTGACAACAGCCAACAGTTCCCGCCTGGTGACACAGTAATTCCTCTCCGGTTTACTGAGGGTCTTGCTGAAGTAACCGATGACCTTCTCTTGTCCTTCTTGGATCTGAGACAGGACAGCTCCAAGTCCTACGTTACTGGCGTCCGTGTCCAAAATGAATTTCCCGTCTGGAAGGGGGTAGCTCAGGATTGGTGCGTTGATCAAAGATCCTTTCAACTTCCTGAATGAATCTTGGCATTCCAATGGAACTTTGTTTGTCCTTCCGTGAGCCTGGTCATTGGTTTTGCGATGTTAGCAAATCCCAGCACGTATCGGCGATAGTAAGTGCACAAGCCAAGAAAACTTCGAAGCTGGTGAATGTCTTTCGGAACGGGCCATTTCTTATCAGCTTTGATCTTCTGCTCATCTACTGCCACTCCTTTCCCAGAGACAACATGGCTGAGATAACGTACTTCAGTCCGGAGCTTCTCAGTCGCTGAAATACCTCTACCAAGTTTTTACATGGTCCTCGAACGATCTGCCAACCACAATAATGTCGTCGAGATACACCAGACACGTCTTCCATGATAGTCTTTTCAAAAGCGTCTCCATCAATCTTTCGAACGTGGCTGGAGCATTGCAGAGGCCGAATGGCATAACTGTAAACTGCCATAATCCGGAGCCGACGGTAAAAGCTGTCAGTTCTACCTGCCAGTATCCGCTCTTCAAATCTAAGGTCGAGAAAATCGTAGATCCAGCCAGCGTGTCTAGCGTGTCGTCTATCCTTGGGAGAGGGTAGCTGTCCTTTTTCGTCACGTTGTTTAGTTGACGATAGTCTACGCAAAACCGTGTTGATCCACCTTTCTTCTTCACCAACACGACTGGAGAGGACCAGGGACTGTCGGATGGCTCGATGACTCCGTCTTTCTCCATGTCGCAGACTATTTTGTCAGCCTCCTCCTTTTTGGCGAGAGGAAGTCTTCTGGCTGATTGCCTGATTGGTCGAGCATTTCCAGTGTCTATCTTGTGCTGAACCACCTTTGTTCTACCGCCTCTGCCTACTCCGGTATTGAAGATGTCCTGATACTTCCTGACTAGTTCTCTCAGTTTAGGCTTCTGTGCTTGCCCCATGTCCTTGGACGAGATAGCAACCAATTTCTCCAATTCTGCTGGCATGTTACTGGCTTGGCTAACAGTGCCACGTACACTCCTAATCACAGAGGAAATTGACGAGCAGTGCCCCAAAATCGTTCCCTTCTTCAAGGTCACCGGGTAATAATTGACATTCATTACCCTTACTGGCACAAATTTATCAGCACGCAACAAGGTTTTTCCTAGTGAGATTCCTCGTCCAATTTTCTCATCATGGAGCTTGAGCTCGAACATCACCACGTTTCCATTGCTCGCACCACCATCCAGGCGAGTCTCCACAATGGTTTCAACCCTCTCCGGTACGCTCACATCTTCAGCCAGCAGGACACGAATAATTTCTTCACTTCTCCCGTGAAGTACCAGTTCTTCTCCGGTCACACGTAGGACACCGTCTTTAAAATTTAGCTCGAAACCTCTCGAGTTCATGATGTCCATCCCTATGATTGCATCATCCTCTATATCCGCTATTGGAGCCCGGTGTTTCACTGTAGTGCTGCCCAAAGTCACTTCAATTGGAAGTTCACCATACACAGATGTCCTTCTGAACTTCGTCCAAGTTCATACTCAGGTCCACCCTTGAGTTTTTGTTGTAAGTTTCTGAGGTGTGCACATAATCTATTCGCTTTCCTAATTCACTGAATTTTTCCTTTATCCTGCCGATTTCTGTCTCGATTCCATCTTTTATCTCATCGTGGAGCGTTTCCCTAATTTTTTTCATCTCGTCCTCGATGTCATCTTTGATGTTATCCACCTCTGTCTCAATGGCTCCTATTCTTCCTTCCAGTCAATTTGCCACACCACAAAGTTCTCTTTTTAGGCCTGCAGAGTTTTCTAGAAGCTTTTCTTCTAGATATTTCGAAAGTTCTTCTTTCAGAGTATCTTTTCTACTGAAGGCCCTGGAAAAGATTGTGTTGGAAGTAGTACTGAATAGTCATCCCTTTGAGGAAAATCAACACGTATACCACAGAGGAAGGTCTACAGAAACGGCCCTCCATGCGGTAGTACACAGAGTAGAAAAGGCACTCCATTTCAGGGAATGGGCTCTCGGAGTCTTCTTTGACGTGGAGGGAGCCTTCGATAAGGCAAGAACAGACGTTATCTGCAATGCACTGCAGGTCAGGGGAACTACTCCTACGCTGATCAGCTGGGTAGCAACGGCCATTGAGCGTAGGAAAGTGGCGGTGTCTCTGGGAGAGAGCCAGGCTGACATCGAGGTGAGGGGCGGCTGCCCACAAGGTAGCTGTCTCTACCCCCACCTTTGGTGTCTGGTCATGGACCAACTCCTCAAGACGCTAGCCGCCAACGGTTTCTACGCCCAAGCATACGCCGATGACGGGCTTGTCTTAGTGACGGGCCCTTTCCTAGGTGTGGTCTGCGATCAAATGCAATTGGCGTGCATAAGAATAGAACGGTGGTGCGAGGAAGTCGGCCTCGCAGTCAATCCGACTAAGACAGAGATGATTCTCTTCACCAAGAGAAGAAAGGTAGACGGGTTCACATCACCAGTAATGGGTGGAAGACCCCTAGAGCTGGCTAGAGAGGTAAATTACCTTGGGGTGATACTGGACTCGAAGCTAACTTGGGGGCCACACGTCGATCGAGTAGCCGAGAAGACGGTGATGGCCATATGGACTTTGCGTAGGGCTGTGGGGCCTCAAACCCCACACCCTTCAATGGATCTACACGGCGGTAATCAGACCCAGAATCCTATATGGAGCAGTGGTCTGGTGGCCAAGAGCGGATTGAATAACCACAACCAACCAGTTGGCAAAAATCCAAAGACTAGCTTATAGGGGAATAACCGGCGCGATGAGGACGATCCCCTCGGCAGCCCAAGATGCCCTGCTGGGTCTGCCGTCGCTACAGACTTGCATAAAGAAGGAAGCGATGGCGGACTTTCTGAGAATGCGGGACTCGGGGAGTTGGCGAGGAGAGGGGTACACAGGGCACACCGAAATCGCAATGGTAGCGGAGGAAGAAATCCCTCTGTCCGCTATCAAAGTGATGCAGGCGGAGGACAAAATTAGGTGGAAAAGGACGATCTCCCTAGAGATCCCAGACAGGAAAGAGTGGGAACAGGAAATGGTGATATTTCCCCCAGGACGGGTCCAAACTGGAGGAGGGACAAGCCGGAGCAGGAGTATACTTGAAAAACGGAGAAAGAAGAGCCTATGCGCTAGGTTCTCTAACCATCCTGGAGGCGACCAGAATAAAAGAGGTGAGGTCTGGCCCGGAGAGACAGGTATATGTCTGCTCTGACAGTCAGGCCGCTATCAGGGCACTGAACGCAACTAGAACCAGATCAAAACTGGTTCAGGAGTGCAGAAACGCCCTAGAAAGTCTTGCGAATGAAAAGGAAATAACGCTGATGTGGGTCCCGGGCCATGCAGGGATCGAAGGCAACGAGCAGGCAGACCAGCTGGCCAAACAAGGAGCCGGGCAACCCTACTACGGGCCCGAACCCGCACTCGGACTAACAAGGAGACAAGTATCAACAGCACTAAATGATATTGATACATTAGGAAAAGACTGGAGAGGAAGATATGGCTGCAAGCAGCCCAAGCGGATGATATCGGGGCCCGACAGGGCAAGGAACGCCAAGATACTGAAGCTAAGCCGCAAAGAACTCCGACTCTTGGTGGGAGTTCTAACCGGCCACTACGGCCTCAGGAGGCATTTGACTCTTATCAGAGTTGAGGCAGACCCACTATGCGCAGAATGTGGTGAGGAAGAGGACTCCTTTCACTTCCTGTACGAATGTGGAAAATATGACAGGCTCAGGCAAAATGTTTTCGGAGCTGCTACCATTGAGGAAGAAGAATTGCACTCCTTTCAATGGAAGGGTATTTCGACCTTCATAAGAAGGTCGAAGAGGTTTGAACAGGTATCTGCCATGGGATGAGTGAAAATGCCGGGGTTTGCGAAAAGGACCCACTGAGGCCTAATCGCTGACGCTTGCGTCCCCCACCCATTACCATTATGGATATCACACAATCGGCCCTCTTTTATACCTGGTAATCTCACTGGCCAAAGTATTTCGGACGAGTGTACATTCTACTTTAACGGCATTGTAAACAAGCATAACTGTCGTTATTGGACAGATGAAAATCCAAGATTATTTCGTGAAGTGCATACTCAGCATAACACAAATTAAATGTTTGGGCGGGTACTTATATCACATAATCGGCCCTCTTTTATACCCGGTAATCTCACTGGCCAAATTTATTTAGATCTATTAGAGAACGCTATTTAGCCAGCCCTCGTGTAAGTATTGGAGAATGGCGAAGACCATCAAGCGGTTCCAACAAGATGGCGCACCACCTCATTTCGTTCAACCTCTTCGTCAGTTCTTAGATGAAAATTTTTCTCACGCCTTGATTGGAAGAAGGGACATATTGAGTGGCCACCCAGATCACCTGATCTGGCTCCACTGGATTTTATTTTATGGGGTCACCTGAAATCCAAGATACGCTACCCAGCCGGGGTCACTGGATGATTTACGACCGACTAATAAATGCCGTCAAATTACACCAGAAATCTTGATTAATGTACGTGAACGTTTTCAGTAAAACTTATTGATGATTTGCAGTGAAAATATATTTTCTTGTACTATTCCTGACTCTGGATGTAAACTTTGATGTGACACTGACAAAGTGACTGGGTCTGGTACAGTAGCTTTCCTGGATCTTTAATGCGGCTAACGTTTCACTAATGTGCCCCACTTATTACTCGTGATCTGGGCCCATAACCTATTGATGATTTGCAAATATACTTTCAAGAGAATAAATTGGAAACGTTGAAACTAAACTTGTTTATTATTCAAAACTATATTTTGTTACATCTGTGGAAACATAAACTCCATATATACATCGAAATATCACAGTAGCATGAAAGAAGTTGACTATACAAAGATATTTTCAAGATTCCCACTTTTTGTTTACTCAACTTCAAAAATACAAAGAGCATTTCTGTTCTTCAAACACGTCTGCACGCTGATCTCCTGATGGAACGTAGCAAACAACCCTCTTCGACTTGTTCTCTGATGAAATGGTATTTAATGTCAACGTGTTTCGTGCGATTGTGGAATTCTGCATTTTTAACCAATCGAATAGCACTTTTATTGTCAACGAATAGTTCAGTAGGTTCATCTAAAGAAATACCAAGCTCTAGAATGAATGTACGCGACCACACGACTTCTTGAGCTGCAATGTATTTTAACTCGGTTGTGGATCGGGAAACACATTTCTGACGTTTTGATGTCCAAGTGACAGATGCTACCATCAACATTGTCACATATCAAATTTCTCTCCGGAATACACGATTCCATAATTGATTGGTCCTTTCAAATACCTGAAGATACGTTTGACTGCTCGCCAGTGTTATACAGCAGGGTTACATAAAAATCTGCTAGTTTGGCTGACATCCAACTGCCTCTCGGTATGGGACGTTGCACATTTCTGCATCAGATACACTATCACCGGAATACAAATCAGCATTAGGATCGGCTGGTATAACATTTGGATTTGATTCAGTCATATTGAACTTTTCTGAAACTCTTCACATATCCTTGTTGCCTCAAAAGCATAGTTTTCTGACTTCGATTTCGTTTTATTTCGATGCCAACAAAACACTCAAGATCGGATGTAGTTATTTCGAATCTTTCTGAAAGTTTCTGGATGAAACTATTCAGTACCATGACAGATTTACACAAAACTAATCCGTCATCTACGTATAAAGCAAGAAATAGTTCTTCACCTTGGAATGTTGCAGTAAAAACACATTTATTCGGGTTTGTAATAGTGATATCCATTACTAACTGAAACTTTAGCTCTGGGGCACCGGCTTATATATCACGCAGGTAACCAAAAATCTAATGACCAGTAGGTAACAATGAAAAAAAAAGTAAATATATAAAAAAAAATCTTAGAAACTATCATAGGTACACCACATGTTTACCAATAACAAAAATTAAATTGTGTTTAAAATGTTACTGTATATGTTATTTAACTGATTCGTGTCGGTCTTGTAATTTACTGTGTTGGGTTTTTTGTTTATATGGTACATCTCAAGGAAGAGTTTTAGAAGATGGAGATTCTAATTTTAAGACAGCTTCTATATAATTAGGATCTGGTTTTATTCCACTTGCAGAAAAAATTTGACCCAAGTACTTAACTTCAGGGACTTTGAACTGAACTTTCCGTTTGTTAATTCAACAACAATTTTTTTAGCCCTATTAATAACCTTAAGAAGAATCTCGTCATGTTTTTCTTCATTTTCAGCTGCGATTATAAAGTCGTCTAAATAAATACCAATGCCTAAATCACCAAACATATTTTCATTAGTCCTCTGAAACACTTCGGGAGTAACATTGATCCCAAACGGAAGCCACTTGAAGCATAATTTACCAAAAGGAGTCGTAAAACAAGTTAATTTTTTACTACTATCATCTAACGGCACATGATAAAACCCTTCTTTTAGATCTAAAACCGTGTAGATTTTTTTGTTTTTTAAATTTAATGAAAGTTCTTCCAATGTCGGAATAGGAAATTGATCGTTACAAATATTTTTATTTAGATGTAAGGGGTCTAAGCAAATTCTAAGAGTTTTATCGGGTTTTCCACAATTACTATGTTATTTACCCATTCTGTTGGCTCCTCAACTTTCTCTATAATATCACGCTTCACTAAATCATCTAGAGTATCTCTCAAAAGTGGTTTAATTGTATCGGGCACCCTTCTACAAGCACTAACAAAATTGAATTTTCTTTTAATTTTATTTTGTACTGAAAAGGTATCTTACCTGTACCCTCAAATATTTCATTATTATTTTTAATAAAATCATCTTTATTAGCAAAATCAGTGCTAACTAAATCAACTTTCTTAATCAAATTAAGTTTTATGCATGCACTAAGACCAAGAATAGGTACAGAAGCACCTTCGACTAGCAAGAATTCAACGTTATACCAAACCCCTTTTATTAAACACTCATCAATGATGGAACCTTCTGCTTTTAACTTATTATTACCATATGTCACAAGAGTTATTATACTATTGTAGTAAAACTGCACTAACTAATTCTCCTAATTTTTTTGAAACACTATTTACAACAATTATTTACTAAAACATTTACTATTTCAATTTATTTCTACTGTGGCTATCTATCAGCGAACTCTGGAACTGTAACTAACTCTGAATTCTGACTGTCCCGCTTAATATAATCCCAAGCAGTTTCCATTCACGACTCTCGATTATTCAGGAGTATAGAACATTTCATCTAGATGGCTCTTCGAATAGTATCGAACAATCGATTTATTCCAGCTTGTTCTCGGCGATCCGTACGCCAGCAGATATGCAGTTGTAGTTGAACGAGGGTGCATAATTAATTAGATCAGGGCCGGTCTCGAAATCGTTACATTGCCCCCTTCTTAAAGACGTTTCGCCCCGAAACGTCATTCTTGGAGTGTGAAGATATCTGCAAGATTCTCCATGTCTGCACCTGGACGTTCGATGGAAGTTGCACTCCACAGTCTTCAAGTTGGGTCGAGGAAGATGGTTGCAGCACACCAGAATTTTGATGCCGCTGGATCTGAATATTGTCTCCAACATGCTTCTTATAACTCTCCAGTCCAGCCCATCAAGCCCACAGGCCAATTTTGGGATTGCCAGGTCTACAATATTCTGGTCCAGCATCGTATCTCTCAGTCTCGTAAGGCTCTTCCAAACATCTTCATAAGACGGCTTATCTCGAGAACGCTTCTTGGTAACCAGATAGTAGATGTTTCTCTGGCCTCTCCTCAGCTGTAACACCCCTCCAACTTCCGGCTTCTGTTCTCTCAGTTCCTGGTTTCGACTGAACTTCTTGGAGGAAACTACTGCAATGCCTCTGGACATATAGAGATCTTCTGCCACAGAGTGAGCTAACGCGTAATTGGCAGGCACCTTGAAAAGATCTCGTGACTCCTCTCGGGTTACCCCATATTGAACTTTCTGTCCGTTTGAGTACAGGGACATGAACCTCTGAAATGTCATTTCGTCCTCCGGTGATCTGACGGTGCGGACTTGATCGTGGTTTCCGGCGTAAGGGGACAACCTATTGAAGTGGACTACCCTAGGTTTTCCTCGTGGTGGCTTATATATGCGGTAGACGAGGTCGTTTGTCCTTTTCATGATCTTATATGGACCTTCCCACGAGTTCCGAAGTTTCGGTGATAGTCCACGGCGACGTTTAGGGTTGTATAGCCAGACAAGGTCACCTGTCTGATATCCACCAGCATCCGCCTTGATGTCGTGGGCCTCCTTCATTCTGTCGCTGGCACTCTAGATGTTTAAACGGACCCGTTCATGGATGTCGTCCATTCTCTGTCGCAGTTTGTTGACGTAGTCATCTCCCGCAGTGTCTTGTCCTGGTGGCGTCCCAAACTTCAGGTCACATGGAAGTCGCAGCTCTCGGCCCATAATAACACTAGCAGGGGTTTGGCCGGTTGACTCATGAACTGCGGAACGATACGCCATCAGGAACAGATGGAGGTACTGGTCTCAATCCTTCTGGTGGTCAGAGACTACCTTGGACAGGTGGCGGTTTATCGTCTTATTCATCCGCTCCACCATTCCATCGGACTGCGGATGTAGAGCTGTGGTCCTCGTTTTCCGGATGTTCAGCATATGACACATCTCCTGGAACAGGTTTGACTTGAAATTCCTGCCTTGATCCGAATGCAGTTCTAACGGGACACCGAATCGACAAATCCACTCCTTCACCAAGACGTCGGCAACGGTGATGGCTTCTTGGTTGGGCAGGGCATAGGCTTCGGCCCACTTGCTGAAGTAATCCATCGCCACAAGGATGTACTTGTTCCCGTGTTCAGATTGTGGGAACGGGCCAGCGATGTCAATGGCGATCCTTTCGAATGGGCTGCCCACATTGTACTGGCGCATCGGGGCCTTAGGTCTTGTTCGAGGCCCATTACTGGCAGCGCATACAGCACATTTTCTGCACCAGTCCTTGACGTCAGCTTGACAATTGGCCCAGTAGAACCGTTGCCTAACTTTCTGGAGGGTCTTCGTCACTCCCAGATGTCCTCCGGTGACCCCATCATGGATTTCTCGGAGCACTTCCTGTCTTCTGCTCCTGGGAACTACTACCTGACGTCTTTCTTCCCCGCCATCCTCCGACTCCAACACATGCTTCAAAACTCCATTGTCTAGGGTGAAAGAGTTCCATTGGGCCCAGTTAGTTTTAACTTTTGGTCTTTCTGGATCTTGTGGTCATTCCAGTTATCATCAACCGCCGTGGTTCTGCAGAGTGTCGACTCCTTTTCCTCTGTTCGTCGGCAGTGCGAACAGTCGTCTGGACATGGTCTTCGCGATAGGGCATCCGCATTCTTATGGCTGGTCCCCGCCCGATGTTCGATCTCGAAGTCGAATTCCTGGAGCCTCTCAATCCAGCGTGCCACTTGACCCTCGGGATTCTCAAACTGTAGGAGCCATTTGAGAGCTGCATGGTCAGTTCTCAGTAGGAATCTTCGTCCATACACGTACTTGTAGAAGTCCTCAACTCCCTTGACAACAGCCAACAGTTCCCGCCTGGTGACACAGTAATTCCGCTCCGGTTTACTGAAGTAACCGATGACCTTCTCTTGTCCTTCTTGGATCTGAGACAGGACAGCTCCAAGTCCCACGTTACTGGCGTCCGTGTCCAAAATGAATTTCCCGTCTGGAAGGGGGTAGCTTAGGTTTTGTGCGTTGATCAAAGCTCCTTTCAACTTCCTGAATGAATCTTGGCATTCATCTGACCACTGGAACTTTGTTTGTCCTTCCGTGAGCCTGGTCATTGGTTTTGCGATGTTAGCAAATCCCAGCAAGTATCGGCGATAGTAAGTGCACAAGCCAAGAAAACTTCGAAGCTGGTGAATGTCTTTCGGAACGGGCCATTCCTTAACAGCTTTGATCTTCTGCTTATCTACTGCCACTCCTTTCCCAGAGACAACGTGGCCGAGATAACGTACTTCTTTTTGAAACAGATGACATTTCTTGGGGCTCAGTTTCAGTCCGGAGCTTCTCAGTCGCTGAAATACCTCTTCCAAGTTTTTTACATGGTCCTCGAACGATCTGCCAACCACAATAATGTCATCGAGATACACCAGACACGTCTTCCATGATAGTCCTTTCAAAACCGTCTCCATCAATCTTTCGAACGTGGCTGGAGCATTGCAGTGGCCGAATGACATAACTGTAAATTGCCATAATCCGGAGCCGATGGTAAAATCTGCCTTTTCTCGATCTTCCTGGGCCAGTTCTACCTGCCAGTATCCGCTCTTCAAATCTAAGGTCGAGAAAATCGTAGATCCAGCCAGCGTGTCTAGCGTGTCGTCTATCCTTGGGAGAGGGTAGCTGTCCTTTTTCGTCACGTTGTTTAGTTGATGGTAGTCTACGCAAAACCGTGTTGATCCATCTTTCTTCTTCACCAACACGACTGGAGAGGACCAGGGACTGTCGGATGGCTCGATGACTCCGTCTTTCTCCATGTCGCAGACTATTTTGTCAGCCTCCTCCTTTTTGGCTAGAGGAAGTCTTCTGGCTGATTGCCTGATTGGTCGGGCATTTCCAGTATCTATCTTGTGCTGAACCACCTTTGTTCTACCGCCTCTGCCTACTCCAGTATCGAAGATGTCCTGATACTTCCTGACTAGTTCTCTCAGTTTAGGCTTCTGTGCTGGCCCCATGTCCTTGGACGAGGTAGCAAACAACTTCTTTAATTCTGCTGGCATGTTACTGGCTTGGCTAACAGTGCCACGTACACTCCTGATTACAGAGGAAATTGACGAGCAGTGCCCTAAAATCGTTCCCTTCTTCAAGGTCACCGGGTAATAATTGACATGCATTACCCTTACTGGCACAAATTTATCAGCACGCAACAAGGTTTTTCCTAGTGCAATTCCTCGTCCAATTTTCTCATCATGTAGCTTGGGCTCGAACATCACCACGTTTCCACTGCTCGCACCTCCATCCAGGCGAGCCTCCAAAATGGTGTCAGCCCTCTCCGGTACGCTTACGTCTTCAGCCAGCAGAACTCGAACCATTTCTTCATTTCTCCCATGAAGTACCAGCTCTTCTCCTTTCACACGAAGGTCGCCGTCTTTAAAATTCAGCTCGAATCCTCTAGAATTCATGATGTCCATTCCAATCATTATCTCGTCCTCGATATCCGCTACCAGAGCCCGGTGTTTCACTGTAGTGCTGCCCAAAGTCACTTCAATTGGAAGTTCACCATACACAGTTGCCGGCTCTCCAGTTGCTGTGCGTAGCTTCCAATTCGACGATTCAATTCTTGCCGGTGTTTTGGCAAATGTAGGTCCAAGGATTGTCCTAGTCGCACCCGTATCAAGGAGCATGGTGCGAGGCTCGTTGTTAATGAGACCGTCTACGAAAACCCCTTTGTCTTGTCTTTGAAGTACAGCGACATATGCATTGTTAACTGGGGATCGTTGGATACGGGCTGACGATTGCTCCTCCTTGACCTACATCGTTGATGTCGATTTTTTCAGTGTTGGACATTTGCTACGCACGTGCCCAAGTTCTCTACAATTTCGGCATCGTATCAGTCTTCTCTCAGGCACAACTTCCTTCAGCACTTTTCGCATCACAGCTTCTATATTAGTAGGCTCCTGTCGGTCTTCCTCGATCATCCGGACTCTACTTTGGCAGGATTGCTTTGCTGCTTCGAATTCCAGAGCGCGTGCCAATGCATCCACGAGATGTGCGGGGCGAGCTAGTGTTAAGGCTTGCCGGGTTTCCTGGTCACGAAGTCCATCCAAAAATGCCTGGACCGCTATTCGCTCCATTACATTTTCCGGTGTAGCTGGGTACGCAAGACGAACCAAGCGTGGAATATCCGCTTCATATTCTTGCAACGATTCGCTTGATTTCTGGCATCGGTTCTTCAGCTGTGAGTGATATACGTGTTCAAGGTGGGCTTGGCCATAGCGAAGATCCAAGTGTTTTACCAGCTGTTCATAGTCCTCCTGTTGTTGGGCGGTGAGCGTTTGTAAAATATTTGTTGCTTCGCCACGCAATGCTAGTGTCAATGCTAAAGCTTTTTCCCCAGCATTCCATCCATTTGCTTTGGCAGCAGCTTCGAATTGTCGGTGGTAGTTTGACCATGGAGTATTTCCGTCGAACTGAAGCGGTTTCAATGAGAGCTTTCCTGGTTCCGTACTGACCTTGAAATCTTTGATGTCTTTTTGAACTTCCTCCAAGTTCATACTCAGGTCCAGCATTGGGTTTTTGTTGTAAATTTCTGGGGTGTGCGCAGAATTCATTCGCTTTTCCAGCTTACCGATTGTTTCCTTTATTCTGCCGATTTCTGTCTCGATTCCGCCTTTCATCTCATCGTGGAGCGTTTCCTTAATTTTTTTCATTTCTTCCTCCATGTCATCTTTGATTTTCTCCATCTCTGTTTCAACAGTTTCCATTCTTCTTTCCAACCGATTCACCACACCGCAAACTTCTTTCAAACTCTTCGAATTTTCTAGAAGCTCCTCCCTCAGACAATTTGAATTTTCCAGATGCTCTTCTCTCAAATTCTCCGAATTTTCCAGAAGCTTCAATTCTAGATTTTTCAAATTTTCTTCAAGCTTTTCTTCTAGGTTTAACGAATTCTCTGAAAGCTTTTCTTGAAGTTTCACTTCTAGACAATTCGAATTTTCTATAAGTTTTTCTTTCAAGCTAACAGAATTTTCTAGAAGCTTTTCCTCCAGACTCTTTGAATTTTCAAGAAATTTATCTTTCAGACTGACCGAATTTTGTTGAAGTTCTTTCAGACTTACGGAATTTTGTTGAAGTTTGTCCTCCAATGATTTCGTGTTCTCGTCGAGTTTGTTCATTATAGAGCTGAAATCTATTCCAGAAACTTCGAACAAAAATGTTTCGGGATCTTCTCCTTCTTCAATCAGTCCATCTGAAAGTCTTTTCTGGAGTACGGCCTTCTTTCCAGTTGTTTCTAACTCCCGCTCCTCTAACTCCTGCTTCAATTCACTAACTTTAAGGTCAACCAGGTGAACTCTTCTCGGAAACATTTTGTCTCTTATTGTCTTTGCCGAGATATCAGTCTATTATTTATTTCACACACAGTTTTCAGTTAATTGTCCCGCGACGCGCAAAACTGTCCACTTTACACTCAAATGTTCAACGGGTCCATTAACTGTCTATCAGTTTTTCAACGCGACGAACACTTTAACACTTATTTATTTCAAACATCACACTTCTGACGCCAAATGTAGTAAAACTGCACTAACTAATTTTCCTAATTTATTTGAAACACTATTTACAACAATTATTCACTAAAACATTTACTTCACTAACTATTTCAATTTATTTCTACTGTGGCTATCTATCAGCGACTGTCCCGCTTAATATACTCCCAAGCAGTTTCCATTCACGACTCTCGATTATTCAGGAGTATAGAACATTTCATCTAGATGGCTCTTCGAATAGTATCGAACAATCGATTTATTCCAGCTTGTTCTCGGCGATCCGTACGCCAGCAGATATGCAGTTGTAGTTGAACGAGGGTGCATAATTAATTAGATCAGGGCCGGTCTCGAAATCGTTACACTATTATCTATTTTATCTTTGTCAAGGCCTTACTCATTGAACATTTTAACAGGCATGCAATTACATGTAGCTTCTGTGTCTAGTTTACAATTTATTTTTTTATCATTTATTTCGCATTTTAGTAATATTGGTAGTTTCAACATTGTATAAACATATATCATCAGTAAAAGGCAAGTTATCATTACATTCCTCATCAGACCTATCAACAAGCTCATGTACATTTTTTCTAGTACCACTCCTATTAAATTTTTTATTGATATGTTTATGAGAACTAGAAAGCTGACGTGAGTCATTATTTGAACTTGCGTTACTAGTGTTTCTAAATTTGCAACCTAAAGCAAAATGATTCGGTTTATTACAAATTGTACAAATCTTACCAAACGCCGGACACTTTTGTTTCTCATGGTATCGTCCACATTTTAAACATTTATACATATTGTTGACCTGAGTTTGATTATGTTTAGTAACTGCACCTTTACTTCTTACCATATCCACCTCTTTTTCACTTCTTAAGTCTCTAGCTTGAAATTTACTAGCTTCTGCAGCTAAACATATTTCTTATGCTCTCTGAAGTGTTAACGAGGAATGTTGTAATATTCTCTCTTGTAGAGACAAATCCTTGATACCGCTTACTATGTTGTCTCTTATCAAAGACTCCTCCAATGTTCCAAAATTGCATACAGTAGCCAAAATTTTGACCTCTGTTATGAAGTGATCGAAACTCTCACTTTCTTGCTGAACCCGAGTGAAAAATTTATATCGATCGTAAGTTTAATTTCTTAGAGGCTTACAGTAGTCTTGAAAAGCCTTTTTGACTTCTTTGAAATCTTTTTCTTAGCTTCATCCAAATTAAATGTCCTGAATCTTCTCTGTGCTTCTTCACCTGCTAAATTTAAAAGAATAGCCACTTTGGTTTCATCATCTTTTGCATTAAGACCCGTTGCAATCATATACAGTGTGGTCCAACGAAAACTTAACACCTCGATTTTCCGGCTTTAAAATGAAAATGTGGAAAATCGCTCGGACCCGTCAATTTCTAATACGAGGGGGAACAACTTTTCCGCCGTTTTCATCCCCGTAACTTCAACCCCCTAACGGGGGTGAGCACAACCCCTTGATTTTGAATAGGGATGCGGGGTGTTGCGATACCTCATTTTGAAGATCTCATCGTGTACTATCTGACCGTAAAATTTCGCTCCAAAATATCCATCGATAACGAAAGGACAGGTAAAGTAGTGGAAGAGTACGTACTTTTGTGATTACTTTATTAAATGCTCGAAATGGGCACCATCCACTTCCATGCAGTAATATAAGTTTTGCTGAAAACGTTCACGTACATTACTCAAGATTTATGGTGTAATTTGACGGCATTCATTAATGATCCGAGTTCGCAAATCATCCAGTGACTCAGGCTGGGTAGCGTAAATCTTGGATTTCAGGTGACCCCATAGAAAAAAGTCCAGTGGAGCCAGATCAGGTGATCTGGGTGGCCACTCAATATGTCCCCTTCTTCCAATCCAGGCGTGAGGAAAATTGTCATCTAAGAACTGACGCACCGGTTGAACAAAGTGAGGTGGTGTGCCATCTTGTTGGAAAATGATCGTTTGATGGTCTTCTGCATTCTCCAATACTTGCACGAGGGCTGGATAAATAGCGTTCTCCAATAGATCGAGATAAATTTGGCCTGTGAGATTACCGGGTATATAAAAAGGGCCGATTATGTGATTTCCATATATACCCGCCCAAACATTTAATTTTTGGGGGCGCTGTGTATACACCTCACGAAATAATCTTGAATTTTCATCTGACCAATACCGACAGTTATGCCGGTTTACAATGCCATTAAGGTAAAATGAACACTCGTCCGAAAAACAGATATCGAACATGTAGTTTTGATTGCCGTTAATTATTTCACTGATCACTTCACAGAACTGGAGTCGGCGATCGGGATCATCCTCATTCAGTTCCTGAACCAATCGTGTCTTATAAGGATGGAATTTATTTTGTTTCAGGATTCTCATGATTGTTGTGCGTGAAACACCAGATACATCGGACAATTTCCTAGTACTAACGGTCGGATCCATTGCTATATGACCTAAGACAGCCACGTCCCTCGCTTCGTCTCTTTCATGCACCCTCTTTTTGTTTCCAACTGAACCAGTAGCGTCAAATTTGGCAACCAGTTGCACAACGTAAGCAGCGGATACATTTTTTCCAGGATGTCGTTCGTTAAATAAAGCCGCTGTTGTGCACGCAGAGTCGCTATTTCGGAAAAATAATTTTATCATTTCCACCCTTTCTTCTACGGAATACACCATTTTAATTCCACTACCAATTTACAATCGCTTTGACACACTTGTACCGTTCTTAAACATTCACGATAGACTAAGGTACAAAAACAAGGTCCGTCTACTTTTTTGGACAAAAAATTAACGACTCAATACCTTTGAAATGCATCGGATACGAATACTATTCTCGAGATAAATTCCATATTACCTCTTTCACTATTTTCGCTGTTATTTCATTATCGATGGATATTTTGAAGTGAAATTTTACGGTCAGATAGTACACGATGAGATCTTCAAAATGAGGTATCGCAACACCCCGCATCCCTATTCAAAATCAAGGGGTTGTGCTCACCCCCGTTAGGGGGTTGAAATTACGGGGATGAAAACAGCGGAAAAGTTGTTCCCCCCCGTATTAGAAATTTACGGGTCCGAGCGATTTTCCACATTTTCATTTTAAAGCCGGAAAATCGAGGTGTTAAGTTTTCGTTGGACCACACTGTATATATCCAAGCTTCTTAGAAAAATTTCCAAATTTTCATGTGCATTCTTGTTGAATACCACACTTTTAGGCGGTTTGAATCCTGTTGTATCCATTTTTTATACCGAACCAAATTTCCAACAAACCTGACACCATGTATGAGTTTTGAAGTTTGTTATATTATGTCATGTTATGTTAAGTTTAAACACCTGGTTGTATTATTATATTTATTATTTAGAATAACAATAACCATTTACAGACACGTGTATATCGTGGTTCATGCAACACCATTTCTGTACAATCATGTATAACATGACAAATGTGAATATGCCACTGTAGGCCTGTTCACTATAAAAGGAGAATAATATAATCTCATGGTTATGTGACCAGGAATACACTTATATAACAGTATCCATGTCTTATTTTTCTGCAGGGAATCAATTTCTTCCTCCATGGCTTTCTGCCACTCGTCTCTGCTTACTTTCGTAAGCTTCTCCATAGGTTTGCGGCTCATTGATAACTGCTGCACTGGCTATTTCCAGGTTTTCTTCAAAACCAAAACGTATTGGAATTTTAATTGTGTCACGATTTCTCAAATGGTACTTCTCTGGAACTCCTCGATCAATATCTGTTGTTGTTTCAATATTTAGTTCACTCACATCGCTGCTTTGCTCTGCGATAGTGTCCAGTAGAGGCACATTTTGTACTTCAAATGAAGCATAATTTGGAACCAAATTTTGTGTGGAACCAGGAACATTCTTGTTGAAGTTAACATCTCGGGCAATACTGACTTTGCTTGTGGTCAAATCGTATACTCGGTAATTGAAACTATACCTATCATATCCTACCAGACTTGTTTACTTGACTTCTTGTCGAATTTCCGTCTGGACTGTTTTGGTACTAACACAAACGCTTCTGCTCCAAACTTTCGTAAATGAGTGATATCATACTGCTTTCTCGTCCATTCTTCGTATGGAGATGTCAAACTATCAGACTTACAGAAACGACGATTTAAAGCATATACAGACATGTTGACTGCTTCTGCCCACAGATTACCTGGTAAACCGCTGCTGTCTAACATTGCTCTATCTCTCTCGACGACTGTCCTGATGTCTCGTTCAGCTTTTCCGTTCTGCTCTGGTGTATACGGAGCACTTTTCTCGTGAATTATTCCTTTTTTTCGAAAGTGATCTTGGAAAAGTTGATTGACCTATTCCTTGCCGTTGTCAGATTTCAGAACTCTGATTTTGTTTCCAGATTGTCTCTCAATCATTCTTTGAAATTTCAAAAATTTGGAGAAAACGTGGCTTTTATTTCTCATGAAATATACAAAGCGATAAGATGTGCAATCGTCTTCGAATAACACAAAAGGTTAGGTACCTTAATCCCTGATACCACCAAACCACTTGAAATCCGTACTTCCATTCTGCTATGGTCGAATAATACTTTGAAGTTTTTCTCAGTAACTGCTCCTACTGAGAAGAGATTTTTCTTCAAATTTGGTACATAAAGAGTGTTTTCTAGGGTACGTGGGACTTTTCTACCATTCGCCATTGCTGCTACTTGTACTGAACCAACACCTTCTACATAAATTCTAGAATCATCCCCAATCTGAATAGTTGTCTGATATTTCAATGGTTTCAGGTCAGTGGACCATTCCTTATGGAAAGTCATGTGTCTAGATGCGATACTATCAGCTAGCCAAATATCTTGACATCCAGTGGCAATAATGTTCTTCGTTTCTGCACTCAGAGCTTGATTGTTGAAGTCAGGATGATAACTTTTGTCCTTCTGTTGACAAGGACTCGTTCCATATTTCTGAAGACGTTTTCTGCAATCTGCTTTCACGCGGCCCTTCTTGTGGCAAAAGAGCAAATTACACTAATTTTCTGTTTACCAGTAGGATTTCTGATTTTATTTGCTGTTGAACAGTCTGATTTCGGGAAATGTTTAACTGCAGCAAATGCGGTTGAACTGTCATCTGCTTGATCAAGTCTCAGTTCTTCTTTCAGGAGTCTGGCTGTTAAATTGTCGAAGGTTTGCTTCGTTTCATCATAAGAATCCCAAGCTGTTACGAAGGGCCCAACTTTAGAAGGTAAACTGCCTAAAATCTTTGCAACTTTGTCGATATCTGGTACTTTTTCGTCTACATCGGCTAAAGCTTGTGCCATTGATTCTACTTTGCTGATATGTTGTGCAATTGAATCAGTCTCAGACATACGGTAGTTGAAGAAATGTTGCTTCAGCATCACTTTGTTAACTGCAGATCTTTGCTCGTGTATAATCTTCAGCCGTTTCCACATTTCATAAGTATTTTCACAAGATATTACAGTCTGCAACTGGGTAAATTCCATGGACGTAGAAATGAGAAGCATCGCTTTAGCATTGAGATCTTCCCATTCTTTCTTTTCTTTCTCTTGACTTGCATTCATTGGACAGACTGTTTTGGCATTGATCAAGTCAATTAAACCTTCCGCTTTGAAGACTATATCCATTTGATATTTCCATAGTTGAAAATTTTCGCCGTTGAACTTTTGAATATTAAAGCTCCTGATTTTGTCCATCGGTTCTTTACTATTCCTGACTCTGGATGTAAACTTTGATGTGACACTGACAAAGTAACTGGGCCTGGTACAGTAGCTTTCCTGAAACTTTAATGCGGCTAACGTTTCACGAATATGCCCCACTCATTACTCGTGATCTGGGCCCATAACCTATTGATGATTTGCAAATATACTTTCTTTCAAGAGAATAAATTGGAAACGTTCAAACTAAACTTGTTTATTATTCAAAACTATATTTTGTTACATCTATGAAAACATAAACTTCATATATAAATCAAAATATCTCATTAGCAATGAAAGAAGTTGACTATACAAAGATATTTTCAACAAAACTTATCCTGCATGGAAGTGAATGGTGCCCATTTCGAGCATTTAATACACTTATCACAAAAGTAAGTACTGTTCCACTATTTTACCTGTCATTTCGTTATTGGTGGAAACTTCAGGATCAGATAGTACTCGATAGGGTCTTCAAAATCATCCCTATTCAAAATAAAGGGGTTGTGCTAACCCCCGTTAGAGGGTTGAAGTTACGGGGATGAAAAGAGCGGAAAAGTTGTTCCATGTCAATCAGAAATTAACGGGTCCGAGCGATTTTCCACAGTATCATTTTAAACCCAAAAATTGGAGGAGTTATGTTTTCATTGGACCACACTGTATATGGAGAGTATTGCTATCAATCTTATATCTCCACCGAAAACATAATTAATGTAAGGCCCGCTTCTTCGACTCTGTTAGATTATTTATTTTATCTGGAGAGAAAAGATTAACTAAATATCGTTAAACAGAGCATTTGTTATTTTTAGTATGGAAAACATGACATCTTCATATAAGAAAAAAATAAACTTAAAAAATTGATTTTCCACATTCAAACAAAAATAACTTCAAAGCATTTTTGTTAGCCCTTTATATAGTTCATTATTTTTATAACGTATTATCAATATATAGCGAATATTATACATATAACTAGGAGTACCTACTTTAATAACCTAAGTGAAATATTTCCACATTCCCACCTAGACATTATCACTTTTTTCGAAGGAAAACAGTTAATTTGTAAAAACACTTTCGTTATCTTCAAACTCGGATAAGCATTCTAAGAATCATGTGCTAGCTGCAAGGAAAACTGACAGCGATCAAAAAGAAATCAGATGTTAAATTTCGCACGGATACAATGCGCATGCGGAACTGCGGGATCAAGAGTGAATGGTAGATACAGCTAGACGCTTGTATAAAACCAGTTGAATCAATTTACTTCAACAGATTTCAATTGAACTCATTTCGTCGAAAATATGTTTTTACATGCCAGCATCCAAATTGGTAAGAAAATTATGTTTCCAGATACAAAACGTTTTTCAAATTATATCGAAAAATTTTGTATTTTCATGACTCTGACTTCTTCATTTGGAACAAAAACATTTAAACAAACCGAAACAGTTTTCGTGGAAAATAAAAAATTATGAGGGATAATTTTTTTTTCAAAACCACGTTTTTTTGGGGGGGGGGCTAATATAACAAGACCTCGTTTACAGCGAATACATTTTTAAATTTCAAGGAAAAATATTTTATTTGAAAATTTATCGAGTTGAATTCGGAGATTTATTTCTGAATAAAACCAGAGAGCTTTAAAGATCGAGAGGTTTTAGCCTTGTTCATACCCTCGCGAATTTCGCAATTTTTCTGCGAATAAAATGACTGCCGACATGGTTCTGCATCAACGATTGGTCCGTCCTGACTGGGAGCCATTTTATTCGCAGAAAAATTGCGAAATTCGCGGGCGTATGAACAAGGCCTTATTCTTTAAACATAAATCTTCGAATTTAACGAGATGAATTCTCTAAAACAAAAATGTTCGAGAGGGAATTTCAAAATTGATTCGATTTGATAAACGACGGTCGAGTTATATTTGATCAGATTATTTCCCAAATATGTCAATCAACCAGTAACATTTATTCCACAACGTACACAATTATTTCTATCAATTAATGAACATAATATGTCACACTACTTGTGAAGTGTGTTGCATACATTCCGGTAATTGTCAAGAAGGAAAAAGGACCATGCATGATTTTACTCATGAAATAATCTTAACAAATACAACTCGTGTTATCGGCAATTATCGTAAATTCTTTCTCGTTTTCGGAAAAAAGTATGTTGCTTTAGGCAACCACTCTCGCGCAAGTGCTCGTGTGGTTGCCAAGCAACATAATTTGTTTCTCAAAATCGAAGTAATTTCTATTTCGATAATCACCCATACACTTGTTCTATTACCTACGATAATCCACATAGTAAGTGGATTACCGCAGTAATTCAGAGATAATTGCACACCCCTTTTTGACATTTTAACACACGAATGAAATTTTTGATGAAAAGTGAAGCACTCGTGGATAACCCTTGATAATTTGTACTGAGGAGGCTGAATGTCTCTAGCTCATCTATTGTTCAAATCCGACAGACGAATCACAATTTTCAATTTTTGGTCTCGAGTATATCAGTTCGATAAACACTCACATGCTTTGTCCAAAGCAAGTGTAATGGGGTGCTTAGATGTTAATCCTAGCGAAGAGTGAATGCTTATCCAGATCCTCACGGCATATAATTCTAATAGTCGTTGCTCTGCCTTTCCGACTATGCTCTTGGGTACCATATGAGTCTGTATAAGGGAGAATTTCATATTAATATAGAAGGTGCATAAGGGAAAGTCTCAAACAACTGTTAACTTTTCGCAGTTTTTTTTTGTTGAATTATTGTGAAGCTTTCCTAACTAAGCAATCCGTTGCCTTTCAAGTCACGTAAAACCAAATCTGTTTTATGTACTGAAAATGTTCTGCTTTAAATAAAAAGGTGGTTATGTTTTCCAATTTCAGAAAGAGTTTTTTTACCTTAGAAAGTCAACTTCATTGAAGGTTTCTTCAATAGGTATTTCCAAAATATTGACAAAAATTTTAGTTTTTTTTTTGTCTATGAAAGAATTATTGATCCCGAATTATCCATGAAGAAAGGTGAACAGCTAATATGATTTCAGGTGGGAGGACGGTTGATAGTTCCAGTGGGTCCAGCAGGTGGAGATCAACAATTGGAACAAATAGATAAATTACCGGATGGGAGTATTTCTAGAAAAACACTCATGGGGGTGGTTTATGTACCTCTAACTGACAAAGAGCGTCAGTGGCCTCGACTGCGTTGATTGATATTATCTTCTGTATTCTTGTTTTTGATATTTTTGTTGTTATTTATTAAAACGATTTTCAATTAATGAATTTTTATTGACATTTTGTAAAGTTATATCAAAACTGAAGATTATTAATGAAGTAAGTTTTTCATCAGAGAGTTCACAGGAACGTTGTGAGAACCAAGTAAGGAAGAAAGGAATTGATGTTAGAGAGATATTGCAATAAAGCCAGCCAGTATTGAAGACAACTTAATTTTAGTAGTGACTGGCACTATTCTGTGATTGAAAACAGAGAGACTGCAATTTTGTCTGTTCGTCTCTTATTTACAAAGGCGTTCGTTATTCATAATCTATAGATGAAATCTAGTTTTTCAGATTTTTCATTCTACGTAATTTATTTTATACTAAGATACTATTATTGTGATGATAGAATGGCCAAAAGGGGCTTCGATATCGATTTGTGTTGAAAAAATCATATATCAGGCATGAGCAAAAATATTATAACAATTTTTTATTCTTAATTATTGATTTTGAGATCGGATGTCCCAGTGCTTAAAGCCAGCATATATTTCAGTTATGTAGAAGAAAAAAAATTTAAAAAATATTTGTGGTAGGAGACCGTATAAGCTTCATGTACCATCGCAAAATCCACCCCCTAGCAAACAACCCCCGAGAAACCACCCCTAACTTTGGTTTTTCAAATTGCATCCTAACCTTTGTTTCTGTAAAACTTACAGTCCTTTTCATGTCTCATTCAATGATATATCATAGTAGCGAGATTGGCATGCAAGCTTTCTTGCGTTTTGAATAATACATTACACTACAGAAACGTTCGTCAGCACTTGCCACATGCTCCAAATCGCCGAATCAGCGCTCGAGTACAGGAAGCTCTAATCATTTTCGGAGTAACGGTATTACAAGCCTCTGAATTTTTCTGGGTTGAATTTTCAATACTTATCGGTTGAGTTTCGAAGATAACTCTTTTCAAATATCCCTATAGAAATAAGTCTAATGGTGTGAAAGCTGAAGAATAAGTAGGCCAACGAAGAAGTCCTCTTATTCTAATCCAACGGTCTTGAAAGGTATCATCGAGGAAAATAGTAACTATATTATAGTTGTGTGAGGAAGCACCACCTTGTTGCTACCACATTTGTTGTCACTCTTGGATAGGAATATCTTCTTCAGGTGCAAGAATAAATTTTTTTAAGAAATTTAGATATCGATGGCCCATCAAAGTGTCTTGGAAAAAATGAGGGTCGATGAGACGTCCATTATGTAAACCACACTACACGTCCACACCCGTTTGGAAATTAGTTTCTCTCGTCCCGTGGGGGTTGTTTAATGACCAAGAGTGCATTTTATGTCGGTGAACAGTGCCTTTATTATGAAAGCGGGATTCGTCATTCTGCAAGATTTGATAGAGAAAGTTGGGATTGTCATGGACTAAAACTTGAATGTGAGCAAAAAATGCCATTCATCTTTTGAAATCTGAAGGTCTAATAACTTGGTGCGAATGTATTTTGAAAGGATGATACTTGAACTGTTTGGGGATTCTTTGCACAGATGACTTACTGATTCCAATCTCCACCACAAATGCAAGAACCGAAATATATGCTTCGGCGTAGGCCAAAACGTTCATACAATATTCCTCAGTTCTCACATGAGTGGGATGTACTTGATGTTTTTTCCCTGGAAATAATCCCATTCGCATTTTAGTTTCTACATAAGAAAAAGTATCGCGACCTGATGGTTGTTGACGATCAGGAAAGCGTTACTCGTACAATCTCTCTGCAGAACGTTTATTTTTTTGGCATTCACCAAATATTAAAAGCATATCACGTCTCCATTGGGAGTGAAGGTAAAAGGCATTTAGATATTTAACAACGGTATCACGACTGATAGCAAGTTGTGATCCAGATACGTAGGAATAAAACAAAGCACAAACAGTTCTTACATTCAAGTGTCTCTTTTTCTTCAGCATCCACTTTTTCTTGTCTCTACAACGTGGAACAATCATTTCAGTCGAATCAATAGATCCCACAAACGAATTCCATTATCTGAACTATCTTTCTTCATAACTACATATTATGATATATCGTTGAATGAGAAATGAATTGGGCTGTGTAGCATTTAAAAATGCCACTTTAAGTATTTTCAATTTTTTTATAACACAATTTCACTATTTGTTATAAATTATTATAAAATGATCAAATAGTCTTGACATTATGCAATGTGAGCACCCTCGTATAAAAGTATGAAAATAACATTATCTCGTCGAATTAATTTCAGTTAAGAACAACCATCACCATCTAGTTGAACTTCTGTCACCTACTCTTCCAAATAGTATGAATATCTATCCAAAATACCTCATTTACAGGATTATACTAGTACATTCTTAGTGTTACTTCAACTTTTTGCTAAATTCTTTATATCTTCAAAAAATAAACATCACCGCTTTCAAATTTAAACTTCCTTCTAAGAGAGGTCACCTGTTCTATATCATAGCGATATTCCAAACCACAGCCGTCTTAATTCTCCGAGACATGGTGAAGAAATTTGACAACACGGGAAAGCGCCCTTCCATGCGACTACATTAGTCATATTAGTCATTGTATTGTAGTAAAACTGCACTAACTGCTTTTTCTAATTTATTTAAAACACTACTTAAAACAATTATTCACTAAAACATTTCAAATTTATATGTACTGTGGCTATCTCTCTGACTACGACTATCCTGCCATCTAATACCCAGTGGCTTATATACTCGTATTTACAATTCTCGACCATTCGAGCCTTTCGGGCGACTTCTTAGATGTCTCCAGAATCTTCGTGAGAAAATTCGCGTATCTTCCACGTAATTTATGTGTTTGTCAGCGGAGAACTTGTTTACATTTCGAGTTAATTGGATGATCGGGGCCGGTTTCGAGGCCCGTCTCAAAATCTTTACATTGCCCACTTCTTAAAGACGTTTCGTCCCGAAATGTCATTTTTTGAGTGTGGAGATATCTGCAAGATTCTCCACATCTGCACCTGGACATTCGATGGTAGTAGCACTCCACAGTCTTCAAGTTGGGTCGAGGAAGATGTTTGGAGCACACCAAAATCTTGACTCCGCTGGAACTGAATATTGTCTCCAACATGCTCCTTATAACTCTCCAGTCCAGCCCATCAATCCCATAGGCCAATTTTGGGATTGCCAGGTCTACAATATTCTGGTCCAGCATCGTGTCTCTCAATCTCGTAAGGCTCTTCATAAGACGGCTTATCTCGAGAACGCTTCTTGGTAACCAGATAGTAGATGTTTCTCTGGCCTTTCCTCAGCTGTAACACCCCTCCAACTTCCCGGTTCTGTTCTCTCAGTTCCTGGATTCGACCGAACTTCTTGGAGAAAACTACTGCAATGCCTCTGGACATTTGGAGATCTTCTGCCACACAGTGAGCGACCGCGTAATCAGCAGGCACCTTGAAAAGATCTCTTGGCTCCTCTCGGGTTACCCCATGGTGAAATTTCTGTCCGTTTGAGTACAGGGAACGTCATTTCGTCTTCCGATGGTCTGACGGTGCGGACTTGGTCGTGGTTCCCGACGTAAGGGGACAACCTATTGAAATGGATTACCCTAGGTTTTCCTCGTGGTGGCTTATATATTCGGTAGACAAGGTCGTTTATCCTTTTCATGATCTTATATGGACCTTCCCACGAGTTCCGAAGCTTCGGTGATAGTCCACGACGACGTTTAGGGTTGTATAGCCAGACAAGGTCACCTATCTGATGTCCACCAGCATCCGCCTTGATGTCGTAGGTCTCCTTCATTCTGTCGCTGGCACTCTGGATGTTCAAACGGACCCGTTCATGGAGAAAAAATATGTATGAGTGTACGCTGACTGGAGTATTGCGTATATTTTTCTCTCAGTGTGTATATATGTGAGCGATATACGCAATGTTTTTCAGTGTACAGTCATTCATCATGCTGACAACAACAACATATGTGATTTTGACTGATGTCCTGTCAAACGAACTGTACATCAGCCCACCTTACGAGGCAGGTGAGGTTCATGTCTCTTTTTTGGATGAGAAAAATCGCTCGATGCCCACCAACTGGACGAAAATGTCCCAGGCTTTAATGAACGACGGATACTTGCCTGTTTTGAAGGCCAAAATTCCACCAAATTTGAGTGCATCCAAGCCGAGGAAAGTCTTTCGCAACGAAACTTGCCAAGAAACCGACTGGTTTTTGGTCCAACCGCCAGCATCTCCGGTAGTGGAAGAAAAATGACAAAATAATAGCTGAAAAATCTTCTGGTAAAATAGGTAGCTGTAATTTTGAATTATTAGCGCCGAGCGATCCCAAAAATAATGCTCTCTTTTATAAGAGACGACTGACTACATACAATTTTAGTGTGTATAATGTTGTTACAAAAAGAGGTGACTGTTTTATGTGGCACGAGGCGGAAGGGGGTAGAGGAAGCTCCGAGATTGCCAGTTGCTTGTATAAATATTTCAAATCATTGCCCAACTCTGTCGAAAAAGTTACATGCTTTAGCGATAGATGCGGAGGACAAAATTTGAATCGATTCGTGGCAGCAATGTGTATGATATCAGTTCTCGAAATTGACCATCTAAAAACCATAGACCTGAAGTTTCTCACAGTTGGACACAGTGAAATGGAGTGTGATTCGATGCACTCAGCAATCGGTATGTTTTTTAAATCAGTGATAAGGAGGGTTGATGACAAGTGAGTTTTTTTTTCTATATTTTAGGTACCGAGTTCAAAGAGTAGGAACTGCTATGTGGCCTGAAGATTGGAAAACAATTGCGAGAACTGCGCGAAGACGAGGTGATAAACCGTACAAAGTTCATGATCTTCACATCGAAGACATCATAAACTGGAAATTGTATGTGAAAGAAAACCTAGTGATGCGAAAAAAAACTGACGATGGTTCTCAATTCAACTGGCAGAAAGTATCTTGGCTCATCTTCGAAAAGGATAAACCATTAACCTTCAGATTCAAGCAGAAATTTGATGAAAATTTTAAAGAAATCAGTTGCAATAAAAAAACAGAAGAAAGTTTTCTCCAATTTAACAGAGACTGTACAACTCTCATGCAATAACAGAACAGAAATACAAAGACTTACTTTCGTTATTCGATTCTAAGCCTCCTGCAATTGACATAATCTACAAACCTTTCTATCGAAATCTGCCTCACTCAAAAAACGCAAATGACGATTCTGACGCGGATCAATGATTCAAATATTAAACTGTTACAGATCTGAAGAAAATAAATGATTTATGCAATTGAGTTTTTTTTTTTGTGATAAGCATTAATATTCAATGGAATACAAAAGTTAATTTCCAGTTACCCAAATAAATTCGTCACATTTTTTTTCAACAAATAGGTGTCTTCAGGTAATTTTTTTAAAATTACTTTATTTATTACAGATAAATCTTACACTATCCAAATTTCAAAACAGAGTAGAATATTTACAAAGAAAGTGGACTATAGTCATCCAACGACTTCAGACTAATTATCTGACCTCTAATATTCATAGATACTTTAAAACGCCTTTTCCCAGAAACCTGAAATTTCGAGTAACTTTGGTTGTAGTATTGAGGCGACGATATGTATACATTCAAATTTTTTTGTCTCTAGACAAAAAATATCTTATATACCTACTTCTCGACTGTTTGCCATGACGATACAATTTCCATGCAATTGAGCATGTATTTATCTATGATTCCCTAGGTATTTACAGCAATAACATACAAACCCTGATCCCCGCCTATGTGTCATAATTGTGGCAACGGTAGGCGAATATTGCTCTACGACGTGCTTGTCGTTCTGCGTTGTGAATATCGTCAGGAAATTGGAAGATGCCATTCGAATATTGGGACACGCCTACAGACTCCCTCAAAATTTGGAGTTTAATGCGTTTTCCGAACTCCGGTGCACGTGTGGATAATTCTTAATGAAATACTTTGCTGAAAACATCCACAGAGAAATAGAAAATTGTACTTAACCTCAAAAACATATTGCTACCTACTTCTTTATTTAATTTTAAAGCAATAAGCTTGTTAAAATTTAGTATTGTTACGTTTTTGTTGTTTTTACCAGTATTTCATATTTCAGTATGTCAATATATAAAATTATTGAGTTTTCTGACAATGGAGGGTTGGCTGTAGTTTTATCTGACTGGATGACTCACCGAAAACCAGAAGTTTTCTGGCCACCTTATAAAGACCAAATATCTTTTCACCGAGCTCTACAGAAACAGGAATCAACAGGGGATTCTTGGAAGTTCTTTCCTGTTGCCCGAATTTTTAGTGGAACAGGTAGATTTAATTATAAAATATTTGAGTTAATAATACTCATTATGTAGGTACTAGTACATACTTTAAAAACCCTAATGACATTCATTGAAAAAACAGTAAAAAGAATGAATGTGGGAAGCTGAAACTCAATTGTTGAAATAAATGAATTGAAGTTTTTTATATAAATATATGAATTTAATATTTATTGCAAAGCGTTTTCGACTTTCCTCATTTTCAGTGCTTCCTGAAAGTAAATACTCTGAAGAAGATTAAATTTGAAAATTGTTAATGAGTAATTACAAATTCAGGTAACAGGAAGTATCAAAATTTGTAAAAACTTTGTATGTTTAAATAAACTTCAGTCTAAGAACTATCGATGAGCACTTGACATTACCACATGGTCTTATGCCCTAATATGTCTTTTCGTTATTATAATATTTAATTTATACATATTTATACAAAATTTAGCTTCATTTATTTAAATAGTAAAATTGCTGAAAACGTGTACAATATAGAGCAGAGGGTGTCAGTAAGGTTTTTTTCTCTTATTTTTTTTCCAATTATTTAAGACAATTTGGAAGTGGCCTATAAAGAGGCAAAAAAGCCGAAGAGACATTAAACTTGGATACTGATGAAGATGACATCCTGCCAAAAAAAACGGAAAATAAATTTACCAAAACGATATGGATATTTCCAGTGATGATGAACAACATTCGGAATATAAACGACCTTCAAGATTGTTATTGAAAAATAAAACGGGTACGTGTTTTGTGTTACAGGGTGGTTCAAGTATAACGTATGTTATTTATTTCTCTAGAAAAATATTTCTTTTTTATTGTCATGAGAAATAAAAATAAAATGTTTTATTTTTATTCTTTCATTCAACAACTGATGTTTAATTTTTATTTTTTATTCAACAACTGTTTCTTTAAACCTGTATATATAATACTTACCAATGACGTATTATGGTGTCCTAGAACGTCAAATAAATGTATCAATATGACGTCACTAATTGACGTTGTTAAGACGTCACTAATTGAGGTTGTTAAGACGTCACTAAATGACGTCAAAATCATGTGACTTTTTCACGTCGTGAGGACTTCAAAGAAACGTCTCAGAGATTTACGTCTAAATTTTGACGTCGTGAAGACGTCTTTTGGTTACCTGTGGTTGATTGAAGCCTAATAAAGTAAAGGTTTTTTCTTCACATTTAGGAATCTATGAAATATTCTGTTGGAACACATTATTTTTAAAGTTTCTTGATTGTTCTCACAAGAAGCTACAGCACATAATTTTCCAGGCATGATCTGAAGTAAAGAAATATGAATTAACACAATTGTTACACTGCCCAAGGAATTTTCAACCCTTGAGATTTTTCGAGAGCTATATTCACCTCAAATATTTTCAATAAATCGAAAAATAGTAAAATAAATAAGTGTTCTATAAGTGTTCTATCACGAAATTAGATTCAAAACGCATTCTAACAGCCGATTCAATTTTCACTTATTCACGACAAATTAAGAAACATTTTACCAACAGGAAGAAAAACTGCCCTCAAAAAGTATAAAAAATACACGGGGCTCTTATGGCAGACGACTACTTCTGCAGGCCAGGTGACGTCACTAA